>OX371225.1:284709373-285238285 GCA_947310385.1 Nephrotoma appendiculata | reverse complement strand
CAACCTATACCAAAAATTCTAAATACAAACACTTAGTAACACCAACAAAAGACATGATATCAATTTCACTTCCCCGTCATCGCATACCACCAACTGAAGCTTATTTATATTACATAGTTTGTACATTTCTTCCACTTCCATTATTACTTGTCTCCATACATTCCCATCCTCACCATGTTACATGCAATGATAATACATCATCCTGCAATGATTTATCTAAAATGAGAGCACTAAACTCTAAACTTTTAATGCTGCCATAGAAGGAATCTAATTAACCAACCGTTTTTTATAAAGAAGGTATATAAACTTATTTTCGTTATATCCGATAACCGATACACATTTTTAGTTCTATAGATTTTTATTGTTTATTTTTAATCATTTTAATTAAACCTCGTGTTTCGAATTCCAAAGATTTTTTTTTCTTGTGCAGCTACGCTTTTTGATAATTTGTGTATCTACACTTTTTCAGTCTACACTTTTCGTTAAAATATGATGTATGTGAAGTTGGCCCAAATTTCAACCCAAAAAAAACGATGGCAACACTAAAATGATGATTTCTATAATATTAAAAGTATCAATCCAAAAAATTGTATTTCACGACATTTTATAAGAACTTAGCCCGAAAAAAGAACTATCGTGATAGTTTCTCATAATTAGCCCAAAATTAACTATAACAAAAACTGTCTCACTGTCATTAATACTCTCAACCCAAAAATTCATTTTGAAATGTTAAATAATAAAATAAATTAAAAAGATTTATTTCAAATTGAAATTAAAGACAAACTTATAACTTATTGACAATCAAAAACTAAATAACTCGAAAAAAATCGATACAATTAATTTATAATAAAAATTCATTTTTGCAACTTCAAAGTGCTGGTGTAAACAAACGGTGCCATCACGTTTTCCATGGGCTCTGATACAACTAAATCCCCGAACACTATATTTAAGGAATCTAACATATTGCCATTATATTTTTCGAACAGTTCTGGTCCTAATGTATACCTGTGCGTCGGGGCATTCGATTCTAACAAGGCTCTCGTGGTCATGTATGGCCCAATTATAGCTCAATAAATATTTATCAATTTTTAATCTGCAACTTTCTACTCTGTATCTTTAATCTGTAACCAAAACTTAAAAATTACAGCGTAAAAATTAATGAGCATTTATTAAGCTATATCCCTTTTCCGGCCAGACAAATTATTTTTTTATTAAATTAAATTTATTAATTTATTTAATTATCTTATAGTCTACCATACACAAATGTGTTCGTAAAATTGATAGGATTTAATGTCTTCCGGATTATTTTATTTTTCGGACGAAAGCGATTAAAGAGGTATACACAATTGTGTACGTTGCACCAAAATACACACAAAAATAAATTTGACATGATTTTCTTTCGCAAACGCATAACTGTGATGGTGGGCCGAAGACGGGAAATATGACCATAAGAGGCTTGTTGCACAGGTAAAATATAATGGCATCGCGGGCCAATACCCAAACTTAAAAGTTACAGAGTAAAAAATTTATGAGTATTTATTGATTACCATCCAGCATACCCAATCCCATCATAATCGATAACCGAAAAATGGAAAATAAAAAATTGTCCGTTAAAATATGCAGGACGGCTATAGCCGTCATTTGCATATATATCACCAAAAATATGACGGCTATAGTCGTCATTTGTCTCTGAAGGCGGAAATATATCGAATTTTTGATCATGAAAAATCGCACAAAAAACAATTGATATGTTAGCTGGAATGTTTCATCTGTTTTTCTTAGATGTATTACTGAATAATTAACAAATAATTACATTAGTACACTTCATAAGAATGATGTTCCTTTTTTTATTAATTAAAATATGCATGACGACTATAGCCGTCATTTGCATTTACATCAACAAAAATATGACGGCTATAGCCGTCATTTGCTCTGCAGAGAAAAATGATGTGATGAGCAAATGACGGCTATAGCCGTCGAGAGTTTTCATGGAAAAACTGTGAGAAAATGTGATAATTTTCACTTCCAAACATATAAAGAATGCTCAATTTTATATGGTAGTCATAATCAATTGAAAAAAAGTGTGTTTCTGAGCACGGTCATCGATATAAAAGTGTGCGGGAATGGGTTAAAGTGTTGCCAGTATTGAAAAAAAAAAAATTGGGATAGAATTTTGGGCCAACTTCAAAGCAACATACGATATTGTTGGAGAATCTAATTCATTCTGAATGGGTGTTCCAAAATTGAATGTTGAATTTATAGGTGTGGTAGATTGAGCTTGACCGGAATTACATCGAATAACAGAAGACAGATTAACTGTTACCCTCCGTACAATTTTGCACAGAAGACAGTATGTCTTGATTTCGGCCTAGTAAGTATGACCTAAATCGGTATTTAAATTCGATTTGCTTTGGATGGTCGCGTAACCCTCCCGCTGCTCTGATGTGCGCAAAAGAATTCTCTAACACATCCTGATTTAGCCTATAGCTCAGTAAAAAATCAACATTATTCCAGTTGGCTTTTAAGTGCTCGAATAGCTCTTTCAAAGACGAATTACTAACTAAAATTCCCTTTTGGAAAGGCAACATATTACTTTTGCCCCTAATTCGCATTTTTCTAATAATCTGAGAAAACGATCGATAATGGCGGTTTGTTCCTGTAACGCGAGACCAAATCCTTTTTTGTAAGCCCTGTATTAGAGTACAACTGAGCTGCCAACTTTACCTGCATTCGCTGTGGTCCGCGGACGTCTGAATTTGCTGTCGATATTTTGTGTATAGCTTTCAGTTCCAGGCTGCCTGTCAACTGAATTAGGCGTCGTATTGGATATTGGTTTAGAATCTCGTCTTCTAAAAATGATTCCGAATTAACTTTAAAAGGTGCGGAACATCCGCAAATACGCATTTTTTTTATCTGAATCGACAGAATTTGAGAAAAAGGTCATTGTATCTGAAATACCTAGCTCTTTCCACAACTTCTGCTACATAGAATTTTGTCGCCTTTAAAGAGGAAATGATAGAAAATAAAATATTTTTTGTCATAGGGCAGTCAAACTGATAGAAGACTGGCTGCTTCCAGTCTTTAAACAGCCCCCTTATCATAGCAACTTGCTGGCTCAAAATTAGCTGGCTCTAAGGTAGTATTTAGTTTTTTGTCATATTCATAAGCCTCAGAGACCTTCATTTTATCAAATGATAATACACACGTCTTATCCCTGTCATTTAGATCTGCCTGTTCTAATAATCAAAGTACGCTTTGTTCTACTCCTGGTAATACTCCTGGTCTAACATCTAAATTTGTTCCCCATCGCCGAAGTGTAGACACAGAAGGAAATGGAAACCCCCTCTTACGTAAAAGCCGGTACAAGCGAGGCCCGGCACAGTGAAGTGATATCGAAGTTGATATATCTTCGACCGAAAAATAAATGCGTTTTTTTAAGGTTTTTAATTTTTTGATTTGTCCATGTGTGAACATTTGCGAAATGCAGAATTCTAAATTAAGCTTAGTTTGCTCGATTGCTTGTATTTGTTGCAATAGTTTTTTGCTATCACTTTTGACACGGCCATTCTCGCGCTCAATATTTTTTTAAATAGGATGATTCAATTTGCGCTCCGCAATCTATATTGATAACAGGACTTTCGTCAATGACAAGTTCATCACAACATACATTGGCAACGGAACTTTCGTCAATCATAAGTGCATCTGAATCGGAAGAAACGTCAGAGCTGGTGAGAGGTGTGGAATAGTAATGACATACCGATGGTGAATAGCCATCGACAGTTTTATAGGATACGCAGTAATTTTAAAATTTTCAATACTCCAGACTTCAAACATCGCTTATGACTATATTGAAGGTATTCAAAATATAGTCATAATCTCTAAAATGGTCGGAGCATACTCTGGCATTGTTGACATTAAAAAAATCTGTCCGCCCAGTCGCCAAAATCCATTGATTACGTACTGTAGTATCAACTGGAAATCGATAGTAGCTTTTGTCCGGTGTGTAGTCTATCATTATGGTTATTACAACCAAATGTCGTACATACCACCATGATTGGTAAAGAGAACCGACTACGTAATTTTTTATCACTGTTATAAATGGAATAGTTTTAATGTAAACACTTTTCAATCATCCAATTATTCAGGTATTCACTTGAATTTACACACAAACATTTTCATCTGTATTATGTATCCAATAATTTCTTCTTAATCTTTAAAAATGTTCTGCTTCAATATTCTAACATTACACAATAATTGTCCGGTAACTACATAAATCTCCTAAAATAAAAAAACACAAATTCACTTCTTCAATTTGAATTTCTGCGTTCGAAAATTAAGAAGTTATTGGCTCATGCCACACGTGCATTTTTTGTATTTTGGCATTTTTTTTTCTACCAATGTTTTCTTCTGCTCTCTCTTAAATAAAATTTGGTATAACGGTAATATAATTTTCGCATATGAATTGTCCACACATTGTTTGTGTTCGTGCAAAAATTTACGAAAATGCAATTAGATACATACACAAAAAAATTATATTACGTGATCAAAATAAAAATTAGTTTAAAAAATTATATTTACCTATAAAAAGCTACACAATATTTTTTTTACTTACGTCCGTATCGGCGTCCATCAGCAATAATACTAAATAAAACAAACGAAAATATAAGGTCACCACAATTCGTATACTATAGCGACAATATTTCTAGTGAGTTTATCTGATAAGGAGAAAATTATTGTATCATAACTCCAATCTTTGGAGACTGTAGTGTTGCTTTCGCAAATCCGCTTAGCTTAGCTAAGAAATGTGAAAGCAACAACTTTTGGATTTAATTTTTTAATGCGTTTTAATTTTTCTGTGTTAGTTCATTTTCTTAAAATTTATTTTATTTTTTTTTTATTTTAAGAAATAGAATAAATTAAATTCGGTATTTTGCTATCAAATAACAAATGCTAAATTATTATTCAATATAAATTTTTCTAGAAAAATAGAAAAAATAACGCCTTGCGGTAAACACCATAACCATAAAATGATTTTATTTCCCCTAATCCTAAAAATTTTTTTCTTAACATTCTAAAACAATCGGCTTGAATACAATGCAATTGTTGTTGTAATCTTTTGAAAGCAACACAGCTACTAAATCGATGGTTAGTTAATCCCATTCATTAATAGGTGGCATTAAAATATCTTAGTCTGACGTTTAATTAGAATTAACAAATTGAGTTAAGATTTATTAAGCGTCGAACTGTTTATTATAGTAGCATGTTAGAGCTTAATAGCAGATACATTTAGGTTTGAGATGAAAGCGGCATATGCGAACTTACGATCGATTTACTTTGTAAAAACAATTAACGGCATTTCGAACTGTCAACTAGATTACAAAAAACCAAATAAGAAGTCCAACGACTTTATTAGTTCATTTCACTTTAAATATTCAGTTCTCCTTTAAAATGGGCACCATCGTTGAATTTGCAAAACATTTTTTTTATGTAAAATACGATTTAAAGCTGTCGAATTAAATCTCGTATAACTGGTGTGCGTTTACATTGCAAACATTTAAAAATCTTAAACATAAATCCATGGCAATAAAAATATATTATTTTGATGGTAAGAAATAAAATTACAAAAGCAACAAAAACAAAAAACTCCGCCAACATTTTATTTTATTTCTTATTTTGTTTATAAAAATATAAAATAAAATTTCAAGATTTCTGTCTATATACGAACGATACGATACACCTACGATGTTTCATGTGATATTGCTTAAAGTAAGACAAAAGTTTCAGAGAGAACAGAAAAAATTAAAAAATTTTTTTGTTAAGATAAATTTTTGATGTGGCTTGTTATTACGAGTGCGAGTACGAGTACTAAGTGGAAGAATAATAACAACAATTAATAACGACTTGTACTCAATTACACTTCTTATATATTTTTACTTCAGAAATTATTGTTGTTGCTGAAAGGAAATTACATTTTTTTGTTTTATAAATTAAACAATTAATTAACAACATTTTTAAATTCTCTCGTGTTGTGAAATGGAAACGCGTAACAGAAAATTTTTATTAAATTTCCTTTCATTCTCAAATTACTTTCATATTATGTTATGTCTACACAATTGCATTGTTCAAGGCATAATCAAATTGAACTTAATACGTATACCGTTTATTTTGCGTATATAGAAATTGTCAACATGACAGCTAATCACCTGCTTTTACCTTCAGTTTAGCGTATGCCAAATGTGAGATCATATTTTTTGTTATTATACCTGTGCGTCTTTGTGATTAATGTTGTTAACCCATTAAGTCGCAACGCAACAAACACCCAGTATTAAATTAGTATTGTATGTGCCTTCATTGTTTTAAAGTCAATGTAAGATTTACAATAAGACGAAAACATTATTTTTGAATGTAGGTTGAGCTGAAAAAAATTATTCTCGTACTATACTCAAACTTGATTGAATTATTTTACTATTGAGAAATGTCGTTTTTTATACAGTCGGGTGTAGAATACGCGACGCTATTTTTATCGTGCTATAACAGCAACAAAATAAATATTCAGCCTCCGTTTTTTATTTCACGGAAATTGACAAATTTTGCAGTTTCTATGGTACTTTATTGTTTACCGGAATTTAAATACTCATCTTTACTGAATTGGCGAAAACGATTTTTTATCATAATTTAATAGACGCCAACTATTAGAGATAATTAATTTTTCGGAATTTTGGCTCCTAAAACGTTTTTGTTTTATTGCCAATTGTTGTATACGTTTAAAATGGATTTTAAACGTCCTTCAGTTCAATACTTTCAAATTAGTCTGTCACAGATTTGATTTGGAGGTTAATATTAGGTAGGCTTAACACGAAGTAAATTACTTTCTTCTTTGTTCCTACACTGAGAAAATTTTCACATATCCCATACCTCAGAAATGTATCCTGAATGTGTTTATAAGTGCATGTGTCTTTCGCTATACTCGACTCTTATGGCCGAAATAATTGACACAATTTACCGAAAATGGCTGTTGATTGGATGTATTTGCTTATATTTGTGGTTTACACCCCGATGAGGGCTCACAAATACACAAAGCGATTTTCTACAATGTTCGTAGTACGTTCAGTATTTACGGGTTACACACGTACATATTATTTACTAAATTAAAATTGTTTTATGAGCTTGTTAGTATAAAAGTTAAAATAACGGTTATTTAGCTTAATTTTTATATTTTTATTATTATAGCTTTTTATATACTTTTGAGAATGAAACCGAAAAAGTTTCGAAAGCTTAAGGTAGAATAATAAAAATATAAAAATTGAGCTAAATAACAGTTGCTTTAACTTTTATATTATTTACTAATCAAAAGTGCTAGGGGACTCATCCTCACCAGGTAATCAGAATTTCAGAAAATCAGGTAGCGTAAAGTTTCCGACAAATGGACAAAAAAAACCTAACAAAAGCTGAAAAGTGTATTTATATAAAAAAAAACTCCTCATTAAATGTGACCCACACTAAACTTGTTTGTGTAGGCGTTGTAACGTAGTCTCTAGTTATCGGTGTATGGGTAGAAAACTCGAATCTAACTGATATTATAATAGGGGTTGGGCGCTAGTCTACCTACATGTTTAACCTAGCTATGCTTGCTCACACTACCCCAAAAACAAAAAAACGAAAATAATATTTTTTTTTAACTCGAGCCACGTTGTCTTACAAATACCATCGATCTAAGTAACTCTCAGGCATTTGCGTGAAAACGTACTAAAGATTTCCCTTCCATATCTTCTAGTTCATAAGTGTTGATCCCCATTTTTCGTTTAATTTTACACTTAGGATAAACTGCGTAAAATTTGGGGTTCAATCCTTTCGCGGTATTAGATTGTTTGAAATTTCTCTTTAGCACGAAATTCCCTGCACTACACTGTAAAGGACGGCTACGTAAATTATAGTGCTTCGTGTGTTTTTTCCAATTCTCTAGCATGATCCTTCTGAGTTTTACGCGGTATTTTGCATTCCATGCAAGTGTTTCGCGCACAGGTCATTCACAAATTTCGTCCAAAATTAACAAAATAGGGCGTCTACTTAGACGATACTGATTAACCCTTGGACCTGGTTGGCGGTTATGAGGCGGCTCGGTGGTTTCACTGGGACCAGAATTAACCTCATTGTAACTCCAATACCGACAGTCCAATTACTTGTATAGAAATGTGTATTCACCGTCTTATTCACGTATTGTTTGTTAATCTCGTTTCAACTTGGGTGTATAAGCTGTACTCGGTTGATACAGGGGGTAGCGGTATGCCAAACGGTAATATTGCTACTGGTATAAATGTTCGGTTCGTAACCTCAAAATCGCGGTAGGTGTGCTCGCCAAACTATTTATTCACTTTATTCACGGCTCACAGTAAAAGAAATGCAAACTGATATTGTTCACAATTCGCGGTAACAGAAAAGCCAAGACAATCACTGCAGCACATATACTTTTCTTTAATTTAAATTATATATCACGGGTAATTATTTTTTAGGCTCAAACAATCGAGCTTGAAATATATTTTCACAATGTACGTTTTTTTCCATGACAAAACTTATTTTACTAAAAAAAAAGAATTATACAAATTTCGAATAAAGTGCCATCTCCCAAAAAATATTTAAATTAATTTATAATAAGAATCAAAACAAAAGTAAGTGCCATCTTAACATGATTAGCGCAAGTATAACAACATCGATTATCAATTTTTAGTACTTTGTCTATGTATTTTCTAATTACTTTTATTCGCAACGCACTGGATAACGATATGTCAAAACCAAAAACATAAACAAAATACTAATTGGACAGAGTTTATAATTTTTAGGTAAGTAATTATATAATACAACTTTAATATTTATAATAATCTAAACTTTCCCTTTTATCTTACAGGTAAATTCCTTGTGTATTCTTCACATCTATGTCGTAATTAATGCGATGATTTACTTGTACACCAAGTTCACGGTTGTTTCAGATAAGTGTTTGTTGTTTACTTCTATTCGCACCCGATTCTTTGTGTTTGTTTTCTTTCATTTTCAGGAATATATTTGACAGTCTTGAACAGATACTTGCCTCACCTGATATATCTCTGAAGGAAATCTTTAAACTTTCTAGCATTAAATTGATTAACATTGCCCGAGATTAATACCGATGGTATGCCGAATACCAGGAAATCGTTTTCCTCCAGATGCCACTCAGCATTTCTATAACGGGCTTTTACATCACAAATTAGCTAAACACATCGATCACCTTGAACAAAAATCGGTTTCCAATTTTAGACCGCGAGCATGGTCCCATATAGTCTATGCCAATCATTTCCCATGGATGCATCAGATCTCTTGATTCACCAATGGGCACCCACAACATCTAGTCCTTTATCACTTATTTAATTGACATTGCTCACAAACTTTAAATTATTGTCGAACGTTAGCCGACATCCTGGGCCAATAACAATTCTCCTGTATAGGACGCAGAGTTTTAAATAATCCAAGGTGCGCAGCCAAAAACTATCGTGTTTCTCATACAAGATTGTTTTTCTATCATATTGTGCGATAAACCACTTCCATTTCCAACTCCACTTATGCGTCTCGTCATACTTTCCCCTCCCGCATGCAAAAGTCGATTACTTGTGAGAATGATCGTTAACCTGTTGTTTGAGTCTCTCATACATTGGGTCCTTCGGAGCGTCAGCATCTAATTGCATTGATTCTCGAAGTTCAAAATCATGCTGTTGTAGATGCATCGACTAACGAGCCAACCTCGAAGCAGGGTTCTTCAGGTTCCTGGTTCCGAGCCTCCTTTCATATTTGGTCGTCTAAGCTCGTGTCCGTGCACAATGTAGCCCAGTTACGAAATTTTCTTCATACAGAACATAGATTTTTTCGTAAACGTAAACTATTCGTGAGATTAGCCTTTTGCAGCCGCTTCGCTACTTTAAGCAGTATTTCTATATGTTTTTCGAAGCCCTGTCACATCACGATTATGTCGTCCAGGTACACGAACACCCTCGGTTCGAGATCAACTGCATGAAACCTGTCCATAAGTCGGCAAAGTGTTTGACTCGCATTGTATATTCCGAACAGCATACGTTTATACTGGAACAAACCTATTCTTGATAAGATGAATGCCGTTATTGCTCAACATTCGGCCTTCAACTCAATTTGCCAAAAGTCGTCGCTGAGGTTCAAACTCATCGTATTATCGTACTTTTACTCGGCCCGTGTTTTATGACGCATTTAAATGGAAACCGTTTTTAGGCGCTTAACAGTTTTCGCTTCTGAACTCCCTATTACAGTACTTGCGTGTGTGGTTATACGCCTAACAGTTGTAGCATTGTCGCATTCTACTACTGATGTAACTCTCTCTGGCCTTGATTTTAATTGGTTGCTCAGCTTTGTTTATTATTCAGTGCAGTGCCTTTATATTTATCGTCTGGAACCAGCTTCACTATTTTTTTTTAATATTCATTTATTTTAATTGTTTCATATTCACTTACATTAGGTATGTTAATGGGTTGAGGTGGTATCTCTTTATGTATTGGTAGCTTTTCCTTGAATAAATAACGTTGAGTGTATTAACTGGTTACAGTGGTCTCTGTTTCGGTTGCAGTCATATATGTTCTTATGTATCTTCCCTAAGTCCGGGATGACTGATCAGGTCGTTGGGGTTGTGGTTTTCTTACGCTCTGAGTCGAATGTTCCTTCTCAGGCAAAGATTCTGCTTTTCGTTTTTTGTTTTGACGTTTAGTTTTAATTTGCCTTCGTATAAAACTCATTTCATATATCAATTCGTCACCATCTGTAGCTATAATATTTCTTGTAGAAATTTCTCCTTTAAGCAGTTGGACTTCTTTGAATAGCTGTCCATTAAGTTAAATTAAGTTTTCTAACGATTTCTTTAAATCAGCGTTTTCTCTAGCGACATCGTGGTGATTTTCTTGGTTTACTTTCTCCATGCGTTTACCATTTTTATTCTCCTACTGAGTCGCGGGATGCATTTGTCTAGGTGACATCGAGAGATTATTCAGCTTGGTATGAATGGGTTTCATAATGGTTGGCTCACTCCAGAATCTCTTGAGCTTGCCTCTTGTGAGGGTGGATTAACCAAATGTGCAGTTTGCGTACCACCTGGGGTAAAAATCCGTAAGTTGATCGATGTTAAAAAATAAGTTGTGGTTAATAACTGAGGAAGTAATAGAAAAACTAAACAGAATTTGTGAACAACATTAAAATAAGATAAGCGAATACTTGTTATTATAATATCGATAATGCCAAAGGGAAAAGAACTTTCGTCGAAAAAAAAACTCATGGAAGAGTTGAAGAAGTATGGCGAATCGAATATTCTCATTGCTCAGGCTCGTGGAAGAACAAAGTCAGCAATTGGAAAGTTTTTAAAAATAATTGTGAACAGCGAGGAATTAATGAAAATATTTATCGTGAAAGTCGCCAAAATGTACTAGCAGTCGCACGGACAAACATATCAAATGCTAGTTGGACAAAGCGTTTGCGATTTTATGAAAAATGTGCTTTCAAAACTTTAAGTTATTGGCTTAAAGTATTGTGGTCCGATGCAACTCAAATCAATATGCATTATTCACACGGTAGAATGCATGTTTTGCGAAAAGAAGAAGAAGCACTATGCTTTAACTTTACAAATGCAACGGTTAAAGGTCTAAAACAAAGTGGAGTTATATATCTGCGGCGATCAATCCCAAAATGTACTTGGAAATTCTAAAAACCTGTTTAAAATCGGATGGAAGAAGTCTGATTGGTGAACATTTCATACTTCAGCAAGACATTGCTCATAAACTGGAATCATCAAAAAATATCTCAAAGATACCAAAATACCGATTACACACACAATTATATGAAGTTAGTTGACTGCGTACCCCATCGACTGTCTACTTAAATCGGCAAATGGTGGTTACGCCGGTCCCAACTAAACTGAAGTACAATATTTTTATTTTTATTTTCAGGTAACATACGAGGGTGTATCAAAAAGTCTTGCAATATCATATGAAAAAAAAGAGTGAGTGAGACAACAATATATTTTTCAAAACCATTTTTTGTCGCGATGAAACTTCTAGAAGAACATTTCGATGTAAATTTTACAGTTCGTATGTTTTTGTCAATTTAGTAACATGTGTTTTGAATTTTTCTTAAAATGAATGAAATTGAATATCGCGCCCTTATTAAATTTTTCTATAAAGATGGACGAAATGCAATTTATATATTCAACTATATATCAAAAGTTTACGGCGAATCTGCACCATCATATGCCACAGTAACAAGGTGGGTAAAATTATTCAAAAGTGGCCGGGAGTCATTTGAAAACGACAACCGCTCGGATCGGCCAGCAGATGCTATTAGCCATGAAAACGTAATTTTGGCCGAACCTATTGTATTGGAGGACCGGCGTATTTCTGTTCCGCGGTTAGCGTGGAGACTTTCTCTTTCATACGGTACCACATATACTATATTACATGACCACCTTCACATGTCGAAAGTAAGTGCGCGATGGGTTCCCCGTTTGTTGAATGCAGAACAAAAAAAAAATGCGTGTTCAAACTTCAAAGGCGATTTTAGATATGTACAAAGAAGATCCAGAAAATTTCTTGGATAACATAATAACAGGCGATGAAACATGGCTTTATCATTGGGATCCGGAATCCAAACAAGAATCGATGCAATGGATTAAACGTAGTGAACCACCACCAAAGAAATTCAAAACTCAACCGTCTGCTGGTAAGGTTGTGGCAACAGTTTTTTGGGATGCTGAAGGAATTTTGATAATCGATTATATTGCACCGAAAACCACAATCACAGGCATATATTACGCAGAAGTTTTGCGAAAATTGAAAAAAGCGATCCGGGAAAAACGGCCAAGGAAAGTTATTAAAAAAATCTTGCTTCTTCACGACAATGCACCAGTGCACAAGGCTAATATTGCTCAAGCTGCATTAAAGGGCTGCGGCTTCGTGGAAATTCCGCATCCACCGTACAGTCCAGACTTGGCACCCAGTGACTACTTTCTGTTTCCCAATTTAAAAAAAAAAAAACACTAAGGGGCCCGAAATTTTCCAGTGACTATGAAGTACAGTCTGTTGTAAATGAATATTTTATGGAGCAAAAGAAATCTTTTTTTTAGAAGGTTTAGGCAAGTTAATTGATCGATGTGACAAATGTATAAACCTTAAAGGAGATTATGTCGAAAAATAAAAATATTGCTGTCTCACTCACTCTTTTTTTTCATATAAAATTGCAAGACTTTTTGATTTGCCCTCGTAATAAGTGAATTTTTATTTTATTGTATCTTTTATTAAATAAAAACTATAAATAAAATAAAATAGGGTTGATTCATCATAATAAAAACCAATATTAAAACTACCACAAATTAACATTTTTCGTTGTTAACTAAAATTGTAAAAAGGTCATCAGCATTATAGAATTTTGGCGACTTATCGACACAAATCATCAGAAATGTACATTTAGTATAATTTACCAATAATTCTAAATTAGAGCCTGATTAAATCTGCCTGAAACTAATTTGTAAATTATTATGAAGGGCTAGTCAAAAGTGTATATTGTTATAACAACTAGCGAGATGTAATTACTAGTGTTCTTTGTTTGGTAAAAAAAACTTATTTGATAACCTTTGTATGTAATTTATTTTTTAACTTATTGTTAGTGGATGGACCGAAAGGCACACAAATAATATGTTTGGGCAGAAATAACGCTATTATTAGGAAACAGATATCGCTTTGTTGTATCTGCAAATTTAAACATTTCCCACCGGTGACTGCTACTATAAGGTAAAAATACCTTCCAAGAAGATACATTAGACCTCGTTCTCCTTTAAACGGTTTCGTAGAATATTATTATATTCCAAATATTTGATAAATATTGGATTATAATTTCGTTAGGACGGCATAAATATTAAATATCATAAATATTGGAAGCACATAAAAAATCGATATCGAAATTGCAATATGAAAGGTATCATCATCATTCCACCCACGGATATTCTTTAATATAAAACATCCAAAACAATGAACACAACTTTTCGTACAAAAAGCACCCTACTAATATTTGCTATAGACGTATACACAATTTGCACTGAACGCATATTTCTAATTTCTTATTTTTATTTTTTTCGAGCGAAGAGAAAATTCTTCGAAGAATTCCTTTCCCAAACTTAATATAAACTTTACTTTATTATGCTATACAGCCGAAGGAAATAAAGTTAAACACAAAATAAGGAAGAAAGCGAAAGAAAAATTCTTAAGAAGTATATATCCAGCAGCAGTAACAACAACAACAAGAACAAGAGGAAGATAAACACAAAGATCAAAAAACTTAACTGAATGCTAATTAAGATATTGACCAAATTGCAGAGAACATCAAGAATTTACTACCATATATTTTTTGTGCATAGTAAATTAATTCTTCCTTATATGTCTACCAACACTCAGCAGCAACAATCAAAAGGAATTTATGTCCCAATACGTAAATATTTTGGAAAAGTCAAGTTTTTTTTGTACTCGTGCCATATACAATAAAATACGAAGATATTTTCCGGATATAAAATTGTTCAAAATGAATAGAAAATTGTCAATCGGCATACTCATAAAATATGAATATAACTTCTTGTAATCCTTTAATATTTAATTAAATTTTTAAATTGAGCATAAATAAGTAAAATTTCCATAAAGAAATATTGGTATAGCATTAAGGTTCATAAAAAAGAATAAGCTTTTTCCTATTCCGATGTAAGATAAATCCTTTTGTCGTACGTTATGCTATCATAATACACGAGGAGTATACGTGATAGATATAGGAAAATTTTATAATATATTTATATTTATTTTGTCTCTCCTTTACTCTCCCGAGAGAGAAATGATTATATTGCAGTACACAGGGTGAGTTTTTTAATAAATGCCAAGCTTTTATCTCGGAAACGATGCAAGATAGGAGAAAATTACCCAATAAAAATAATAAAGTTCGGTTTCGAGGGGGGCATTTATCGACGATTTTAAATGATCTTGAAACTCATTAGTTTGAGAGATATTAACGATTTTTTAATGACTTTTCTCTAAGTTCTAACACTGTTTTGTTGTAACGAGAAATAAAAATAAATAGAATTCATTCTTCTTTAACTTGTTAAGCAAACTTCGATACTGCTAAGTCAACTTCCATCAATTTCTCCCAAACCAATAGGTTTCAAGTTCATTCATAATCACCAATAAACGTTTCTCTCGACATTAAACATTTTTCCTGATAGGTAATTTTCTCCTATCTTGCACCGTTTCCGAGATAGAAAAGCCTGGCATTTATTAAAAAACTCACCCTGTATACAACATGTTTTATGAAAATAGCCTGGAAATATGAAAATGTTTATGTTAGTTTTATATATAAATACACATAAATATTATGTAATGTTTATTTATGTAGATGCTTCGCAGAAGCGTATCCTTGAATATCTTATAACTGGAAATGATTCCACATTCTGTTTACATTTTACAAGTTTCTTCAATTGTCGGGGCCAAATTAAATATCAGCACAAAATGGAACGAAAATAAATATTCACAGAATTACTTAGGAAGATGAGCAAACAAGAATATTCAAAAATTGTTCGTATAATTTACATGTCATGCAATCTACTAAGATATATCTAAAAACTAAATTAGACTTGATCAACCATACAAAATTCCTCGTGGGTTTTCCTCGTGGCATTTTGTAATTATAACCTACAAAAAATATATTAGCCATTTATAAAAATTTCAACCTAATTTGCAATAATAATAATCCAAAACTTTTCACTTTTATCTCAAAATTAAAAAAAATTATGTTAAATTTCACTTTTGTCTTTATTATTTTTGCCTTTTAACCATTGTTTTCAAATCAAAATTTATAAATGAACTGCACTAGATTGTTCTCTGTTACGCATATCATATATATAAAATACTAAAACACAAATAACTGTAAATTTAAAAAGTATACAGTGGTGGATTTAGGAGAAATTTATAATTACAGTTCGTCCCTATATGTATTGCCTCCGCTGTATAAAATTCGACATCGTTCATTAGTCCAATACGGGCACGTTTGCAGGTGTCGATTCATTGAACCCAATTTTCCATGACTCGGTCACACATTTCGACGGAAACTGCTATATCTGTCGCTCATTATTGGCTCTGAGCTCCTCTAACAACGTCGGCTTATTGCCATAGACCAATAATTTAACGTAGCTCCATAAAAAAAGTCTAGAGATGTTAAATCACACGATCTATGCGGCCAATCAACCGGGCCATTTCTGAATATAACACGTCCATCGAATTTAGATTTCAATTAGTCGATTATTAAACCCAGTCGATTATTAAACCATTAACGAGTGTGAAGAAAATGCTAAACTTTTGCTAATTTCATTAATTGTGTTTGTGTTAGTGATATTACCTGGGTAAGACGGAAAATTATGAAAAATTAGAGTAACACAACCTCAGGTATATGGGGTGTTAGTTGGGGACCATATCAATTAGAAAATATATTCAGATGCTCCCCAACCAGGGGAGGGGGCAGGTAATAAAATTTACTATTATGACGAAATATAATAAACACCCTCAGGCTGACTGAGATATCCCTAGAGATCTAAACACAAGTTCAGGTATATGGGGTGTTAGTTGGGACCGTATCAATTAATCAATTAGAAAATATATTCAAATGCTTCCCATCCAGGGGAGGGGCAAGTTAATAAAATTTAGTATTACGATGAAATATAATAAACATCCTCAGGCTGACTGAGACATTCCTAGAGATCTAAACACAACTTCAGGTATATGGGGTGTTAGTTGAGGACCATATCAATTAGAAAATATATTCAAATGCTCCCCATCCAGGGGAGGGGAAGTTAATAAAATTTAGTATTATGACCATATATAATAAAAAAATTCGGACTAACTGAGATATCCCTAGAGATCTAAACACAACTTCAGGTATATGGGGTGTTAGTTGGGGACCATATAAATTAGAAAATTTATTCAGATGCTCCCCAACCAGGGGAGGGGCAAGTTAATAAAATTTAGTATTACGATGAAATACAATAAACATCCTCGGGCTGACTGAGATATCCCTAGAGATCTAAACACAACTTCAGGTATATGGGGTGTTAGTTGGGGACCATATCAATTAGAAAATATATTAAGATGCTCCCCATCCAGAGGAGGGGCAAGTTAATAAAATTTAGTATTACGATGAAATATAATAAACATCCTCAGGCTGACTGAGACATTCCTAGAGATCTAAACACAACTTCAGGTATATGGGGTGTTAGTTGAGGACCATATCAATTAGAAAATATATTCAAATGCTCCCCATCCAGGGGAGGGGAAGTTAATAAAATTTAGTATTATGACCATATATAATAAAAAAATTCGGACTAACTGAGATATCCCTAGAGATCTAAACACAACTTCAGGTATATGGGGTGTTAGTTGGGGACCATATAAATTAGAAAATTTATTCAGATGCTCCCCAACCAGGGGAGGGGCAAGTTAATAAAATTTAGTATTATGATGAAATATAATAAACATCCTCGGGCTGACTGAGATATCCCTAGAGATCTAAACACAACTTCAGGTATATGGGGTGTTAGTTGGGGACCATATAAATTAGAAAATTTATTCAGATGCTCCCCAACCAGGGGAGGGGGCACGTAATAAAATTTAGTATTATGACCAAATATAATAAACATCCTCAGGCTGACTGAGATATCCCTAGAGATCTAAACACAACTTCAGGTATATGGGGTGTTAGTTGGGGACCATATCAATTAAAAAATATATTCAGATGCTCCTCATCCCTCCAACTAACACCCCATATACCTGAAGTTGTGTTTAGATCTCTAGGGATATCTCAGTCAGCCTGAGGATGTTTATTATATTTGGTCATAATACTAAATTTTATTACGTGCCCCCTCTCCTGGTTGGGGAGCATCTGAATAAATTTTCTAATTTATATGGTCCCCAACTAACACCCCATATACCTGAAGTTGTGTTTAGATCTCTAGGGATATCTCAGTCAGCCTGAGGATGTTTATTATATTTGGTCATAATACTAAATTTTAATAACTTGCCCCTCCCCTGGATGGGAATGTATAGATTTCTAGACATACCTCAGTTGATCTAACAATTCTTAATATATTTTTGGTTATAATACAAAATTCTATAAATTGATCTCGTCCCTATAGATAAGGATTTCCTCACTATTTTTCTTACTAACGTGAGCCCCAACTAATAATTCATATTTCTCAGTTTGCATTTAGATCTCTATAGATATCTATTGTGGCCCTAAGAGCTTTCATTTTATTTGTTACCATTTCTAAAAATAGGAGTTCCCTGCATTTGTAGCATGGTATTATTTTTTTAATTTTTCTATTATCCCACCCATTTTACCCTAGTGTGGGTTATAATTTCTCCGGTTATCTTATTTAAATTTAATAATTCTTCCTTATGTAGTTCAGCGTGTAGTGTTTGTTACTAATCTGCCTCGAATACTAATTTTCTAGTTATTTTTTTTACTTTTATTAACCGCAATATTCTTATTAGTGAATATTGATTAATGAAATGGTAAATATATTATAATTTCTCTCGGGTTATTTTAAAGATAATTGCCAAATATTTAAAATAAAACTAATAAATTAGGAAATACGTTAATTCCGCTTTATACAGGTATAATTTTGATATGCACCAACACATATAAACGTTTAGCATAGATTTAGTAAAAACTTCACACTGCTATACAAACATGTGAAGTTTTTGCTAATTTTTTTTACTAGTAAAACTTTAGCAGTAACTTCACATGCATTTATAATTAATGTCTCTGTAGCGGTCTCCATTGACTGTAACGTTACGATCGAAAAAAAAATGGCCCAATCTAGCATAAAAATCACACCATACAGTTATTTTTTGTGGATGAAGCGGTGTTTCTTGAATCACATGAAGGATTTCACCTCGCTTTGTATTAAGATTTCTTAATAGAATTGTGATACTTCCAACTATTAAGTTCAATTTATGAAGCAGCATGCCAGATGGCGTTAAATCATTTAAGAATTCTGCCGGGTAGTTCTGAATGGCTTCATCATTTGCATGATCAATCGAGACAATGCTATAATATGTGACGGGTCTTTCTGCAAAACGTGTCAACATTCTTCGTTGATCAAGTTCACATCTGCATTCTTTGGACATAAAATTGCCATTTTTGAAAAGCTCCGGCATCAACTGGCGACAGCATTTCACTACAGATTTCTGTTATTATAGAGCCCTTGCAAATAAGGTTTGTAACGGTGTACTTTAACTGGATGTTACCATTCTGGTTAATAAATTAACTAGGGATTGAAATTTATAATTTTGTTTGCACCGTTATCAGAAATCTCTAATTGGAGAGAATAGTGAAGCAGCACATTGCCTGGCTAGGTGGCAGTCAGGTGGGGGGGATCTTTTCACTATCCAATTAGAGCTAGAAATGCTGCTTATATATATAATATAAAAAAAAACAAAAAGTAACACTCACCATGTAAATCTTAGGTTTAGCTATGCCACGTGAAAGTTAATAACATTTGTAGTCTACAGTGTTATTACTGTCTGAAAACCATGCTGCCTGAAGTATCCAAGGTTGCGGTGGTTAGCTGTTAATGACCACCTTTCGTTACCCACCCAAACACGATTACATGTTACACCTAAATTGGTGTATCCCCATGTCTAATGGAGCGTGGAAACTTAAAACATCACTTTATGTTTACCACTTCATTACGAAGTTTTACGACTGACGTAAAATTCAATGAACACACATATTCATATACACTGTTTAATGAGAAAATAAATAAGACGCCACGTACAACAATTCGCTTTAAACAGTATTTGTAATACAATTTATTTTCGAAACTTGAAAAAACTTTTATAACATTGCTCATACATAGCATTTAGGCGCAATCAAAATTGCATGGATGCACATATATGTAGTATATATTAACCAAGAAAAAAATGTTAGTAGAAGTTAGTTAAATTAGATAGGTAATATAATATATAAATAAATATTTAATGAAATATTACTAAAAGTATCAAAAATTATATAATATACATAACATACATAACGATAAATATTTATAATAATTTAATAAATTTTATTCTAAGGATTTTTCTTAAGAATTATTTCGATCAACTCAGAACCATGGTCCATCACTAAATTAAGAGTTTCATACAGACATTACCATATCAAAATGAAAGGTGGCTTTGCCTTGTTATTTTAGGATACAATATTTTTATAAAATAACTATGATAATTTGTAACGACGCCAGCATCGGCTGACGACGTTACCGGTGTAGCGCCTCCTTAAGGGCGGCTAAAATTTTCCAATCGCTATTTAGTCCATTTTTGTTGACTAGTACTTCCTAGGTTAATATTTTGTCTCCATCTGGCTATACTAATTATCGATCGTGCCATAAAAAAAAACAATATAAATAACGAAATTGGGACGTAGTCGTGGTCAGTATTTTTTTGGATCTCTTTTTGGTTAAATTGTAATCAATAAAAAAAAAATAGTACAGTAAAATTTGTGATTAGTTTACTTTGCTGCTCGAAGCTTAAAGTGTCATTATAATTCCATTATTGCGAGCAAGAATCCCTGTCTAAATAAAAATAAAGAAAATAATGTAAAGAAACGTAACTGCGTGGGGATCGCAGATCGCATGATGATTTCGAAAAATATGGCGATCACGATTTATGATGAGTGTTACGAAAAAAAAAACACATGTGAAAAATTTGCGCAGTGAGCTATAGTGTGTTCAAAAAAATAAAAAAAATAAAAATATACAATAAAATAATGATCCGTCACGGGTAATCACAAGACTAAATTCTGCGCCAAGTATGATTGTGTACGAATCTGCCATTAATTATTGTGGTAAGATTAGCTTATGTTAAGACTTTAAGATATCTATAATCCCAAGAGGTGTCTAATTATCAACATACCTAAAAATAGTAACAATAAAGTTAACTCTACGAAATGCTACAAGGTTAATAAAAAAAAAAAGAAATATGGTAGTGGTGTCCTATACATAAAAAAAAAAAAAAAAATTAACTAGATGGACTCAGTTATAAACAGTGAATTTACAAAAAAAAAATATTTAAAATAAATTATTAAGTCGTGTAAACACATAAATAAATAAAACGACAATGCAGAAACGTGTATGCAGAAATCGGCAGTACGATAAATCTCAACAGCTGTTTTGGATAATATACAATCAATTCCGATGATCATCGCCTTCATTCACCTAAGGTCAAATTTTTATTACTTTTATTACTTATAAGTTTTGTCTAATTGTATATATTAACCCTTACTATAGTTAACCTTAATTTTAATATAGATAGCTATTTAAGGAAAAAAATATAGTCCGGACTTTCCTCTGATTTTTTGAGTTAATTTAGTTAAGATTCTAAAATTGAGTTTTTTTGTAAAATTTTCGGTTAGGTCAATTAGTTTATTAAGAAAAAAAAATTTTGTTCCGCTATTCAATTTTGAGTAATTTAAAAAAAAGAAAGAGAAATATAAAGCATGTTATCAGAAATTGGTAGCAACAATTTATTCTTGCGATACTTGATCAATGTCCATTTCTAATTGGTTTTAGCTTGCACATTTTCCACATTTCGGTTTAGTTATTAATTTTTTTAGAGGTTTTGGTGATTTGTGGGTAAAATTTATTTCCATATAACAAAACAAAAATGATTGAGTGAAAGTGTAAAATAAAATACTGTTGATGTCGGGTAGAAGGTAAGTAACGTGCAGAAAGGGTGATCCGTTGTACTTCTCGCGGTATATTCATGATCGGTGCATACTTCTGAAAACCCCCCACGACAAATTACCGCTCAGAAGTCCCTGCACCGATATTCTGTTAACGGTCTGTCGAAATTCGCGCTATGAACTTAAGTGACCTTTGACGAACCGTTACAAATTTTACACGGATTACCATATTTTAACTCCAGCACAGTGACCTTTATTTTCCGTTTATTCGTTTGCGCCACACCCGCAATGGCGCCGCTTGATATTTTAGCTGGTTAGTATGGAAATTTTAATTTTCGTTCACGGCAATTAAGATACTGTTTAATAGTATTCTTTTAAAAAAATTCGTTTACGATACTTTCGTTTACGATACTTTCGTTCACGATACTTTAATTCACGATACGTTATTTGACGATACGTTCGTTATTTCACGATACGTTATTTTATGACCAAGAAGAACCGCGCAAGGTTCGTGGTTTAGTGCTCGCGTAAATCACTCGTGTGGTATGTTGCCTACCACATGAAATAAATAATTACGATTAAATGACTTACAGTTTTTATTGCGTATAGTACCGGAATATTTATCCGTAAATTCCGTTTTAGGTACTTTTGTATAGACTTCACGCGTTCTTCACGCTTTTAAGTTAAGTTTTAATTTAATGCCATAAGGCTGGCGAGGAAAATAATAATTAATCTAATTAAATTATTTTAATCACAGTACTTAAGAGCACTTTTTTACTGATTGAACCACGATTGATGACTGCCAATATTTTGATTTTTCTAATTGAAACCACACCTTTACAAAGACAATTTTGGCAAACGGTATATAGCATCAACTGAGTTTTATTGGTAATCGGTGTATAATGTACATTTATTGGTTTTTATTGATCATATACAATTACACGCAAACAAACTTTGATTAGGGTGCCGTTGTGTAAATCAAGCACAGATTGGTAAGCAAATTGCGTTGCACATACAGTGCGTACCATAATGGTACTCTGAATATTCATGTAGCGCGATTTGAAGGTACGATCATTCGAATTTTAACAATGCAATTGTTACGGTTTGCTCGGAATTTCAATTAAGTGGTCGGCAACACCATGATTGTTGGTTAAAGTTCCATCGCCTAATTTAAACAACGAATTACTGTAATGTGGGTCCACTGAACGCACGTAATTCTGAAGCCTGAGAACAATAAACGTTTCACAAAGATCTTGACATTTTAAGCTAGCTTCAATAATTGCAGGCTGACTACCATGTACAATTACAGGTAAAGTTTGTCTAAAATCTCCACCAAGTAGGATTTTGGTTTTTCATTATTTCTTTACAAAGCTTATCGACAGCATTCATAGCAACACCAGGTGCCTTTATAGCTTCATCAAATAGAATTAATTTTGCCTTTCTAATTAATTCTGCGTTTTTAGGTTTCTACGATTGGTACAGGTAATTTAAAATGGTAGTGATGTGTTCTGCCTCCGTCAAGAAGATTGACAGCTATTCTTGTAGCAGCAGCGGCAAGCACAATATTTGATTCTCCCCGAATCGTGTTAGGCAGTGTTTTGTACAGATACATTTTACCGGAACCTCCTAAACCATTTATGAAAAATAATCGGTGTGACAGATTATTATGATTTACAGCTGCCGCCATTATGGTTTGGAAAGTTATTTTGTGATCTTGATTTAATGGGCATTGCATAGGATTTCCGAATTCTTTCTGGATATGTGCATCGTAATATTGTATCGGCTCTCCTAAATTAGTAGGGCGAGTTGGTAGTCCAAAGTCAGTACATTGTCTGCCATATAATTTTAGAGTTCCCTGAATATCTATTAAAGCAAACATCTAACAAATTGTGCATTCATCAGTATGATCTCTATATGGTGGTGAACGTAATCATCACATAGCTCCTTTCTAAACCTTGTAAACAAATCTAAAGCATTTGAAGGGGACACTGACATGTCATGTTTGTTGAAATAGCGTCTGACAATGTATTTTTCCATGTAGTGTCATCATTAAATAAACTAAGCCGCTTCTTTAAATGTTCCACTTGTGTAGCCACTGAATATCCGTCTTCAAGTCTTCAAAAGATAAGATTGCAGGAACGTGAAGAAGAAGTAAGCATAGACAAAATCTTTCAATATCTATCATATTAACCGAAAACATTCTACCAATGGCCATATTTCCACATCTTTGTCGGGGTTTCCATTTTTGTTGGCAGCTCGATTAACACTTTGTTCGTTGTTTTGTTCGGTAAATAAGACAGTTTGATAATTTGGAAGGTGGATTGGCACACGTGCCAAGCTGCCTCAGGGCAACTTACATACCTCGAGTCCATGTACGTTCTAATCTCATCATGATCCATTACTTTGTTGGACGAAGGTTATATTAGCGCAATCGTGTCCTTTGTAGACATACTTAAATAAATATTTCACACTGTGCATTGATGAACAACATTCGACATTAATATGACAGTTAAATTTGAGGGTTAAACGTGGATTGTAAGGAAATCCATGAAATATCCACTGTTTTACCATTTATAATTGCACTGCCAAAAGCACTTCGCTTGTATTTTGGATATCCGTTACAGTTAACTATCGATTCATCTTCAAAACTTTAAGTGAAATTTTTGCTGTATATTCCATAGACCGTGCATAGACCTCAATATCTGGAATTTCCGCAGAAATGAATTTATCAATGATTTCTGAATCTTTTGGTTTATCTTCGTTTCCAACAACCAAGAGAATATGGGCATGAGGTAGTCCTCGTTGTTCAAGCTCAATGACATGCACCTTAGCAACTGAAACTCCGAAAACATGCTTTATCGAAATGTCATCGAGCAATTCTTGGAGCTTTAATTTGAAGACCGTTGCCACTAAATTGGGACGAAATTCCGGAGACTAACCTTCCAACAAATTGTTACTTATTTCATTCCATTTCGGATTACATGTCATTGGAATGAAGTAGTCCGGCTACCCTATTAAAGTTAGACGACTCCAGACGAAAAATGTCGATAATGCAGATTCAAACTAATCAAACGAAAATGACAGCCGATTTTGTCGGTAATATCCCAACCGAAAAAATGACGATAATGCAGATACGAATTTTATGCAGATACGAATTTTATGCAGAAATGTAATTATTCCTAAAAAATTAAAAATAAGAAATTTCCATTCGAAACAATAAAAATTAAAATACAAACCTAATTTCTCTAAGTGCTGTGTTACATGTTTGAAGTTAAAACGTGAAATGTATTTACAGTTAAATGTTTGGAGAATTTTTTAAATGGTATTGGTACGTCATCTAACAATTATCATTTGAAAGGCCAACTTCTATGTTGGAAGTCCGGGAAAACTTGGTTGAATATATCGCACACACAAAATTTGAAAATTTCTAAAAAGTGACCGTTTTTATTTTCAGATTATTCATATGGAAATTGTCTTGAAATTTTTGAAGTTTTGCTTGGTATATACCATTGAGTTTTCTCCTTATTAAAATAGTTTTTAATTATAGTTTTAATGCATTTAATAAAAAAATTTAATTTTGAATAGTATACGTTGTTGAACCAAAATAAACATTTTTGATTTGAAAAGTAATTACTGTTTAACATCAAAATTACGAATCTGAATTACTGACCTTTGCAGGTACTATCGACTTTTTTCCGGATATTTTTGTTATTACAACCGAATCTGCATTATCGGCATTTTTGGTTGAAACATTTTAGTTTTTACAGTCGATTCTGCATTATCGACATTTTTCGGCTGAAGCAAGTCGGCTAACTTTAACAGTATAGTCCGGATTGCTATGTTTGCGGACAATCGCCATAGCTTTTTGATAGTTTTGGGCCATATTTCTCAGGTTTCCTTTCCTATTATATATTAGATTCAATAAATCAATTGATGTTTATTTTATGCAGGTTCATGAATTATTCAATTATAGTTTTGTATAGTGCACTGCAGTCTGAAGAGATAATTCAATCTTTTAATTTAAAAGATCAAATCTAATTACATAGCTCGAAACCCAGATATATTATTTAGCCTTCTACTTTACATAATTTACGTGACGACGCATCGCACAACAATTATGGATCACTTCCGTTTTAATTAAACTAAAAATATTTTTGATGAAATGTGCTCGTCCCAAACCCTGCTAAACAATTCAATTTCAATTTAAAACGTCACTCAATTGTTAATTAAACATTTCCCAACATTTTAAATTTAAATAATGTAAAAATATTCCGGATATAGACACACACACGCGCGCGCACACACACACACCCATTGACATATATTTTATTTAGTTATGGTCAACAAAACTATTAAACAACTAAAAATAAACGAAAAACATAAATCTCGAAATCGTGGACATGCATCATGTACACATGACATGTATTCAAATTTTTATAAATCAAATCAATCAATTAAAAAATCGGTTACCTTTTATCTATCGCTGTTATCCATTCCATAGCCATTGTTAGTTTTGTGTATTAGTTCGTTTCGCTTTCCTATTTGAAAATTATTGTTGTTGTTATTCAAACTATTCGTAACCGTTTGTAAAATATGTTAATGATTATAAATCTGAAATAAAAAATTCGCGCGGTCCAAAATTTAAATCGGCGAGTGTTATTTTATGCGCGCCGAATACGATGCCACCACACCTCTCAATATGATTTATGATTATGATCCGTTGGCGTACGATGTTTATACTTCATTATATTTAATATATTGAGTGCGCGGTAATTTGTCGCCCGTTTGCAATCAATCGTTGCAATTCCTAATTGCACCAAGATGACTTAATCGTTATTCTTTTGTTCGCGCGATTTCACGACATCGTGCGCGTCTCTGCGGCTACAAATTAAACGCGGAAAAAAAGAAAAGACACAGAACAAGAGAAAATATAAGATTAGTTGTTGTTGTTGTATGCTGCGGTAATGCAAAAACTTTAAATTATATTTTTTTTACAAAACAATAATATTATGCAAATTAATTAAATTATTTATGTCAATGATTTTTTAAAATTGAAAGCACTTTGTTGTGTACATATATATAGTCGGTAGCGCCAAAATGAAATGGAACGGTTATGTTTAGCAATGTAATATTTCCTTGATACAATGTTCAATTTAACTTTGGCATTACCTGTACACCCGGTGCGCTGCACAAATAATGTTTAATTGTTTAAAAAGTACAAAGAAAAACCAGAAAACAGCGAAATAAAATTATAACAACAAAAACAGATAAAAAACACGTCTGTCTTAATAATTTATGCAGTTTGTGGAACGCACCCTAATTTCGTACGGTGATTTCCGTTTTTTACTTAATAAATTTCTAAATCGCGCTGTGGAATTGATATTGCAAATCGGAAATGAGACACAAAATCCGTGATCCGCATTATGTCAAATATTTTTACAAGCATGTACATCTTTGAACAACACCTTGTATAATGACATGACGTATACATACCAAACAATGACAAATTACAAAACGATATGATGTAAACACGATCATGATAAGCTTGTCATGTTTTTTTTATGAAATTATATTCAGAATTAATATTTATGTCATACTGTCGTGAATTACAACCGTATAATGATGAGTTTTGATGCAATGAGATGCGAATAATTTGTTCACAAGAAACCTAAGAAAAATTAAATTCGGATAATGCAATTTATGCAAATTGTTTGACGTAAGGTATAAATCAGTTTAGAAACGTGAGAAAAATTTATATTGCGATTGATCAATACGGCTGGCATATGCAGAACGAATTATTATGCCGATCGTATTTGACATTTTTATGTGTTAAATAGACTATCGCATTTTTCGATCCGATTAAAAATAAATTCGATAGGTGGTTCATTCGATTTGAAGGAGCATGAATAATTTTCAATTGCAATAGTGCAGATGAGAAAAAGTCGATCTTTTGGTGCGGGGGCACACGACCCTTAAAAGCTGAGGACAAATTATACGACGAAATAGTGAATATATTAAATAAAATGTATGTTCCAACACCTGTTGAGATATTCGAGTATTATAAATTTCTCCACCATCATCAACGAGAATAGGAAACTATTAAAGAGTATAAAGCGTCGATATGGAAAATGGCGATTAATTGCAATTTCGGATATTTTCTGAAGACAGCACTTAGAAATCAGTACATGTGTGGCCTTTGGGATGAACGTACAAAGAATAGATTGTTGTAAACCGTGGCGTAAAGGCCATAAAAGTAGCTGCGATGATGAAAGCATCGTCAAAGGTTGCATAAAAATTTAAATCTTCAGGTGGTGTGAATGTAAATGCGATCCGTTCGGAAAAGGTAAAAAAGAAGGTAAGCGCTACCAAAACAAATTCGAAAGAAAATCAAAATAGTCATAACACAGGTATAAAAAATAAAAGTTTCATAACAATAAATAGTGAGGTTAGAAAAATAAATTGTTTTGGGTGTGGGGGATCTCACTAAGCATACAGTTGTCGGCATGTTCGAAGTAGTTGTTTGTTTTGTGAAAAATAGGTCATATTAAATTAAAACGTAATACTAATTGCCTCGAACAGGCTGATAAAATTGAAAGTTATGTTGCTAATGTAAGGGAAAAGGGTAGTTCTTATGTAAATAGGTTAATTCAAAATAAAATGTGGATTAACATCAAAATAAACAATGTACCGGTTCAAATGGATCTGGACACAGGTTCGCCTATTTCAATTATGTCAAGTACCAAATTTTATGAAAAATTTTAAAATTGTGAATTAAAAGAAAATTATTTAAAGTTAAATTCATACAGTAATCATAAGTTAAATATTCTTGGATTGATTGAGTGATGGTTGAATTAGAAGATAGTTCAAAATGGTTAGATTTATATGTGGTTGAAGGTGAAAACCAGGGTTCTTCGGGAGACAGTAGATTAGGTTATATGTTTTCGTTTAAAAATTTTGCGAATATTTGGAGGAACGTAAATTCAATTTCGTTGGAAAAAATTTCGGATGACACTCAACGAGAATTAAATAAATTAATACAATCTTATCATTATTTGTTCGATGATAGTTCGCTTGGAGTTTTCATTAAAGTAGATAATAGCGAATATGCAACTCCAATAGTACCTGTCATGAAACCAAATGGCAGCGTTCAAATCTGTGGTGATTTTAAGATCACACTCCACAACATCCACTTCCGTCAACCGATGAATTATTTGAAAAGTTAGCGGCGGGCGATAAATTTTCAAAGTTAGACCTTTGTAATGCATACTTAGAATGGAAAGTACATGAGCATGACCAACACTTACTAACTTTGAGTACGCACAAAGGGTTGTATAAGTGTACTCGTATGTTATATGGTTTAAATTATGCCCAAGCAAAGTGGCTAAGAAAAATAGAGTCCATTCTTCAAGGTATGGAAGGAACTTGCGTGTTCGAGAGAGATTCATCTTCACAGATTAGAAGAAATTTTCAAACGACTTTCTGAATACGGATTAAAAATAAATCTGAGTAAGACAGAATTTTTAAAGCACCAACTTGAATATTGTGGATTCAAATTAAACAAATGTATAATTTTCAAGGCGGATTCTAAAATTGAAGAAGTACAAAAGGCACCACGTGGAATAAATAAATCGGAGTTATAGTCATTCTTAGGACTGATAAATTATTACCATCGTTTTTTTTTTCAATTTTTAAGTGAAGTATTAGAACCTTTTTATAGACTACGGCGTAGCATATTGAATGGATTTTTTATTTTTTTTTTTTGGATAAATATTGTGAAAATTCCTTCAATATTTTGAAGAAGCGAATGCAATCAGATGATTTCTTGGGAGATTTTTCAAACACACTTCCAATTTGCTTAGCTACCGATGCATCACCATGTAGGCGCGGTGTTATCTCACATAATGCCGGATGAGAGAAACCAATAAATTTGCATCACAAACATTGAATGTCCCGCAGATGAACTGGTCGCAAATAGATAAAGAAGCATACTCAATTGTGTTTGGAGTAAAGAAAATCTTTCAATTTTTGCATTGCATATTTATGTGCCACACGTATGCAGCATTATGCAATATTTCTTCAAGGTTTCAATTACAAAATAAAATATAAAGACTCCAAATCAAATGCAAATGCAGGTGCGTTTTCACGGTTTCCAATGAATTCCAAAGAAGAAATTAGCATAGAACAGCCGGACATTTTTGAAATAAACTAGATTCAAACGTTACCAATAACTATGCTAAAAATTACGCAAGAGACAGCTTGCGATTCTAAATTACAGAAATTACTGGAAAATTTACAACTGGTGTAAATATCTCAGCGGAGGTATAGATTTAATGTGCCATTGGAAGAGTTTTCGTATCAAGCAGGTTGTGTAATTCGTGGAGTAAGAGTACTGATTCCCGAAAATTTGAAAAATAAAGTGCTGAATGATTTACATGAAGTACACTTGAAACACACAATGAAGGCACGTGATCGAAATTTCTGTGGGTGGCCGAGATTCGATAAGGACGTAGAAAATTTGGTAAAAAATTGTGAATCGTGTTGCAAAAACAAAAATAATCCAGTATCAGTTTCCAGAAAACATCATTCTCACAAATCTATCACCGATTGAACCAGTATTTGAGTTTTCCTCAAATGAATCCAAAATACTAAAACAAAATAATGGAAGCAATTATGAAGTGCGAAGAGGTACAAGAATTCGGAAACCCATATTGATAAATTAAATTTATAAATTAATATGCATACTAAGTTTGTAATGTTAAGAATTCTGTAAAGAGGGACGACTGTTATGATTATAGTAGATTACATCGGGTAATCAGGGAAATATAAGTTCCTCTAGTAACACTCCTCCCTCTATAAAAATAACAATAATGATGACATAAAGTCACTTCCTGTATTGCTCTTGGGTAAATAAAATGTACGTACTTGAAGTTTGTCCTAAATTCTCCTAAACCCAACAACAACGTTTCCAATTAATAATAAAATTTAACAGTGTAAAATATATTATTTCGGGAATAATAAAAACGATTTGTCCAAGATACTTCTAAGAGGTTCTCTTGGGGTTTTCACTTTGTACTAGACCCAATCCAACAAGAAAACGCGTGAGTTTTCCGGGAAAATTAGGGGAACACTAGGTTTAGTATTCAAAGTTGATGATAAGTTGAAAGATTGGGTGTGAAAACATCTACCCCAAAATTTGTAACCGCTTAGAAGTATCTTAGGACAGAGGGTTTTCACTTCAATTTTTACCGATACAACTATTCTTCTAAATCTTTTTAATTCTAAACGCAAGTTTATTAATAAATTGATACTTTTTCAATTAATTATATTATTCTAGAGCATTCTTTTACTAAAATGTAATATTATAAATTGATAATTAATTGAAATATTTTAAATTGCCAATAGTGTTTATATAACAAATATGTTATTATTTTACACTGTTAAAATTAGGAACGTCTAGGAAAAAATTCATGTTTGATGAGGTTATAGGGTGAAATTTTGTTTTTCTTATAATCACCTTTCAGCTTCTGCTAAATAAAATATAAACATCTATTAAAATTTTTGCAATAGTCATATGGTCGAAAAATATGAAATTATAAGAAACATTGCATTGATACAATATCGGTAACTATATATTCAGAAATACGTTCCGCAAATATTTTATTCTCACACAGAAGCAATTTAACCCGATAACATCATAAGACTGACCCCAAACTTATTTCAGTCCATTCAATTTTCACAAACTCACAGCATCGCCGGGTTATTTTTATTTTGAAAGAACTATGTCGTGTGCGGTTCGCGATAACCTTCTCAGCTTCATTTAAATCGTATTTATTCACTTTTCTTTTTCTAAACTTCCTTATAAAATTTATAACAATTTTAACTATTCTCCTTAGATTAGCGCACCAGACCACCTGTCATACTTTATTTTGAACCAATGAGATCTTGACCACCTTAGTTGATGATTTAATAATTTATCAACCATTATTTCGCAGCTGCTGGATTATTTCCTGATCTAATATGTCGCCATTGTTGTGGTTTAGTGGGATTCCTAATTTCTGATACTCGGTTTGCTACGTAAGCTTTATATTTCTGAATCCATGACCACACTATGTTTGAATCGGTGCTGTATTTCTAATGGTTGTTTTACTTCTTTAAATAAGTTGGCCAACAGGAGAGTGCCGTTTAGTTCTACCCGTGTTCATTATTTTTAGATAAATGCAGGCAGCATATGCTTGTCCTGAAGCATCACTGAAGCAGTGAACTTCATTTTGTGATTCAGCTGTGGTATTTGTCCTTCTCGAAATTTTCAGTTTTCCGAGAAATTTTAATTCGTCTTTGAAGTTTACCCAATGTTGAGTTATGGTTTCGGGAACTGGTTCTGGGATCCCTATCAGCCACTATTTCTTCATTATCTTTGGTTTTATTATTATACTCTGTTTGATTGGTACTCTGTTTGCTTGAAAAAGTTCAGTTAGGTGATTTTGATTGGTTAGCGCTTCTTTGATTGAATCGCAGCTTTTGCTAGCTAAACTAAGATTTTCACTGCATCTAAGAATTTCACTGATACTCTTGAATTTTATCTCAGATTTGCCGAAACATTTTCTCTATGTCGGCTGTGATAACGTACTTATGCTGACCAACATACATTATGTTATTTAATGATTGGTTATTTTGGCGTATGAGTGAACGGCTATTCATAACTTTTCAAAATTTGTTGGATGAATCTTTTCCATGTGTCCGAGACATCGCATAAATTCATTAGGTTTTATTGCTGATGAAATGAAATTCTAAGGTTGTATCTACCATCTTCGACTCTTCTGGTTTCTCAGAATTTCTTAGGACAACGAGTTGTTTGTTGAAACTTCCTAAAATTAATCAACCTAACTTTGTAAATTGAGCAATTGTTGTTGATTGTAATAAAAAAAATACACCCGGTAAATGGACATCGGCAGAGTAATGTTCACCAAGAGGCAAGTCCATCGATGCTTTCATATAGAAGTGAGGTCATCCAACTGGTCTAGATTATCCCAATTTTGGATTATTATTGTTTCCCGTGATTGGTTGTCGCTTATTTTATTTACTACAAAGTTTCTATGCCTTAGTTATATTTTGATTTAAATCGAGGCTTGATCGATAGTCTAGCAGATTTTTGACTAATTTTTTGTTATTGGTGCTGATGGCTGTAACCTGCAATTCTGCACTACATGTTTTTATTTGCAGTCTGTTTACTGTACTGGAAGTGATATACATGACTTCTGAGCGAGGATCGATAATGGCACGTTGATATTAGTCGTGTTTAGTCTTAGTTGATGTCTTTCCTAGTGTGGTTGGTACGCGAGTACGTACGTATCATTTGTTCTAATTTGTAATTAAATTCCTCTATCATTCACTGATCCGGAATTCTTTGTTATTGTTGTGATTTTTTCAATCTTTTTATACTATGTATTAGCTGGCGGTGCGATCCTTGGCCTTATTGACATTTGCCGAGTATTAGATTCTAATTTGGAACAATCTTCAAGCTTGATCATGAAACTATCTAGTGGTTAAATTTCTCTAGAATTTTCTAACGATATTTCGTATGACCTGAAAATATCGTGATTTAGATGTTTGGCCAATACGTAGATGACTATTGAATCCCATAAATTCATGTTGGTTCGTAGATGTTTGATTTCTTGTAGTCACTCTTTAATGGTGCCGTATAAAAATCTTATGGCTGATGCGGATTCATTATTTATAGGCGGTTGCGACATCAAGGTATGAATGTATTTCATTAGGTTTTCAATTGTCGTACCGTTATTTGGTTGTGTTCCACGCGGTTTCATAGTTTGCTTCTAAGGATTGTAGGTGATTTATCAGTTTAGCTGCTTGAACTCCAAAATGAGTCTTCAAGTAATTGAGTTGGAAAACGTCATGAAATGCCATCCCTTTAATGTGTTCTCCACTAAAAGGGGGTGCTTATGCTTTCGTGAAGAACTAGAATATTGTTCATCATTTTCTTCATGTGAGTTCCATCGTGCTGCTTCCACCATTCAGCTGAATGTTGTTGTTTGTTGTCGAGAAAATTCAGTTGCGAATGAAAAGAAAGTCCCAGGTTTGCCGTTTGGTCGTATTCCGGTGGAGATAATAAAATTCAACTAGTAACGGTTAAAACCTCTAAATCTGTTATTTAGCGACCGATTAACAAAATTAATATATTACCAATTGAATTAGACTGTGAAAATAAATTTATAATTGCTCGGTTATTAGTTTATTATCTTAAATGAATTTGTATTTCTGCTCTGTTACCAGAAATCTACTACCACTTTGTTTAACATGAAATGATAAAACTGATGACGTCTATTTGAAAAAAATGTACAAATGTTTGATTAACTTCCGTAAACTAACAGCAACGACGGCAGCAAAATCTTATCGAAGCGATAATAATACGAAAATAATTAACTTTTAATTAAAGTTGGACAATGTAACACCCACTTGCGAATGAGATGATGATGGCATCGTCACGATGACGATGATTACCAAATCTATATACAAAATCAATTATGTGAGCTGAACGAATAATAAATAAAAAATTCGTATCGTGCTTCAACGACTTGATTGTTTTTCTCTTATACAAATCTTGTTACACTGTTGATGAAGTTTTTTACGACTCAACACTACCTGGAGTGTGAACACACGTATATAGACGAAATTCGAATTTATTATTACGTTCCACGAAATTTAATGTAATTTGTACTCGATACTCGCCCACTTATCTTCTACATTTTGTTATCAAACTATATTTGCTTTGTTTTTTGTATGCTGAAGGATTATAACTTAATATTTTGTGACATGCTTTGCGTGTGTTTGGAGAGATAGCGTTAAGATGTTTTAAATTGATATTTTCTTATTACCATGGACAGGGATGTATTTCTTGGGAGTGGGTTGATACGGTTTAAGGATTATTAGTAATATTATAGTTCAAAAATTTTGGAGACACTTAATATGTCGAGGCAGTATTGAAATCAATTGGTATTTATCGTTTATTACAAAATAGCGATGCATGAGAGTGTCGCAGGCCAAGTCCGCTAAATAGCCTCATGGATAGATTTAAGCGAACAATATAAGGTGTATTTGTCAATGAATCCTATTCGATCAGTAGGGTTAAACTCCAAAAACACGTATACAATTCTTAATAGAATAACATCAAGTTCGACCATAATTTGTTTTGAATGTTAATTGGAAAACAAGGTTGGGAAATCTTGTCTTTTAAAATCGATATTTTGAAATCCGGAAATTTGATTTTCGGGATTTTGAAATCCAGGAGTTCGAGGATAAATAGCTGTCTTATACTCATCGTGGTAATCAAATGTGGTATTCCCGATGTATACGATATTCGTTTAAAAAAAACTGAAATTTATTTTCTGAAATATTTCAAAATAGCTAGCTTGATTCCGCCAGGCCAAAACCTGCAGAAAATAATGATTTTTTCGGATTTTTTGGCGCAATCTGGGTCAAATTCCAACTGCTCCAGAGCAAAATCAACGAACATATGGCTTTTTCTATGGTCGTTTACCTTAAGTTCCTGAGTCAGTTCCATTTTATACAGATCCCGATGCAAAATTTGCCAATTCAAGTAGCAGAAAGATCAAGTTTTTTTGAACGACGAGAAATTGCCTACCTCGGGTTTACCCGAACATTCTCAAACACGGCGGCGATATTTTCAGCACACCTTGCCTTTCAGCCCTTAATGGGACATCTCCTTCAACATTATCTTGCAATGCAATACTGTTGGGGTGATTACCTACCGTTTGTCACCAGCATCGGCTATGTGTTGTTGAGTGTGAATGTTGTTCCACTCACAAAGTTAATTTTGGAGTTGTGCAGTAGCCACATCGGCCAACAAATCTAAGAAACTCATCTAAAAATGCTCGCGTTGACAAATCTTCGGCGACCTCACCTCACCACCTCTTCGATCCCCCATAACTCACGCAGTAATCGAGTCGTTATTCATTCACGCGTTCCAGCTGTTCATTCCAACACCCAACATCATTCGACGTCACTGGCGTTGATCATGGGATTGAACGCATATTTGGTATAGGATATGACCCGCTGGTTAATATTGTTCCTTACAGTATATCATGGGCAGCTTGCTTGTTGATGCGCCAAGTGCCAATTTAATTTTATCAGGTTCTGACGTGAAAGGTGGTTGGCGTCGACTATCCGCCGAGCCCGATGATTATGACCCAAAGTTAAACATTTGAAATACAAACTGAGGTTTTTTACTACATCCCAGCCCTGACTGATACTAACGTTATGGAAGATTTGGCATACGTAGGTACGATGTGAAGCTGAACAGCGCGTGGTAATCGCTAATGTCACTTCTTCATTTGAAGAGCCTCATTGTGGTGATTTTGCTGCAGCCCCATTCACGCGTATCGTTCGTTGGGGTGATATGTGATACTGATGACATGTTCAACACCCGTCTCTCGATGAAAATCACCATCTCCTCATCTCAAATAGTTATTGCTCATTGATTTTCTATGGTCTTCGGGAGGTTTCTCAAATGGGTAGGATAAATGATCGCATCCCATTTATGAGTTGTAACTTCATGCCGGATCACGGAATCTTGCACAAACCATTTATGGTCAGGTGCATAATCGGGCAAATTCTGTAAGCGATTTACGTGCGTGCACCAGAAGCCTATAGTTTCCTATGTTCGGATTGTCAATCCGACAAACAAATTACGTATGATATTTCATATTTTGTACGGAAGGTTTGAAATTTCTACAGACGCATATTTTAACCCTTCCATGCATATTGTATCATATATGATACAACCATTTCATATTACAAAAAAGTACATGTATACATATAAATTTCCTATTTGCTTCATATAAGAATATTCTTCTACACATTTTGAACATCTCGCTGCTCCCATTCAAGACTATTGTAAGTAAAAAAAGTCGATTTTCAGGAGAACATTTTGAAGTTTTACTTACAATAATTACCCTTAAAAAGATTATTGTAAATGTTTCTGAAAATATTTTTGAACTAAAATATTAGGTTGTTGGTCCTTGTTTTATGATACATTTAACTTTTCCAGAATAACGTTAATTAACGATAATTTTTAATTTTCAAATATTTACGACAGTTTGGCTTGGAGCTAGTACTGTTCGTTCAGCCCGTATGTATTACATAAAATGTTTTACAATGGATGATCATGAAATTATCATTTAAATTTCGTTACAGTATGTCGACTTATCAGTGTTTCGTTTGGAACAAATTCAAGTAATGTGTTACGTAGATATACAAACAATAATTTAACATGTCTAAGGAAACATACTACATTACTAAGTTAAAAACAACACAACACCCAAAAATTTTACAAAAACATTTTTTATTTCAAATCAGTTTATTTCAGCAATATTTATGGTTTAATATGAATAGTAAGTATATTATATACATATACTTACATAATAGGTGTAACAAAAAAATAATTAACTTAAGAAATAACTTCAGATTTTAAAGATTTTAAATTATTAATCTGAGTCAATTTGGTCCTCAGGTAAATGATTATCACAAGTAAGTTTATCATAGAAGGTGTGATAAAGCCTTGGAATATAGTTACGATCACGTAAAAGTTTTAGGTCATTCAATTTTTCCTTCGAAATTGGTAATTGTTCAGTGTAACAAATCGGAATATTATCTGGAAATTTGAATTGTTTCCTTGCTCTGGGATGGGTTGTTTCAATTTTATACAACATAATTTGTTTTGGTTCCTCGTCAAAACTATATTTATAAAGCATATTTGAAGAGTCTTTTAGAACATCCACCTGCCAAATTCGAGTCCAGCATACTTTTTCATTTACTGTTTTTTTCGTCGTATTAAGCTGAGAAGAAAAACTTCTAAAATTAAGAAAATCGGTTTGTGTCATTTCTATGACATCATAATGAGATGACTCTTCTGCTCGACAGTTTCCAATCAGTGAGTACCACTGTTCAGTGTAAATGGTGTGTAAATGGTTTTCCGTCTCTTTTCTCGCTCGATAATGGAATGAACATTGTCGCCCTCATTTTGCTTATGGCCCTTTTCGAGGAATTTGTGCGATATATTGACATCTAGAATTTTGCATAACCAGGCTTGTATAATAATCAGTACGGACAACGTGACACTTACTAATAATACGAATTTCATTAATATACTAAACAATACTGTTAATTTCCGAACAAAAATTCATCATACAACAACAATTACGAAGTATTTTAGAGGCCGACTTACAATATGCAACTATATTTGTTTTATTTTTTACATCTATTTTGACGGTTTTGCTTATTTGTCTTCAAACTTATTGCAAGCAATATCCATTATAAGTACAGTAAACTTTAAACCGGTTGGCCATTTATGATTATTAAGCAAAAATTATAGCAGAAAAATATTGGCCATTTTACAGTTACTAAAAATATCCAAGTAACTTTATTATAAGTGTACATTAAGCAGAGGCGTATGCAAAATAATTTAGGCAAAACTATGGTAAGTATTACTTACGAACTATATACCGACTGAAAAAATACTAGTATAAACATGGTAAATAGTACATACAATTTTAAAATAATAGTCAAGTTCCATGCATAAATATAGTAAGTAATACTTATCGTTTTAATTATTAGTTTATACTCCAAGTAAAAACATTGTAAATTCACATACGATGTTCTCGTTTGGAGAATTTTTCAAATTGAGAAACGCCCGTTTTTACATTTTAGTTCATAACTTTTCAGGGAGGTGTCGGAATTGAAAGATTTTTTGAGAGTACATAAAGTTCAGAATATCAAATACACCACGTTAAAAGTGCAAAACTAGTATAAATCGACTTACAATAGTCTTGAATGTGTAGTGCGATCTATACAAACACAAAATTTAGTTTTCCCGCGTAATTTTATGGAATAATGCCGGTTGAGTGTCGCTTGCTCTGGTAATTAGTTTGTCACAATCAACGTAGATTTTTGGTCGTTTTTTTCTAGGGTATTTATAAACTATTTCACATAATAAAAATATTTTATTAAATATTTGTAAATATATTATGTGTTTCAACCATTTTGACATATAACGGGTGATTTTTTAAGAGCTTGAGAACTTTTTTTTAAAAAAAAACGCATAAAATTTGCAAAATCTCATCGGTTCTTTATTTGAAACGTTAGATTGGTCCATGACATTTACTTTTTGCAGATAATTTCATTTAAATGTTGATCGCGGCTGCGTCTTAGGTGGTCCATTCGGAAAGTCCAATTTTGGGCAACTTTTTCGAGCATTTCGGCCGGAATAGCTGAATTTCTTCGGAAATGTTGTCTTCCAAAACTGGAATAGTTGCTGGCTTATTTCTGTAGACTTTAGACTTGACGGAGCCCCACAAAAAATAGTCTAAAGGCGTCAAATCGCATGATCTTGGTGGCCAACTTACCGGGCCATTTCTTGAGATGAATTGTTCTCCGAAGTTTTCCCTCAAAATGGCCATAGAATCGCGAGCTGTGTGGCATGTAGCGCCATCTTGTTGAAACCACATGTCAACTAAGTTCAGTTCTTCCATTTTTGGCAACAAAAAGTTTGTTAGCATCGAACGATAGCGATCGCCATTCACCGTAACGTTGCGTCCAACAGCATCTTTGAAAAAATACGGTCCAATGATTCCACCAGCGTACAAACCACACCAAACAGTGCATTTTTCGGGATGCATGGGCAGTTCTTGAACGGCTTCTGGTTGCTCTTCACTCCAAATGCGGCAATTTTGCTTATTTACGTAGCCATTCAACCAGAAATGAGCCTCATCGCTGAACAAAATTTGTCGATAAAAAAGCGGATTTTCTGCCAACTTTTCTAGGGCCCATTCACTGAAAATTCGACGTTGTGGCAGATCGTTCGGCTTCAGTTCTTGCAGGAGCTGTATTTTATACGGTTTTACACCAAGATCTTTGCGTAAAATCTTCCATGTCGTCGAATAACACAAACCCAATTGCTGCGAACGGCGACGAATCGACATTTCACGGTCTTCAGCAACACTCTCAGAAACAGACGCAATATTCTCTTCTGTACGCACTGTACGCATTCGTGTGGTTGGTTTAATGTCCAATAAAGTAAACTGAGTGCGAAACTTGGTCACAATCGCATTAATTGTTTGCTCACTTGGTCGATTATGTAGACCATAAATCGGACGTAAATCGCGAAACACTTTTCGAACCGAACACTGATTTTTGTAATATAATTCAATTATTTGCAAGCGTTGCTCGTTAGTAAGTCTATTCATTATGAAATGTCAAAGCATACTGAGCATCTTTCTCTTTGACACCTTGTCTGAAATCCCGCGTGATCTGTCAAATACTAATGCATGAAAATCCTAACCACAAAAAAATCACCCTTTATATGTCTATATTATCATTGCAAATATTGAAAAACATGGGTTGTATCATATATGATACGTCATGCAATTACAGCACAATTCTTGGTTGTATCAAATCTGATACAACCGTATAAATTTAAGATAAGGTGGAACGCTTCTTTAATAACAAATTTTATTTAACATTTTTGGTAGTTAAAATTGACTGATCAACGCTAGTTTTTAAATGCTATAGAAATCGGGGAGTTTATTAATATGTAATTCTACTGACATTGATGGGAAAGAAGACAGTGGTGGCGATGATTTTTATAATTAAAATGCAACAAAGTGCCACTTCCGAATTAAACGACCATCTGAAATGGATGACGACGTACCATTAGACATTCAAAATATACCTGTGATACTACTAAATAGTGATAATATTGTGATTGAATTACAAGATCCTGATATTGGCAACGAAATTGAGGTGACAAGTGAAACGAGGGAGGTCAAGGAATTAAAAAAGTTGTATAATAATACTATTTGGAAAGTAAAATTTGAATGTTTCATCAGATAAATATAAATTTAACGGTGATGAATAACCACAAGAACTTCTCGAACTACAAACGTCTCTTGAAATTTTCAATTCTAATTAAAATGGTGATAGCGTTAGAGAATCAAATAACTATGCAATGGAAACTAACATCAAAAATACGTTTTCAATAAACGGGAAGGATTTGGAAAAATTTCTCGAGGTGTGTATTTTAACTTTCATGTACCAACTAACAAGCTTGCGCTGATACTGGTCCCATAAAGTGGAACAATATAATACGGAAAAGCATTTCGAAAAAATTCGTCAGTTTCTTCATTGCAATCGCAATGAGAACAATATGCCGCACGCAAATCCAAATCACGATCGCCCGTTCAAAATACGACCGGTAATATATGCTCTCATTAAAAACTTCCTGAAGATTCCAATCGAGCAAAATATATCTATTGATGAACAGATGTGCTCTACTAAAGGTAGAAGTTACTTGAAGTAGTACACGCCAATGAAGCAGCATAAATAGGGCTACAAATTTTTTCTTCTCAGTGAAAATTCAGGATTTACGTACAATTTTGAACAATTTTCGGGGTAAGAAAATGCTAAACGTATTTCATCAGAAAAAGATTTGGGGAGCTCATCAAATTTGGTCATTCGACTACTATGAAATGCACCAAGAAATGCGAACCACCACGATTACTTCGATTATTATTACACGAGCGTACCATTGGTTTTCGAACTAAATAAAGTAGGTGTTCAATCAATTGGCACAGTACGTCGTGACAGACTATTTTCAAGCAAGTTACCAACCGAACGTGCTCTAAAGGATAAATAGGTCACCACAAAAACGCTCCAAGAAATGGTGCATACGAATATTTACCATCTTTAAGATATCACGGTGGTAAATTCATGGCTACTTTCTAAAAGAATCGGTGGTGATTTAGGAAAGGAACATTTCGCTCTAATAAATTTTAGAATTCAACTTGCTGAAAGCCTGTGCAGAGTCAATTATAATTACAACTATTTAAAACGAGCCCGACCGACCATCAACCAATAGTATTAGTCTTGAGATAGACGTTAAACGAAAAAAGCCCTACGCAAGTCACATATATAGTTTGCAAAATTACCGACTTTTGAAATTACCGGTAATTCGGTAAACGTTTCTGAAAAATCCGATTAACCGGTTTTTTACCGGTAATTATAAATTAAATTAAATTTTTAATAAAACAAGTAAAAAACAGCATAAACTAGTGGAAATAACGCAATCAATAATATGTGTAAATATATACATATTTTTTCAATTTTAGCAATTCAAAAAAAATTAATTAAAAGAATTATCAATAATTAAAAAAATATTCATTTGTTTTAAATAAAATATAAACATCACTACTATGCCAATTCCCTTAATTCTCTAAAACCTCTTTTGGTGTATTGAATAGTCTCATAAGAAACACATCGTATCTATGCTAGCGTCATTTAAATTTGATGTAAACTACGTACATATCAAACCAGCCGCTGAAAAAGCACGCTACGATTGACTCTTGTCGGCCGAATGGTCAAAATTTTAGTAAATAACAAGTTTGAATATTTACTTCTAATGTTTTGTTCCTGAAAGAAGTCCATCTCTCTTTTTATCACATTCTAGGAATATTTGGATGTGTTTCTAAAAGGGATTAATTAATTTTATCATCAATTGCTCGCTGCAGCTTTTCCTTCATTGACATCATAAGAACAGAGGATAAAGATGTTGAAGTAGATTGATGATCATTTGAAGATAAAGTAGCGGCTTTCGAAAATTGAACTTTTGGTTCTGTTAGAGTGGAGAATTTACACGGACAGTACGTATATACAAACAAAACTATTGTGAAAACCAAAATATAAACGAAATAAAATGAATAAGATATATAATGTGCATAAAATAAAAAAAAAATACTATAGGAAAGTTTCTGACAAACTAAAAATGACAAAAAAGCTTTACAACAGCCCAAAAAGTGTAAATTTACACTTTCAAAAAAAAATTAGTTTTTTAAAATGAAATAAACTTATAAAAATATCAATTTACAATTCCATTTTAAGTTAGCCACAACCATGAGCCTTACTCTTTCAATATGTTTTCTAGAAGCCAACATAATTATGCGGTGGGGAAATTATAGGTTGTTTTACTTTTAAAATTTTGCTATAGTAAGAAGTGCTGAATTTTGTTATTTTATCATAAATTGAAATTTGAATTACAATAGTTCACAAATTCAATGGTTCGCCTGAATGACATTCTTGTTTTCTTCTTTAACCAGTATACAAGTTATCGTTTGTTTTTGTTGGTTTAGGATTAAAATAGGTATAACTTCAAACGCATTTATTTATTAAGTTTCTGCCATTGCTGACCCACCTAATACACGCACCCTTGATCAGGAAATTTTACTCGAAACAGTACCCAGCAAATCAAGCAATCAAAGCAATATCGTCACCTCATATAATTCCGCCCATAATTGGTGTCATTGACCATTGAACCGCCAGTACACTTTTTTACTATAGCAAAATTTTAAAAGTAAAACAAATCTATGACTGCCCCACCGCATAAATATGTTGGCTTCTAGAAAACATTAAGAATGGTCTAAATAATATGATTTCATATACCGATAAGCGTATACTTCTTTACGATGCCTTGCCATTAACCTCACTACACATGATTAGTGTAGTTTACATTTAAGCAGGATATTTGTGTATTTACACTTTTAAGCTTCCGTAAGCTTTTTTGTCAATTTGTCGGAAACTTCACACTACCAATAAAATGAATAAGATATATTCATGAAATACAGTTAGAAGAGTAATTTCGTATACATCTATGTTAAAAACATGGATGTGTACATGGAAATTTTACATTTGTACAGCAGAGTCGTAGGATTTTTTAAAAATTAAATTTCATTAAAAAAAACTTATTTTTTGTTTAATTTATAAACAAAAATTGAAATAACCAAAATTAAAACATATCATGTTTTTTACTCTTACCGAAATACCGGTAACAAAAATTGATTTACCGGTAATTCGGTAATGCCTTTATGATCAATTTACCGGTAAACCGATAAACCGATTTACCGGTAATGCAAACACTAGTCACATAGCTGCAATAGACGTCTGTCAGTGTATCGCATTTTCTGAACTGGACATCGGAAAAACAGCGGTGTAAGTTACCTGGAAGTTCCAAACTAACTTTTATAATATGTGAAAAATGTAACATACATCTTTGTTGCAACAAAGACAGAAATTGTGTTATGTCCTATATTATTTTAATTTTTATTATTAAATAGTTTTGTTAAATTAAAAAGCATAGGCTGTGAAAAACTATGTAACATTTTTAGTTATTTAAAAAATTTGAAAAAAATAAAAATAAAAAAAAAAATTGTTTGTTTTTTACTCGTAAATGCATGCCGTATCATATATGATACAACCACGAAAATCAATTTTCCGAGGAAACTACAAATAATTAGAAATTCTTATTTTAATATTATAAATAAGGATTGCAGAAACTATAATGTGGAATTTTTTCAACAAAATAGAAAAAATCATGCATTGAAGGGTTAAAATTTCAATCGTTGATTACAAGAAAACTGGACGAACTGAACTGAAGTTCTTCAATATTCAAAAACCACAACAACGATGAGAGTTCACAACCTGTGGATAGCCCTTCGCATCTTTGAAAGAAAGATATACCATAAACCCTATCGATTAGTTAATTCCGGCTAGGGTATTTCAAAACAATGTAAAATAATTTTACTTTCGACTGACATAGTCGAGAGACTATCTACATAGATTATCGATATTTTATTTTGTACTAGTAACTTTTGGCTACCATTAATAGGTCTTGTGATCGCATTTTTTTGGGTTTAGTCCAATATAAAAATAATAATAATTTGTGAAACTTTACAACATGATTTACGAAAAAAATCAGGGGTGGCATGTTGTACCATCACTTCGAATCGACCTGAAGGCGGCCGCATGAAATTTGCTCAACAACAATAATTTACAACAATGGTTTGCTTTATACATCACACATTTTTAATTTTGTTGGCTCGGCTCGAGAGTCGAGCAAATTTCATGCAGCCGCCTTGAGAGTTGAATCGAAAAAGTGATAGTCGGTATGTTGTATCATTTTTTTAATGTTGTAATACTTTTCGAGAATGAAATGTAAGCTACATTTATTATTACTTCGGTTTTAAATAATGAAATTTTATCATTATCGCAATTCGAAAATGATACAACAAATGGCGATATATTTTTTATTTTCGAATTGATTCGAACATACAACATGCCGCCTCAGATTTACAATAATGAACAAGTACATCTGGAGTGCGTTCACGAGAGTTGCATTGTTACAAACGTCATTCTCAACCCATACTCGAGACTGCGTGGTGTAGGTACGAAAAGCCACATGATCGTGCTATCAACAACCATTATAATGTAGGTTTGAAAAAAAATTTAAAGAACAAAAATCAATTTTTATATACAGTGCTTATTTTGATGCTCCATAATACGTTCCTTTTTATGTTCAGAAGAAATTAAGAAAATAATTTTTTATTGTTTTCATTTGTTTTGACACTTGAGACAATCTCAATGTTAACTACTACGTCAGTTCTGTTGGCTTATAGAATGGATTTATGTTTTGTTAGTTGGGAATTATAATAAATTGGGTTATAGGCAACACTGTATTAAAAATGAATAAAAAGATGTCACCACTTCCGATTTACTCATAACAAGAGATAGTCATGTTTTTATTTCCACATACCAAAAATCTGTTTTCAACAGGTTTTCCCCAGATTTTTAGCAGTTTTTATAGTGGAATCAAGTAAAAAAATCTTTGTTAATTAAGTAAGAAAGTAATTAAAATAAAAAGCTTGTCAGTAAAAATTCGAAAATTAAAACAAATGGCGTCGAATAGTGTTCCAGTAGAAAAATTAATGGGACGTGAAAATTATAATGAATGGGAATTTGCCATGAAATCGTACCTTGAGCATGAAGATCTGTGGTGTTGTATCGAAAATAAAAACCAGACAGCAGATGAAATAAAGAAGTCCAAGCGAGAAATACAAGCAAAATCAAAAATCATCATGTGCGTGCATTTCAGTATTTATTTAAGAAGTGTGGGAAAAATTAAGAAAAGTATTCCAACATGACGGACTGTCAAATAAAATCGCCTTGATGTGATAAATGATTAACACAAAACTTGAAAATTGTCCGTCAATGGAGCGGTATGCCAGAAAAATGTCAACCAATGATTATGGCCATGGAAAACTCTGAAACGAAGGTTACGTGGGAGTACGTAAAGTCAAAATTACTCATTAGTGAGTTTATTTCAAAAAGAAATAGAAAGCGGTTTAAACCAGATGCAACAACTGTAATCAGGTCGGTCATTTCGCAAACAAATGCAAGTTTCCGCCCAAAAAAAGGAGACGGAGGATAACCAGGCTTTGCTATCAATTTTTGCGGTAAGTGAAACAGAAATTCATGATGAATGGTATATCGATTCCGGTTATCATGGCTAACAACGAAAAGGTGCCAGTCAACTGTAAGGGAATGTGTAATCTGGACATTATCGTTGTCAGTAAAAAACAACTGGCCCAGAATACGTACAATGTATGTGGCTGAAATATCAACTAACTTACTTTCTGTGGGTCAGATGGCTAAGAATGGTAGTGATAGTTTTCGGTGCAGAATTTTTGACAAGCGTAATCAACTAATTGCGACAGCAACTCTAGAAAAGGATATGTGCAAAATCGATTTGGATAAAAGTGCGTGTTGTTCATTCGGGTTTGTTGTCAAGGACAATTTTGAATTGTGGCATCGCCGACTTGGACATATGAGCGTCTTGGACATAACAGTTGCAAAAATCGTTGGGAATGGACATTGTTGAACCAAGTGCAAGCAGCCAAAATCATAATAGCAAAAACCGACCTCATCATCGAATCGTAAATTAGAATTGGTTCATGCAAATTTGTGCGGACCTATGGAAGATAAATCGATTAATGGATCGCGTTATTTGTTCTCCTTGTTTTTACGATTATTCACACAAGACGTTCGTTTACTTTTTAAAATCCAAAGATGAAGTAGGGTCGGTTTTCAAAAAATTTAAAGCATTTGTCGAAAGTCAGTGTGGAGAAAAACTAAAAGTGTTGCGGACAGACAACGGTGGAAAGTTTTGTAACAAAGAATTCCTAAGTTTTTTTCAGAGTTCGGGGAATCAGCTTCAGACGACAATTCCATATAACACACAGAAAAAACGAGGTGTTTTCTGATTGGTTCTGGGTTTTCGAAACGTTTTTGGGCCGAAGCGGTGAATACGGCTGTATATTTAATCAACCGATCACCGACAAAGGTGGTATCAGGACGAATACCAGAGACGGTTTGGACTGAAAGACCAAAACAAAATCGAAAAAAGCTCGATCCAACAGCACAACACTGCAGAATGGTTGGCTATTGTGAAAATCAAAAAGGGTATCGTATGGACAATCAATACCAATACAGATTACAGTAAACTGTATTGGTATGGGTACAATCCAACAAATGACGAGGTTTTCTCAGACCGTGTTTGTATTTTTGATGAGTCTTGCGAATATTTAAACAACGAGGTTGATGTCCAATTCTTCCAAATGTCAAATAACGAACAATCAGTGGTTAGGGACGTCAACTCCGGTTGCGTCTGATTCATCGGAGATTCATTTGGAACCTATTTCTTTACCGTTGTCAAATGAAGTAGGAGATAATGACAGCTCAGTGACGAAACGATTGTTGACGCACAAGACAATGGTTCTGATAGCGATTATTGTCCAGATATTGCAAAAAAGTTAATGATAATGGAAATCGGCGTTCAAAAAGGACACCGAAATTAAACAGAAAAAATGATTTCGTTTATTTGTCAATTGAGTTATCGACGAATGATCCGCTTAGTGTTGAAGAAGCATTGAGCTGCGCAGTGATAGTAATTTGTGGCGACAAGCTATAGAAGATGAATGTGAAGCGATTTTGGCAAACGAAACATGGACTCTGTGTAATCTACCGAGTAACAGCGATCAAGTCAAAATGTTCAGTTCATTTACAAAGCACGGCTCGTTGTAAAGGGTTGTTCCCAGTGTGAAGGTCTGAATTATTAGGAAACATATGCACCAGTAGTGAAGTATAACTCAACTCGATATCTGTTGGCACTAGCTCTTCAATACGATATGAATGTTGAGCAGATGGATGCAGTGTCTGCGTTCCTTCAAATTGAATTGAGGTCAACTGTGTATATGTTGCAACCAGAAAGAATCACGGATGGAACAGGAAAAGTTTGTAAATTAATCAAGGCACTTTATGGATTAAAACAAGTCGGCCGTGCCTGGAACCAAAAGTTGGAGAAGGCGTTGGTAGAACAGCATGACACGATCTAAAACTGATAGATGTATCTCTTATAAAATCGACGGAAATTCCAAGTTGTGTGTTGCGGTATACGTCGATGATTTTTTGATTTTAAGTACCAACAAAGCACGGAGCACGGGTTTGAAAAACGAACTGTCCAAACGTTTTCAAATGAAAGATATAGGAGAAGCTCAAAGCTACAGGAATACATTACCAAAATTTTGGAAAAATTCAACATGTCTCAATCTAACCCTGTTGCGACACCAATCGACATAAACGTTAAGCTAGACAAAAGTATGTCACCAACCAGCAAAGCCGAAATTAGGGACATGCAGAAAATACCATTTCAAGAAGCGATAAGCTGCCTTCTGTATGTAGTACAGGGTACGCGACTTGATATTGTGTACGCAGTAAATGTAGTGAGTCGTTTTTCAAATAATCCCGGAAATCAGCATTGGGTTGAAGTGAAACGGATCTTCCGTTACTTGAAAGGCACAGTCGGTGCGAAGCTGGAATATCGGAGATCGGAATTAGAAAACATTACTGGTTTTAGTGATGCAGACTGGGAGCGTGATCTTGATGAAAGAAAATCCACCACTGCTTGTTTTTCTCAAATGCGGTGGAGCAATAACATGGTCGAGCGCAAGCAACAAACCGTTGCACTTTCTTCAACTGAAGCCGAATATCTAGCTGCCTCGGCTGCCTGTCAAGAAGCATTATCGATAGAGATATAGAATCTCTCGAAGACAGATGCTTACCATCCTCGTACGAAACATATCGATGTCAGGCATCATTTTGTGAAAGAAAAAGTAGAAGCATCTGTTATCACAATAAATCCAATCGGGATAATTCAGATGATTGCTGATGCATTAACAAAGGGACTTTCCAACATGTTGGCTTATAGGGTGGATTTATGTTTTGTTAGTTGGAATTTATAATAAATTGGGTTATATGCAACACTGTATTAAAAATTAATAAAAAATATGTCACCACTTCCGGTTTGCTCATAACAAGAGATAGCCGTGTTTTTATTTCCACACACCAAAAATCTGTTTTCAACAATTTCGACAATGACAGTTGTTACAATATTGAACATTGTAAATCTCGTGAACGCACTCCTGACCAAACGTTGTCCAACAAACCGTTTAACGCCAACTACGCATCCTTTAATAAAAACAACCGACTAGTGGCATCAACCGAAGAATGATTAGTAGTTCACGGTCTGGGTAACTGCAGCAGGGAAACTTTCGAATTTCAAAATGAAACTTGGCATACCGATTAAGCCCAATTTGTGCTAATTAGTGCTCACGGGAATAAATTAGTGCTAGCCCAGGAGCCGAAAAAATGAGAAAAGAAAATTTAAATTTCGCCTGAAAGACGAAAAAAATAAAACCCAATTTCAAGAAAAAACCAGAAATATTTTAAGCCTAATTTTAAAACTTCACAAAAGCGGCTCCACCGACGAAATTTATGCTTATCTTATAAATATGATTTTTATAAATTTTCATTAATAAAATGAGGAAAAACAAGCTAGCCCCTAAAAGATACTATATTGAACATACAAAATACAAATGTATACCGTTCAATAATATTTTTGTTGAACATCAAATTAAAAAATGAAATAACTTATTATAAAATCACAAAATAAGCATTTCAGATAGCATATTCCTGTCACACATGTTCATTGCCGTTCGAAAAATATAGAGGCCGAACTTGTGCTAATAAAGAATTGGCCCAATTTCGTTGAACAACAAAGACCGTTGATTGAACAGTTTTCTAACAAAAAATGTTCTACAAACCAATGAAGTTGGCACTTCTGATTGCATATTCCTTTCAGGTATGTTCATTGCCATCCAAAAAATATAGTGGCTGAATTTGTGCTAATACAGATTTGGCCCAATTCCAATGAACAACAAAGACCGATGAATGAACAACTTCAACGTTCATTCATAATTCTTTGTTGTTCAACGGAATTTGGCCAATTCTGGATTAGCACAAATTCAGCCACTATATTTTTCGGAAGGCAATATACTTACGAGATGCGAATTTGCAATCAGAAGTGCCAACATCATTGGATTCTAGAACACTTTTTGTCAGAAAATCGCTCATTCAACGGTCTTTGTTGCTCAACGGAATTAGGCCAATTCTTTATTAGCACAAGTTCGGCCTCTATATTTTTCGGACGGCAATGACATGCGTGACAGGAATATGCTGTCTGAAATGCTTATTCTTTGATTTTATAATAAGTTATTTCATTTTTTAATTTGATGTTCAACAAAAATATTATTGAACGGTATACCTACAACTGTATTTTGTATGTTCAATATAGTATCTTTTAGGGGCTAGTTTGTTTTTCCCCATGTTATTAATGAAAATTTATAAAAATCATATTTATATGATAAGCATAAATTTCGTCGGTGGAGCTGCTTTTGTGAAGTTTTAAAATTAGGCTTAAAATATGTCTGGTTTTTTCTAGAAATTGGGTTTTATTTTTTTCGGATCCTGGACTAGCACTAATTTTTCCCCGTGAGCACTAATTAGCACAAATTGGGCTTAATCGGTATGCCAAATTTCATTTTGAAATTCGAAAGTTTCCCTGCTGCAGTTACCCACACTAGTTCACGATATACTGATTGTTGAGACTACAGTTTGAATATTTAAGATGATTTTGTTAAGATTTGGCACCTTTCAGCAAAAATAATGTAATCGGTGATTCCTACTTACAGTGCTACGTAGTTTGCACTTAAAAGATTTAAAATAGACAGTTTGTTCATTTGGTTTTAATGGTAATAAAATCAGAACGCGCGAAAAACGACAATCAAAAACAATTGTGCATGCATTGAGAAAAATCGCAAATCAAAAAATAATCAATAAAGGCGGTATCACACTACCAGTAATAATTGATGCGTGTCAAGAATCAATCAGTAATAAACATTTTAATGTTGCTAAATAAAACTGTTTCCTTATTAAAATCGCATAATTAAATTTAATACATTTATTTATAGCGCGGGGGGAGTTACATTTTTATATCCTAATTTGATTTTCTCAATAAAATATTAGTTTTTATTGTTTTCTCCGCATGCCAAACGTTTATATAGGCAGAGCAAAGTCAATTAAAAGCAAAACCATAAATTGAAATCTTATTCAATTTCAAATTAATAAAATTTTTTTCGAATTCTTATTTTTATTATTCTTGTATTTCTAGATAGAAAAAAAAGAAAAACAGATAAAGATCGTTAGGGCGGATACGATTTGGTACGAGATAGGTGTTTCCATAAAAAGTTTATGTTTTTCACCATAAAATGGTTTTTATCCGCACTGCTTTTCTTATTATATTGAAATGTTCCTATTGAATATAAAAAGCTTTTATTCAGTACATAAAGCTCTGTGTATATACACACACATACTCTTCTTACTAAATATTTCCGAGCACAATTATTAGGGTTATAGAATGCGAAATTGTTCCAGATAATAAACTATGTACACAATGATAAGCTTATGTACAGAGCAATAATCTATTTGTGTATTTGATTAGACAAAAGCTCCATAAAAAAACCTAATCTTTGTTCTGTTTTTAAGCATTAAACAATGTTAAAAATATTCAAAACATTAATTTATATTAGGCGATTAGATAAATGGTTAAAAATTTAATGTTTTGGAAATACGAATTAGGAATTAGGATTAGACGTATAAATTTAGTTTTTTTTTGGTTTGGTTTTAAGATTTTCTACTTCGATAAAGAACGACTAGAAAAGCACAGACGAAATTATGTTTTTTGTAAATAAGTTTTTCAAGAAAATACGTTTATCATAATTGTGGTTTTATACCATAAAAAAGGAGCAGGATAATAAATTGCTGAATAAAACTTTGTGAAAATACGATGGGCAAGCAAGAACCCAATTTGATAAAATCGGTTATTTTCTAGCCTCCAGCTGTGCCATTAAAATTTAGATGCTGTCATAAATATTATTTATATTTTTAGGTGTCGACTAAGATTACGAATTAAGTCTAGAATTTAAATTGTCTCGCCGACTAAATATACTCGCGTGCCAAGAGCGAACAAGTCTTATAATGAAATTGAAAATAAGCTTTAAATTTGAATTAAATAAAAAAATAAAGTCTGAAAATAACGTATATTGAATGACGAAAAGACGTGTAAGAAAATATTTTGAAAAACTGATGACGAAAAGCAGATCTACCCACACCTTTTTTTAATGAAAACTAAATATTTGTATATAACACACAAACTAATTTTTAGGTTTAAGAGCGAAATTGATAATTTATTACGTCGGTGAAGAATTTCCTAAAACTTTCCTAAATATAAAATCGTTTGATAGTATTAGTGAATCTTTCAATTATTGCTTATAATATAGCATTCAACAAAATAACTGAATATAATGATTAAAAAAATTGCTAGCGATAATTATTGCTAACCGAGAGTTTTATTTAATTGAATAGATCAGAACTCATGATTTGATGCCTCCACAAACTATCTTAGGATTCGACGGCATCAATAATCGAATAATTGTTTAGTTTAAGATATGCAAAATGTTTCAAAAAATCAATTGGGGGTTAGGGGCACGATTTCCTTAAAACTTCATAAATAAATTGTACATACTAATTAAATCGATTTGCATTCATAATTATTTTTGCTCTAACAATATTCAGATCATGTTTGGTCCATTCGAGATGCACACACAGTTTGAGGAAATTCTCTTTGCAATAACAGGGTCAAATATGTCAAAAACCACCCCTTGTCGTATGTTAAATGGAAAATTTCAAGATTTCTGTTCCAGAAACCACTTTAAGGTCTTGGTCATGAATGACACTAATATGTTTAGATGATGAAAATTTTTGGAAAATACACGGATACGATCCACCAATACACGGATACGATCCACCGTTGGATACGATCCACCAATGAGCACTGTTTGTCAACATTGCAATGCTTCGAGATTTTGACACGAACGGTTAAATTACCACAATTGACACCGCCACCAAATCCACTGGTATCATTGCTTTCTGGCCAAGAACATCGGTCGAAGTACTTGTTGCAGAATATACAAAAGTACAACAGTTCATTCGAAATGACATCATTTAGGACGAATATTATTGAAGCACGAGGTGTTAACCCAACTTTTAGGGTAAATCATTTTTCGATTATAGAACACAAACACATCACACAAACCCACATCAACAATTCACAACGTTTCACCGCCAAGTGCACTAGGAAATAATGTGGTCCTCCAAGACTCATAAATTAAGAATTTTTCTTCAATTTTACCGATTCAAAGACCAATTAACCATCGTGCAGGAGCATTGTTCCGCCAGAGAATGCTGATCGCAAATTTATTCAGATTTATTTTCTTCGAAATTCTGATGATGAAATCAATCAGCGTTGTCGAGCATTAAAGTGCGACATTATTACACAACTGCAACAATTCTTACATCAACACAATCAATTGGTCATATTGTTTAAAACTGCACGCTGATTTTCGCCGGACGCTGCCAGTCATTCCAAGATCAACAGCTGCTGATCTTATTTGACGCTTGCTTGAAGTCATCTAATTTATGGAGGTACGTGAAAATTCTAAAATTAACAACGAATATGCGCGAGTCGCGTTACAAAGTAACGAATGTACGTGTTTTCAAAGCAATTATTAGACGTTGGAAGTAGAAGAATTCTGTTTAACATTTCGACTGGTTTCATTTCATTACCACCTAATTTTTATCCATTCACAACCTCTAAAGAAGAATTGATCAGGAAAGTGTTCCCGAATATTGGTACAAATCACGAAAACCATTTTTAGTTCAGCGAACGAGCCATTTTGGCAGCGAAAAATAAGGGCGTAGACGAATAGAATATAAAAATTGTTATTGCCAAGAGAATTTCCTCAAACTGAGTATGCGTCTTGAATGAACCAAACATGCTCTAAAAAAATTAGACTCATTCATGGCCAAGACCTTACAGTGGTTTCTCGAACGGATATATTGAAATTTTTCCGTTCAACTTATGACTAGGGGTGGTTTTTGACCATTTGACTGACCCTGTTATTGCCAAGAGAATTTCTTTCAAATGTATATGTACTCGAATCGAAGTATTGATCGCGCTCAAGTGGATAAATAATCGTTTATAGGTATGGTTGTGATATTTAACCTCGTCTTTGCATCAAAAATAATAATCAGTTATAGTTTTGACTGTAAAGCAGATCTCATTGTAGTCACGATTCCGTTACCCGATAAACCACTTTGAGCAATTCTCCAGAAAATAGTTGTAGTGGTTTTCGAAACTCAAATACAAACATAAAAATAATGATTTTATTTGGTGCTTATATTAATAATATCTTAGATATGTATAAAATAGATTAATAAGATAGAATATATAGAGAAGAAAAATTGCGTTGACATGTTTTTATTGATCAATATTGAATCAATTATTTGATCACGTTGATCTATTTTCGTATAGCATATTCACTAATAATTAGACATATTTTCGGATTTAGTAAAAAATTCACATTACTCGCGATTTGCAACAAAGTAGCTGACATCTGGTGAACAAAATGTGAATCATAGTTTGCTATGAAGCAAGGGGGATTAAATTGCATAACAATGGATTTGACAATTCTCGTCGCCCTTGTAGACGTAGAAACCAACGCTATCTACATTCGATGAAAATCGCCAATAGGCTTGTGAAATATTTCCTAAACTATTCCCAATTTTTTGTTTTTGTTTTTAGGATAGATTTAGGAAAATGTTCACGCGCATAATTTATTGAGGAACTTTGCCAATATTCTACAGTTGTTGCTTCACAAGTCTCAGTTGCGGCTGGCATGGATGAAAATTGTAATACTCTAACATTATTGAAAATCCGATACAAACAGATCCACAATATATTCATTAATTATTTGATACCTTACACAGCTAATAGACAATAGCCTGTGTTCTGTGTTAACGGAGAAGTCTCAATAAATTTCAACGGTACACGGAAAAAAAAATTACTGATTTATTTCCTATATATTTATGGAAATCAAATTATAATACCCTATACTATATTTTTTGTAAAATATAATATGTACATAGGTAACTTTCCACTTTTCATAGTGGTGTATGCTATATGGAAATCACTACTATAATGTAAACTAATTTATTATATCATATAGGGATATTTCCTATAATGGAACAGATTTCCATTTCTTCAAATACAATATCTTATAGGAATTATTCCTATAAGATACAAATCCATTCGTTTTATAGAATTCTATTTATTTGAGCACAAATAAATTATACACCTCTCCGTGAGAAGGAATGGTGGTGTTCAACATAGGAAGCACTACTTTACATAAAGTATGGTTTACCACACAATATAGCTAATATAATAAAATTAAACAGTTATTTGCTGTGTTTTTTTATTAGCGCCCGATAGCTGTATCCGGAGCAGCCAATTTTCTATTTATATTTAGCGCGCTATTATTGCATATAATTAAATTATTTGACTCTAAACTAAGATTTTTCATTCATCTTTTTAGTTAAAAATCGATAAAAAAATATCTTGCTCTACCTATTTATCGGGAGCCGCTATCGGGAGCGCTATTCATTTCAATGGGAAATTTGAAAAGGCTTTTATTTTGTAAACCCCTGTAACCATTAGAAACTAAATCTTACTATAAAAATTTAAAATGCGCAAGATGAATTCTTGTTTATAACGTCATGTAAAAATAAATGTCAATTAGTATATTTCAGGTGATAAATGTTTGTTTTATTGATGAATTTAGTTGTAATTTTTATAGTACAGCGACACCAGTGAATAATAGCTGCAGTTTCAATAGAAAATTGCCATTTGGCTCCGGATAGTGCTCCAATATTAAAACACGGCTATTATTATTCTCTAGTATTCTCTTGTCAGTATCATTTCAGTTTGTGACTTTGTGCGTTCATAGTATGCAGTTGTGTATGTAATTATATGCAGGAAATATTTTGTGAAAAGTTGTGTTCTAAATTCTTGTGTTTTAATAAAAAAAATAAGGTAAAATTAATTAATTTGTTTATTGTTTAATTATACATAATCATTAAAGTTCAAATTTATTATACCTACAGCTATATCCAATATACATACGAGTCAATATTTTAATTTATGAAAATGGAAGACAATAAGTTTATAGGTGAATTGTTGGAGAGTTGGGGCCTACAACATTACCTAGAGATATTTATCGGTAAGCATTTGTGTTATGTTTGCGAATTTGGTGTTTGTGGTAAAATATATGTTATAAATCAAGGCATGCAATTGTGTTGTGCTCCCGTTGTTTTGAGGGACGCGAAAAAATTAAAATCAAATTTATTTTTTTCCTCTCAGGAGAAGCGTCTGTGCGCTATATGAACGATTACTATATATATAATATAGTAATATTTCATACAAAATTTAACAAATATTTACCAATTGATGACTGTCAATCGGCAATTATTTTCTTGAACTTATGTTTTGTGCAGATATATTGCTGCTAGAAAAATGTGTTTATGTGTAATTCAGAGTATAATGGGCTTGTCGGTATGAAAATAAATGGTTATGTTTACGAACCCAAATCGAAAGCCTTATGGTTATTTCCGGTGTTAATATTTTTTTTTAAATAAATGGTGTTGGTGTATTATAGTGCATATGAAAATGTGTTTTCGGGTCACAAATTCAATGTTAGTAGTTAGGACAGTAAGTTTAGGGATATCCTGCATACATTTATTAATACTGTTAAATTTTAATATAGAACAAGAATTTACAAGAGACAGTTTCTGTAATATTCAATACGAATGTTTATCTGATTTATTCCCGAAAGCTGGCCCAAGGAATCAATTTTGGGCAAAATATAAAAATCATTTCTATCCGAACCAGGTATGAACGTATTTATCAAACCAATACCTATACTCTAGCGTCGTAATAATTTTATTTATTTTCAAATATTTTAAAGATTTTTTCAGAATGTACAACTTTGAGCGGTACCACCTACGAGGATTACCAGTCGGTAACAACCACACAAGAACCGAATACAATAGTAAGTTTTTTTAAATGCGTAACCTTGTTTTGAAGATAATAATATGTCTTTATATTTTCAGAACACACAAATAGACAACGTAATTCTAGTGGATCTACTATCAAATGACGTGGAGTCATACTTGAAATATGCAAACGGCATAATAATTAAAAAATTTTACTTGAAATATAATGCTTTAGACAATAAAAATAGAAATTTGTTGGCGACTCTAATAATCAATGCAGAATTCAATAATTTTAGCGATAAAAGCAAATTTGTGATTAGGTCAGCACGATTTTTGGAGTTAACAGTTTTCCAAAAAGAACCAGAATTTGTGTATTATATCCCTTACAATCCTGATACCCGATCAGTAGCGAAGGGAAAATTGTGGGAGAGCTACAATTATCTTAAAAAAACTAAGAAATATGAATAAAATAGATCCACCAAACGAGAATGATGGAAATACAGAAGCGGAAGCTATACAAATAGAATTTTTGTCAACACATTTCGAGCCTTTCGAAGATATAGTTGAAGCATGGAAAAGCACCTTTAGTATGAGACAAAAAATGTTAGAAAGTCTAATTTCAAGTACGTCAATTGATGAATATTTTGCGAAATTCCCAATTTTGAAAGGAGACTCCGGAATTTCCCTAATTTTGTTAGATTTTAGAATGAAATACAGCGGTTATGAAAATAAATTAATGAACAATTGGAACACGATTAGCCAAAAGGTTATCGAAGTAGCAGATGCGAAACAATCGCCGGAAATACAGTTGGCGAAACAACAAAAATCTCCAGACATTTTACTGTTATGTATATTGCCGTTCTTGCTGCCGCTTATTTAAAAAAAAATAAAAACAGCAAACGCACGAAATTAACCAAACACGAAATCTTGGAAAATATTTTTATTCATGTTAAAGTAGGTGTTATTTATTTTATCTATTCAAAAAGCATATTTCTGAATCTAATCTGTCATAAATATTTACTTTATAGGACGGGAACTTACTCAACGAGGATATTAAAACCCACTTTGAAAAACTTAAAAAGTATAACCTAACATTCCAGCCTACGGTGGTTTTTGTTGGAGATACACTTGGTAAGTATAAATTTTAAAAATAATGAAATAATTCTTCAAGACTGGAACTTTTATTATTTACAGATCATATTATTGCGTCTTATGTAGTAATAAATAGCATTTTATATAAGGCCGAAAACATTTTAGCTGCTTTAGATTTATGTTTTAAGGCGTTCCATGTTTTAAACGCCAATTACCCAGAAGGCAGTCAGCTGATTTGGCTATTTATCCAAAAATCGGTTTATGGTTTGACCACTAGGTTTGATCTTGACTTTGTCAGTCTCAATTCTCTAATTAGTCAAATATCATAGTCAAATCAAGAAAATCTTCAAATAAGAATTCTATTAAGTTATTTTTTAAGCTGAAATGCGTAAATTTGAAATAAATATTTCTTTTTGTTTTTTGTTACAATGAATTTATGAAAAAATACATGAGTTAATATGTATCATTCTTTTTATGTACGACTGTTCATAATATTTTGTGAAATAAAAAATAATTTTTTATGCAAAATAAAATGTGTTTCATTTACTTTTATTTTGTTGTGATCGTTCCGATTCGTTTTGTTTTTAATAAGTTTTTGTTACATTCTTAGGCACATAGATTTCGTTTCTTTTCGAGTAGCTTTAGTTTTATATGATTGATTGTATAAAATCAATTAGTGAAATATAATCTAAAATCAATTAATTTTTAAAGATGAAAAAGTTTCAAACAAATTTACCAACTCAAAAACATCAAAATGATTAATTTGAGATTATTGCATAGACAAAAGAAGATAAACAGCTTTCATGGTAGCTTGTTACCTATAAAACAAAATATTTAACCCATTCTAACAGGAAGATTGGGCAAAAGATGTATATATTTTGTTCCGTTTCATCATATATACTCCTTTTATATAATCTTTCTATGTCTGTTAGAATGGGTTGAACATTTTGTTTCATTATAACAGACTACTACGAAAGCTGTTTGTCTTGTCTTCTATTGTCTATGGTATTGTTTAAGTTTTTATTGAAATTTGATTAACTCTTTCGGTTTGTTTGGTGTCCGAACTCATTGTTGTAACAATGTTTTCGGATTTTTATACGTTTAGCATATCCAACTTAAAGGTCGGAACGAAACGAAACCTATATGCCTCAAGCTTAAATGATGAAATATAGAGCATAGAGGATTCCTTACTCCATTTTTAATTAAAAAAGTAAAACTATTAATTTATCAAATACATCAAGTACATTTTCGTTAATATGTTTTTTACATTACTTTATAGTATGGTAACTTCCTAACGCGACATCATTGAATTTTTCAACAAAACATTTAAAAAGTCGCTATTAGCATATTTTATGTTGTTTGTGAGTTAAGTAGGTAAGTAATAGTATTTATGAGAAACAATAATATGATTTTCTAATACATTCTTTTTAATTCTAGATGAAAATTGGATCTTTGTTTTACTGGGTTCGGACGACATTTGAGTATAAACACAATCAACGAAATCCAAAGTTGTTTATTCTAAGATATCAAAATGAAATGTTTCCACGAAAATTGTACAAATTACAATTTTAGAAATTTTAGTACGTATTTAAGCCATTTAAATGTATGCCATAAATTTGAAAAATGTTTAATTGTAAAAATTGTGGTAATGAACGCGTTTTCACCAATTTTGTTTGTTCCAAGAAACATATAATCAAACATTCTAAAGATTCAACCATTCAGAATGAAGAAGATTATGGATTAAATAATACGTCTAATAGTTATACGAATAATGCTAAATTTTATGAACAAGGTCCTTGTAATGACAACGATCTTACGATAAATTCAAATTCTATAAATAATGCTAAACTGAGTGGGATTCTAGATAAATTAAATTCTGATCTAATACAAAATTTGTATAGTATGAAAAACATCAATAGAAAAGATATACAATCTATTATTACCCTTTTCTGTCATTATAATAAAAAAATGTTTTCCCATATTGAGGAACATGTGAAAGTTACTGTTCAAGAAATTGATGCCAGCGAAATGATTCTTAATATTTTAACAACTTTTGAAACGTCATTTTCCAGAATTTCGACAGAACATAAAAGAAAAAAGGGATTAAAGATAAATCATTCTTATATTGAACCTAAAAGTGTTATCATAGGGGAAAGAGTGGATAGTTTCAGAGTTAATAATAATCTTTTGTTGAAAACAATTAATGTAGAAGCGGCTCTTAATTCAATTAAACCAATTTTAGAAAATTTTTTCAAAATCCCAAAAGTGTTAGAGTCTGTTTTAAATTATCTTAAAGTTTTAAATTTGACATCTTCCAATATTAGTAGTTTTATTCAAACAGCATTCTGGAAAGAAAAAACAACCAGATATAATAAAAATGATTTAATTTTACCTTTAATAGTATACTACGATGACCTTGAAACAAATAATGCTCTAGGCTCTAGAGCAGGTTTACAAAACTTGGGTGCTGTGTACATTTCCCTACCTTTCATCCCAAAAACAATGCAATCAAAACTGGAAAATATTTTTCTTATCATGTTATTCCATAGTTTAGATAGAAAGAGATACGGAAATTTTGTATTTCAGCCAGTAGTAGACGAACTAAATTATTTGGAAACAACTGGTATTGAGATAGATACACAAAGTATCTTTTTCTTACTCGCTGCCTGTGTGGGTGACAATAAGGGCATTATTCACGGAGAAATATATGTAAATCCATTTCGCAAAGGCTTGCTTTAGCTAAAGTTAAAACTGAAGAAATTTTAACTCAGTGTGAATTTGGAAAGGAAATTGTAGACGGCGTTTCAACCTATTTCGAATCAGTTGTTATTAGTCATAAAAAATATAAAAAAATAGAATAATTCAACTAAATTCTGGTGATGAACCAATTTTTTTTAAATTGAAGGATTTTTAATGAAAGATAAAAACCTTTTAACGGTATTAGGCACCAAATTTGAAATACATTATTTTGATTTTCATAAATATGCATACGTTGTTAAAGAGAAACTAGAAGCAGATAAAATTAATTTTGAGCTTTCAAGTTGTTCTGTTAACTCTAAGCCTAATACAATAAATGAACTAGGGTCTCATTCAAATGTGTTAAAATTACAAAACATATTATATTTAATTTCATAGCTTCCTTATTCCTAATCTTTATTTTATACATTAAATAATTTGTTTTGTTTAGAAAAGTTAAGTATTTCATTGGTACTAATATTATAATTATGTATGAATTTTGTAAATAAATAAATAAATAAAAAAATAAAAAATAAAAACGGATTTTATTTAAAATGCATAAACCTTCTCATATGTATAGGAAGAAATACAATAAGCTGTGGTAAAATATGCCATTTAAAATAGCGGAATAAATATATAATGTTGGAAAATATACTATTTTAAAATGTATTCGTTTCTACATGAAATAGTGCTTATTGTTATTTTTATGGAAAAAAATGATAAATTTTATATAAAATGCACCATTAAATATGGCAACAGCTACAAATTACATTGGAAAAACACCAATAACATATGACAATAGTTACTGACTTGAACGGCATTTTCCCCTATAGTAATAGGAAGCGACATTTCCAAAATAAACAAATGTTTCTATAAATAATAGTAAAGTTTACTGTCTTAATGGTAGTAATATCCATTCGTATCTCTTTATATGTACTATTGGTTATAGTAGAACAATTTCCTATTATATGCCACAATTCCGTGGGCTCCGATATTTTAAGGAGATGTGTGCTATATTTTTTTTCCGTGTAGTAGCCGAAATTTAAACAAGATAAAAAACGGGACACATTCCTCCAAAACAAGCACGTTTAAGACTGGTACTCTTGTGTCTTGAAACGGCTCTAAAAACCTATTCAAGATTCTGGTAGCGGAAAACACCGTTAAAGATTTTCAAGCAATTCATCTTGTAGCTCATTGTTTTCCGGCGGTTGCAAGACGAACGACGTTTAAGGTAATTGTTATTAGGCCCTTCTATGCCTGTGTCGACCAACGCTCACTATCCCTCTCAAGGAAGGCTCTAAAAAGTCTAGATGAGAGCTGCGGGCAGATTCTAATGAAATGACTTCGGAAATTTAATTGGTTTTCAATGTCTAACATATTTTCCTAACCATACAATTATTATTTGAAAATAAACAAAAAATTGCAAATTTGCAATATGTATTCCAATATTAAATTTTATTAATTTTTTGTTTAATTATTTAGTTTTGAATTTCGTAATTTCGTTTTAATTCAATACAAAAATTATATTCAAAGTAATTTTAAAAGGAAAATTAAAGTCATCGAAAATTAAATAGGTAACAGTTTTGTACATTTTGTAACAATTTTTTTTTTGTCATATTTTGAAAAGGTCATCGCTTTTAATAACTCAAAACTAAATTGTCTTTTAATAGCAGTTAAAATTTGTCACTTGATCAGAATCTAGTTCCTTGTCTGGAACCAGGCTACAGGTTATCGCTAGAGAAAATATTTTGTGCAGATCCAGTGCACGGACTTAGATCTCAGAGGAACCTAGAAATCCAAGGAAGTTACTAGAAATGCTACAGATGAGCAGAGTCAGGAGATGCCAAAGTTGTCAAGTTGAAAGAACCATAGTCTGACCATAGGGCAGCTTCAATTGTGCTAGGGGAAATTTTTCAAACAGACACAGACTTAGACTACTTGTTCTAAGTTATTTGCTTTAAAAAATAATAAATTTTAAATTTAGTATTCGCTAAATTCGAAGAGAATTTTTTTTACCAGAAAAGCAGCTATGGCCCTAACCCAAGAATCTTGGTCAGTGGAGACCTAGCTTAATATTTCAAACTATATATTTTTGTACTTAAGAAATTTAACAGGTCAAATTTGTGCATGTAAAGGGTGTTCCTTCTGTTAGTTATTTTATATTATTTATAAAAAAGACACAATGTATATTTGATATTCAAAATTTTTATTGAAAATAAAAGTTGGTTCTGTGCCATTTAACTATGTATGTAATATCGTTCATGTACCACCACCACTCGTGCTACAGGCCTGCCCCAGAACATCAAAATTTTTGATGACTTTACCAATAAATGCAGTTCAATTTCAGCCTGAATGTTGCTCTTAAGATCTAGAATTGTTTGTGTATCACTGTTATATACTTTACTTTTTAAAAATCTTGGTGGCCAATTGACATCAAAAATTCTTGAAATTATAGGATCATCGAATTTGGTTACCAATCAATCGATTGTTTCACGACTCGTGTGATATATGTGCACCGTCTTGTTGAAACTAAAGATATCTACTATATCTGTTACTGTTTTATGAGTACGAATTGAACGAAGGTGCCTTATGCTACACGATCTCTGATCCAGTTTTTTCAAACAAAACTTTCAACAATTTTGCAAATTCCAGGTTGTTGATCAAAATCATTATGAAATATACGAAATGATTTTTTTTTTTTACAGAACGACCATTTCCGTAATAAGTTTGGACAACCAAAACGCGCTGTTGTGTGTTATAAACGAGCACATTAAAAAAAAACAGATAGAACAACCTTTACAGGCTTGTTAAATATAGTTTTAATATTTTTCTTATGTAGCCAGGAACCTCACTAATTTGGAGAAGAAGGAATAGGAAACTCACTAATGAAGGCTCATAAGAGAAAAATTGGAATCATCCGAGAGTAGTGCATATAAAACCCTTCAAAATTATTTAAGGGAAGTGGCCGGACCACTTCCAAAACCCCTGAATCAATACAGGACCTTTTAGCCTTAGAGAACAAGCATTGTATTGACATTTACGGATCCCCTTAAAATACCTTTGAGCAAATCTGAACCATATTTTTGGGCTAAAGAACTCAGAAATATTCCAAATATACTAGTAGCACTTTTGAAGGTGAAGAGACCCAGAGCTGCTGAGGACTAGGGCTCCTAGAAAGGAACCTTCAAAACGGACAGCTATACGAAACGCCATAACAAATGCATGGAGGTTATACTATATTAATTATAAAAGTCTTTGAACGTATCATGGCCATGTGAAAATACACCAGTGCTACCGTTTCTCATCCGTTATATTAGACCAAATAGACTTTGGACTTCATTAGTAAGGAATCTATGGGACTGCAAATGGAAACTCAATTTTCCGGTTACATTAAAATCGCGGCAAAAGGATTAAAAACCACTCAGGTAGTAGGTCCGTAATTTCATATAGGTCAAATAATAAAAAGACGGAAAATTCTATGATCATTAAATAGCTCTAAACCAGGATCTGACTCTGCAGATATTTGCTGAATTGAAGATTAAATGGCTTGAATCTATATTCAAAGCTAGCGTAGAATTTTGTCTCATTTCTAGGAAATATTCTGATGAGAAGGTTATATTAACCTTAACGATAAGCTTATTTTTTCTAATACTTTTTAAGAGAATAAACATCTCTTTCTCTCCAAGCAAAGAGTTACTGATCCACTTACTTTAAATGGTACAGGTTACACTTCCACAGGTAAGGCGAAGTTCCTTAAAACTTGTTATATTTGAAATTATAAAGGAAATTGCTACAGAGTTAAAGTGACATTGGGAGAAGAGGGGGCTTTGTAGACCCATATTGAACACTTGCTCTACCCTTCAACCATCAAGCTTATTTTATTACATGCCATTATTGTCTAGTGACCCACTCTAAACGTTTTAGGGTATCAAAGGCCATTGATAAAAGTGCTGGGAACACATGCTTGGCCCCACCCATTGAGACCCACATGGTTTTAGTACTAAAATATTTAAACTTTAAAAAGAGTGTCCATTCTATGATTGCCAATCGATAAGAGCTTAAAATTATGGTAGCAGCAATAGTAATAAAATATCTGTGGCCACAAACCATAACCACTTAAGTGATTTTTCACGATTTTTCAGTAGGGCAAAAAAATAATTTTCCTTTGATGAGTAGGTTCTGAGAACTATTTTATATGCCATTAGATGTTATTGCACCACTACTATGAGACTACGTCGTCTTATTCACGATTCTGTTGATAGTTTTCCCAATTTTTTAGATAATCTTACTTAAGTTTTTATGCTAATTCTTATCGATGCAAAATAAAATAATCCACGAAAATTTGTTACCTTCTGTATCTATTTTCCGAAAGGTAAATTTTTGTTTTGCTAAATCCGAAAATTTGCAAAAATTTATTATGATTACGTTAAATTTCCGGTCTGTGCCAGCTGTTCTTACGAATTGTTATCAGTCCCGGTGATGGTGAATTTTATCCGTTGCCATGCTCTTTTTCTTTTCAATAATGACATGGTCACTGTCACATTCGATATATGTAAGGTCATGCGCTAAGAATTTGTGATCAATTCGTTCCAGATGCGTAGAGTTAGCCACGGAAATAGCAAACATACCCGCCATAAATGAATTTTTATTTTGACCGGCATATGAATTATTTCAAAATACTGCTGAGTATAACACACTGATGAATTTTGTAATGCCTCAGCAAATTATTAATTTTCCTTTTTGGCAACGTAAGCTTTAGACCACGAAGCCGGTGTGCCTCTTGCTAATTCTAAAGGATCAACTTTTCTTCTACAGTGCTTGCAATTTTAATTTTTGTTTTAAAAATATCGCGTTTATTGTTTTTGTTAAAATTTTGGTTTTTTAAATTTGATACCCTAAAAAATAATAAAAGTGTAGGTTAACCTCGAACTTCATTACACATTGTATTTTAAAGTTTACCTTTAAAAAGTTGTGAATATTTCCATAGCGAAGCATGTATGTGATTTATTTGACAATATAATTTAATCATCTTCGCAGGTGTATCTTCGGGAGTAGTGTCTTTCAGAACCTAGTATTATCAGCCTGAAATGGCTCGAAAATCAATACCTACGGTACGAAATTGCTCAAGGTTAATATCGGACTGTATTAGTGGACATTAAACGAAAACTGCTGATTGATTGAGCGACTCAGCTACCATTCAATGCGGCGTCGATCAGGGTCGATACGCCCACTTTACGATCGACAACGATTATAGTCGGCTATTAAATAAGTTTCCTTCCCTAACAGCCGAACCAAACTACAATTTACCCGTTAAAGATTCCGTGGTTCATCATATTGTAACGACAGGTCATTTATTACGTGTATCGCGACCACGAAGAAGATCCAATTCACATGGAATCTACATGCATGTTTGAAATTCTCTAAAATTTATCTCTTCAGAGCCTATCATTTAATTCCCGTGGCACCCTATTCATCATGTATGCCATTTGGTTTAAAAAACGCCGCTCAAACGTTTCAGCAATTTAACATCGACGACATCCTCGTGGCATCGAAAAATGTGGAACTACACAAACTACATTTCGAGCAACTTTTTAAACAACTCGATGAGTTTAATGTCAATATTAAGAGTTCTAAATGCGCATTTGGTTCGAGCTCTCTAGATTTCCTCTAGATTTAAAAATAAACTATATATAAATATAAATATAAACTGAGATTTTTTTCTTTCTTTCTTTCCTTTTTGTTTTGATTCAGAATTAACAATTACTTCTAATAAAATGAACAAAATATGGAATACAACACAATTTATCAATTTAGAGTCGAGAAATAGGCAAAACATTCCTGCTTGAATTGATTCAATCTGACAATGGATTGCAAATTAGGATTAAGGGAATTCCAAATCTTTACAGCATACATGAACCCTGGTGCGCTTTAGACTTACAATTAGAAGGCAGATGGATATTAACCAGCCGGGCAGATCTGAAAAACTTAACCATATGAAAAAGATAAGAAGGTTTGCGATAAATGATTATTTTATACAAAAATAAGACTGTAGTAAAATTCAGATAATCAGATAGATCACAATTAAGGACCGACCGCGAATACCTAGAGATGGAAACATGTTTCCTCTTATTGAATATATACCGAGCGCTTAATCGATCAAAACACGTTGTCGAGCAACCTGAGTAGATAGGCGCACAATAAACTAAGTGAAGAACAATTAGCGATCGAATTAATTTAAGTTTAGCATCACGAGGAGTGTAACTTTCATGAGACCACAGGTTCCTAAGCGTAGCATAAATTTTTAGTGCAAATATGATTGACATGATCGTCCCAATTTAGCTGACTATTCACTATTAAACCGAGGTCTCTAACTTTGTCCACTATTTCAATTCTGTTGCCATCTACCATTATGTCAGAAGACATGAGACTCTGTAACAATCGTTTATTGCAAGTTATGAACATGGCTTTAGATTTCCCTGGATTAATGTTAATTAGGTTGTTCCTATTCTAAGCTACGATCCTCGCAAGAGTTTCATTGATATTTGACACGCAAGCCTCCACATTGCCCTGCGCAGCTGAATGATAAATTTGTACATTATCTGCAAATAGGTGAAACTTTATGGAGGTGAGAGAATTTGCAATATCATTAATAAACATACTAAATAATATAGAACCTAAGATAGAACCTTGTGGAACGCCAGATAATAGGCGGGAAGGCTCGGAGAGTTTCTCAGTTAATTTGACAATTTGGTATCGATCTGTAAGGTAAGATGCCACCAGCCGGATTGAGGGGCTGGAAAAATTAAATTGCGTAAACAATTTATCCAGTAAGATACCATGATCGACAGAATCAAACGCCTTAGACAAATCAAGAAGAACCAACAAAGACACCATCCCGTTTGCAACATATCAGCTCAAATCATCAGTGATTTTGGCGAGAGCAGTTGTTGTACTATGACCTTCGAGAAACCCCGACTGGAACCGGTGCAATAGATTGAATTTATCAATATGAGTAAGAATCTGTATCTTCATGACCTTCTCAAAGACCTTCGATAAACAAGGAAGTATACTAATTGGTCTCTAATCATGCAGCTCAACGGGCCTAGAAATCTTACCTACTGGCAATAAATAAGCCAAATTCTAAGCTTTATGAAAAATTGATTTGGTTAATGCGGTGTTGATTATGTGAGTCAGAAATTTAAGAGTTACTGTTATAAATAAAATGCATTGACAGAATGAGAGCCAATGTTATCAAAATCCCTCAAATTAAAAGGCGGCCCTTACAAATGTCTGTGAAGCTGGCCCGAAAAGTTAGCACGTAAAACACTGCGGCAACACTAATGGTTCGGGTCTTGAATACTGTTATTTTAGTACAAGTTAGCACGAAAAAAATGAATTTCTTATATATTATTTAAAAAGTTAGCACGATTTTTTTTATTTAAACAGATTAATAAACACGGGGAAAAATATATGTATACACTGATGTGAAGCTAGCATGAAAAGTTAGCACGTATTTTTTAAAAATGTACATAATATGGTAAAACATTTATCAAATATCTAGTCTATGTTTTGCCCCATTGAATAGTACTAAAATAATGTACAAAACAAAATAAACATTTATTATAATAACACATATAAAAACATGAACATATTTAATTTTATTATATAACTTAATTTTTCAAACGAATCATAGTTTCGTTTATTGATCCATAGTCCAATAATTAAATTTTTATTAATAATTAAATAAGAAAATTCAATAATAAAATGTTCATAAAACATATAGCGGTTTGAGTATTAGCTAGAGTTAGCACGAAAATTTAATATAAAAATTAATTGAGTAAAATCGATTCGTGTTGGGATTTTGCAAAAATTTGTCGGACATGAAATTGATTTTATATTAAAGAAGGGCCAATTACGAAATTATTCAGAAAGTTTCAGAATTTTCTTGATAATTTTCTTGACAAATGCACGGCACGAATCGATATTGCTCACAAACAAATCATAAGAAAATTCTGAAACTTACTGAATAATTTTGTAATTGGCCCTTCTTTAATATAAAATCAATTTCATGTCCGACAAATTTTTGGAAAGGCTCACCATGAACCCTTATTACTCAACCAATTTCATAAAAACGGAAAATTTTCGAAAATGCACAGCACGAACCGATATTGCTCACAAACAAATCATAAGAAAATTCTGAAACTTACCGAATAATTTTGTAATTGGCCCTTCTTTAATATAAAATCAATTTCATGTTCGACAAATTTTTGGAAAGGCTCAGCATGAACCCTTAGTACTCAACCAATTTCATATAAACGGGAAGTTTTCGAAAATGCATAGCACGAATCGATATTGCTCACAAACAAATCATAAGAAAATTCTGAAACTTACTGAATAATTTCGTAATTGGCTCTTCTTTAATATAAAATCAATTTCATGTCCGACAAATTATCGAAAAGGCTCAGCATGAACCCTTAGTGCTCAACCAATTTCATATAAACGGAAAATTTTCGAAAATACACAGTACGAACCGATATTGCTCACAAACAAATCATAAGAAAATTATGAAACTTACCGAATAATTTCGTAATTGGCCCTGCTTTAGTAAAAAATATTTCATGTCCGACAAATTTTTGGAAAGGCTCACCATGAACCCTTAGTACTCAACCAATTTCATATAAACGGGAAATTTACGAAAATGCACAGTACGAATCGATATTGCTCACAAACAAATCATAAGAAAATTCTGAAACTTACCGAATAATTTCGTAATTGGCCCTTCTTTAATATAAAATCAATTTCATGTCCGACAAATTTTTGGAAAGGCTCAGCATGAACCCTTAGTACTCAACCAATTTCATTTAAACGGAAAATTTTCGAAAATGCACAGCACGAATCGATATTGCTCACAAACAAATCATAAGAAAATTCTGAAACTTACCGAATAATTTCGTAATTGGCCCTTCTTTAATATAAAATCAAATTCATGTTCCAAAAATTTTTTGGAAACGCTCACCATGAACCCTTAGTACTCAACCAATTTCATATAAACGGGAAATTTACGAAAATGCACAGTACGAATCGATATTTCTCACAAACAAATCATAAGAAAATTCTGAAACTTACCGAATAATTTCGTAATTGGCCCTTCTTTAATATAAAATCAATTTCATGTTCGACAAATTTTTGGAAAGGCTCAGCATGAACCCTTAGTACTCAACCAATTTCATATAAACCGGAAGTTTTCGAAAATGCATAGCACGAATCGATATTGCTCACAAACAAATCATAAGAAAATTCTGAAACTTACTGAATAATTTCGTAATTGGCTCTTCTTTAATATAAAATCAATTTGATGTCCGACAAATTATCGAAAAGGCTCAGCATGAACCCTTAGTGCTCAACCAATTTCATATAAACGGAAAATTTTCGAAAATACACAGTACGAACCGATATTGCTCACAAACAAATCATAAGAAAATTCTGAAACTTACCGAATAATTTCGTAATTGGCCCTGCTTTAGTAAAAAATATTTCATGTCCGACAAATTTTTGGAAAGGCTCACCATGAACCCTTAGTACTCAACCAATTTCATATAAACGGGAAATTTACGAAAATGCACAGTACGAATCGATATTGCTCACAAACAAATCATAAGAAAATTATGAAACTTACCGAATGATTTCGTAATTGGCCCTTCTTTAATATAAAATCAATTTCATGTCCGACAAATTTTTGGAAAGGCTCAGCATTAACCCTTACTACTCAACCAATTTCATATAAATCGGAAATTTTACGAAAATGCACAGCACGAATCGATATTGCTCACAAACAAATCATAAGAAAATTCTGAAACTTACCGAATAATTTTGTAATTGGCCCTTCTTTAATATAAAATCAAATTCATGTTCCAAAAATTTTTTGGAAACGCTCAGCATGAACCCTGAGTACTCAACCAATTTCATATAAACGGGAAATTTACGAAAATGCACAGTACGAATCGATATTGCTCACAAACAAATCATAAGAAAATTCTGAAACTTACCGAATGATTTCGTAATTGGCCCTTCTTTAATATAAAATCAATTTCATGTCCGACAAATTTTTGGAAAGGCTCAGCATGAACCCTTACTACTCAACCAATTTCATATAAATCGGAAATTTTACGAAAATGCACAGCACGAATCGATATTGCTCACAAACAAATCATAAGAAAATTCTGAAACTTACCGAATAATTTCGTAATTGGCCCTTCATTAATATAAAATCAAATTCATGTTCCAAAAATTTTTTGGAAACGCTCAGCATGAACCCTTAGTACTCAACCAATTTCATATAAACGGAAAATTTTCGAAAATGCACAGCACGAACCGATATTGCTCACAAACAAATCATAAGAAAATTCTGAAACTTACTGAATTATTTCGTAATTGGCCTTTCTTTAATATAAAATCAATTTGATGTCCGACAAATTTTTGGAAAGGCTCAGCATGAACCCTCAGTACTCAACCAATTTCATATAAACGGGAAATTTACGCAAATGCACAGTACGAACCGATATTGCTCACAAACAAATCATAAGAAAATTCTGAAACTTACCGAATAATTTCGTAATTGGCCCTTCTTATTTTTTAAAATCAATTTCATGTCCGATAAATTTTTGGAAAGGCTCAGCATGAACCCTGAGTACTCAACCAATTTCATTTAAACGGAAAATTTTCGAAAATGCACAGCACGAATCGATATTGCTCACAAACAAATCATAAGAAAAGTCTGAAACTTACCGAATAATTTCGTAATTGGCCCTTCTTTAATATAAAATCAAATTCATGTTCGACAAGTTTTTTGGAAACGCTCAGCATGAACCCTTATTACTCAACCAATTTCATATAAACGGAAAATTTTCGAAAATGCACAGCACGAATCGATATTGCTCACAAACAAATCATAAGAAAATTCTGAAACTTACCGAATAATTTTGTAATTGGCCCTTCTTTAATATAAAATCAATTTGATGTCCGACAAAATTTTGGAAAGGCTCACCATGAACCCTTAGTACTCAACCAATTTCATTTAAACGGGAAATTTACGAAAATGCACAGTACGAATCGATATTGCTCACAAACAAATCATAAGAAAATTCTGAAACTTACCGAATAATTTCGTAATTGGCCCTTCTTTAATATAAAATCAATTTCATGTCCGACAAATTTTTGGAAACGCTCAGCATGAACCCTTACTACTCAACCAATTTCATATAAATCGGAAATTTTACGAAAATGCACAGCACGAATCGATATTGCTCACAAACAAATCATAAGAAAATTCTGAAACTTACCGAATAATTTCGTAATTGGCCCTTCTTTAATATAAAATCAATTTCATGTCCGACAAATTTTTGGAAAGGCTCAGCATGAACCCTCAGTACTCAACCAATTTCATATAAACGGGAAATTTACGCAAATGCACAGTACGAACCGATATTGCTCACAAACAAATCATAAGAAAATTCTGAAACTTACCGAATAATTTCGTAATTGGCCCTTCTTATTTTTTAAAATCAATTTCATGTCCGATAAATTTTTGGAAAGGCTCAGCATGAACCCTGAGTACTCAACCAATTTCATTTAAACGGAAAATTTTCGAAAATGCACAGCACGAATCGATATTGCTCACAAACAAATCATAAGAAAAGTCTGAAACTTACCGAATAATTTCGTAATTGGCCCTTCTTTAATATAAAATCAAATTCATGTTCGACAAGTTTTTTGGAAACGCTCAGCATGAACCCTTATTACTCAACCAATTTCATATAAACGGAAAATTTTCGAAAATGCACAGCACGAATCGATATTGCTCACAAACAAATCATAAGAAAATTCTGAAACTTACCGAATAATTTTGTAATTGGCCCTTCTTTAATATAAAATCAATTTGATGTCCGACAAAATTTTGGAAAGGCTCGCCATGAACCCTTAGTACTCAACCAATTTCATTTAAACGGGAAATTTACGAAAATGCACAGTACGAATCGATATTGCTCACAAACAAATCATAAGAAAATTCTGAAACTTACCGAATAATTTCGTAATTGGCCCTTCTTTAATATAAAATCAATTTCATGTCCGACAAATTTTTGGAAAGGCTCAGCATGAACCCTTAGTACTCAACCAATTTCATTTAAATGGAAAATTTTCGAAAATGCACAGCACGAACCGATATTGCTCACAAACAAATCATAAGAAAATTCTGAAACTTACTGAATAATTTTGTAATTGGCCCTTCTTTAATATAAAATCAATTTGATGTCCGACAAATTTTTGGAAAGGCTCACCATGAACCATTAGTACTCAACCAATTTCATATAAACGGGAAATTTACGAAAATGCACAGTACGAATCGATATTTCTCACAAACAAATCATAAAAAAATTCTGAAACTTACCGAATAATTTCGTAATTGGCCCTTCTTTAATATAAAATCAATTTGATGTCCGACAAATTTTTGGAAAGGCTCAGCATGAACCCTCAGTACTCAACCAATTTCATATAAACGGGAAATTTACGCAAATGCACAGTACGAATCGATATTGCTCACAAACAAATCATAAGAAAATTCTGAAACTTACCGAATAATTTTATAATTGGCCCTTCTTTAATATAAAATCAAATTCATGTTCCAAAAATTTTTTGGAAACGCTCAGCATGAACCCTTAGTACTCAACCAATTTCATATAAACGGGAAATTTACGAAAATGCACAGTACGAATCGATATTGCTCACAAACAAATCATAAGAAAATTCTGAAACTTACCGAATGATTTCGTAATTTGCCCTTCTTTAATATAAAATCAATTTCATGTCCGACAAATGTTTGGAAAGGCTCACCATGAACCCTTAGTACTCAACCAATTTCATATAAACGGAAAATTTTCGAAAATGCACAGCACGAACCGATATTGCTCACAAACAAATCATAAGAAAATTCTGAAACTTACTGAATTATTTCGTAATTGGCCCTTCTTTAATTTAAAATCAATTTGATGTCCGACAAATTTTTGGAAAGGCTCACCATGAACCCTTAGTACTCAACCAATTTCATATAAACGGGAAATTTACGAAAATGCACAGTACGAATCGATATTGCTCACAAACAAATCATAAGAAAATTCTGAAACTTACCGAATAATTTCGTAATTGGCCCTTCTTTAATATAAAATCAATTTCATGTCCGACAAATTTTTGGAAAGGCTCAGCATGAACCCTCAGTACTCAACCAATTTCATATAAACGGGAAATTTACGCAAATGCACAGTACCAATCGATATTGCTCACAAACAAATCATAAGAAAATTCTGAAACTTACCGAATAATTTCGTAATTGGCCCTTCTTATTTTTTAAAATCAATTTCATATCCGATAAATTTTTGGAAAGGCTCAGCATGAACCCTTAGTGCTCAACCAATTTCATTTAAACGGAAAATTTTCGAAAATGCACAGCACGAATCGATATTGCTCACAAACAAATCATAAGAAAATTCTGAAACTTACCGAATAATTTCGTAATTGGCCCTTCTTTAATATAAAATCAATTTGATGTCCGACAAATTTTTGGAAAGGCTCACCATGAACGCCTTAGTACTCAACCAATTTCATATAAACGGGAAATTTACGAAAATGCACAGTACGAATCGATATTGCTCACAAACAAATCATAAGAAAATTCTGAAACTTACCGAATAATTTCGTAATTGGCCCTTCTTTAATATAAAATCAATTTCATGTCCGACAAATTTTTGGAAAGGCTCAGCATGAACCCTTAGTACTCAACCAATTTCATTTAAACGGAAAATTTTACGAAAATGCACAGCACGAATCGATATTGCTCACAAACAAATCATAAGAAAATTCTGAAACTTACCGAATAATTTCGTAATTGGCCCTTCTTTAATATAAAATCAAATTCATGTTCCAAAAATTTTTTGGAAACGCTCAGCATGAACCCTTAGTACTCAACCAATTTCATATAAACGGAAAATTTTCGAAAATGCACAGCACGAATCGATATTGCTCACAAACAAATCATAAGAAAATTCTGAAACTTACCGAATAATTTCGTAATTGGCCCTTCTTTAATATAAAATCAATTTGATGTCCGACAAATTTTTGGAAAGGCTCACCATGAACCCTTAGTACTCAACCAATTTCATATAAACGGGAAATTTACGAAAATGCACAGTACGAATCGATATTGCTCACAAACAAATCATAAGAAAATTCTGAAACTTACTGAATAATTTTGTAATTGGCCCTTCTTTAATATAAAATCAATTTGATGTCCGACAAATTTTTGGAAAGGCTCACCATGAACCCTTAGTACTCAACCAATTTCATATAAACGGGAAATTTACGAAAATGCACAGTACGAATCGATATTGCTCACAAACAAATCATAATAAAATTCTGAAACTTACCGAATAATTTCGTAATTGGCCCTTCTTTAATATAAAATCAATTTCATGTCCGACAAATTTATGGAAAGGCTCAGCATGAACCCTCAGTACTCAACCAATTTCATATAAACGGGAAATTTACGCAAATGCACAGTACGAACCGATATTGCTCACAAACAAATCATAAGAAAATTCTGAAACTTACCGAATAATTTCGTAATTGGCCCTTCTTATTTTTTAAAATCAATTTCATATCCGATAAATTTTTGGAAAGGCTCAGCATGAACCCTTAGTGCTCAACCAATATCATTTAAACGGAAAATTTTCGAAAATGCACAGCACGAATCGATATTGCTCACAAACAAATCATAAGAAAATTCTGAAACTTACCGAATAATTTCGTAATTGGCCCTTCTTTAATATAAAATCAAATTCATGTTCCAAAAATTTTTTGGAAACGCTCAGCATGAACCCTTACTACTCAACCAATTTCATATAAATCGGAAATTTTACGAAAATGCACAGTACGAATCGATATTGCTCACAAACAAATCATAAGAAAATTCTGAAACTTACCGAATAATTTCGTAATTGGCCCTTCTTTAATATAAAATCAAATTCATGTTCCAAAAATTTTTTGGAAACGCTCAGCATGAACCCTTATTACTCAACCAATTTCATATAAACGGAAAATTTTCGAAAATGCACAGCACGAACCGATATTGCTCACAAAGAAATCATAAGAAAATTCTGAAACTTACTGAATAATTTTGTAATTGGCCCTTCTTTAATATAAAATCAATTTGATGTCCGACAAATTTTTGGAAAGGCTCACCATGAACCCTTAGTACTCAACCAATTTCATATAAACGGGAAATTTACGAAAATGCACAGTACGAATCGATATTGCTCACAAACAAATCATAAGAAAATTCTGAAACTTACCGAATAATTTCGTAATTGGCCCTTCTTTAATATAAAATCAATTTCATGTCCGACAAGTTTTTGGAAAGGCTCAGCATGAACCCTCAGTACTCAACCAATTTCATATAAACGGGAAATTTACGCAAATGCACAGTACGAATCGATATTGCTCACAAACAAATCATAAGAAAATTCTGAAACTTACCGAATAATTTCGTAATTGGCCCTTCTTTAATATAAAATCAATTTCATGTCCGACAAATTTTTGGAAAGGCTCAGCATGAACCCTTAGTACTCAACCAATTTCATTTAAACGGGAAATTTTACGAAAATGCACAGCACGAATCGATATTGCTCACAAACAAATCATAAGAAAATTCTGAAACTTACCGAATAATTTCGTAATTGGCCCTTCTTTAATATAAAATCAAATTCATGTTCCAAAAATTTTTTGGAAACGCTCAGCATGAACCCTTATTACTCAACCAATTTCATATAAACGGAAAATTTTCGAAAATGCACAGCACGAATCGATATTGCTCACAAACAAATCATAAGAAAATTCTGAAACTTACCGAATAATTTCGTAATTGGCCCTTCTTTAATATAAAATCAATTTGATGTCCGACAAATTTTTGGAAAGGCTCACCATGAACCCTTAGTACTCAACCAATTTCATATAAACGGGAAATTTACGAAAATGCACAGTACGAATCGATATTGCTCACAAACAAATCATAAGAAAATTCTGAAACTTACCGAATAATTTCGTAATTGGCCCTTCTTTAATATAAAATCAATTTGATGTCCGACAAATTTTTGGAAAGGCTCAGCATGAACCCTTAGTGCTCAACCAATTTCATTTAAACGGAAAATTTTCGAAAATGCACAGCACGAATCGATATTGCTCACAAACAAATCATAAGAAAATTCTGAAACTTACCGAATAATTTCGTAATTGGCCCTTCTTTAATATAAAATCAAATTCATGTTCCAAAAATTTTTTGGAAACGCTCAGCATGAACCCTTATTACTCAACCAATTTCATATAAACGGAAAATTTTCGAAAATGCACAGCACGAACCGATATTGCTCACAAACAAATCATAAGAAAATTCTGAAACTTACCGAATAATTTCGTAATTGGCCCTTCTTTAATATACAATCAATTTCATGTCCGACAAATTTTTGGAAAGGCTCAGCATGAACCCTTACTACTCAAACAATTTCATATAAACGGGAAATTTACGAAAATGCACAGTACGAATCGATATTGCTCACAAACAAATCATAAGAAAATTCTGAAACTTACCGAATAATTTCGTAATTGGCCCTTCTTTAATATAAAATCAATTTCATGTCCGACAAATTTTTGGAAAGGCTCACCATGAACCCTCAGTACTCAACCAATTTCATATAAACGGGAAATTTACGCAAATGCACAGTACGAACCGATATTGCTCACAAACAAATCATAAGAAAATTCTGAAACTTACCGAATAATTTCGTAATTGGCCCTTCTTTAATTTAAAATCAATTTCATATCCGATAAATTTTTGGAAAGGCTCACCATGAACCCTTAGTGCTCAACCAATTTCATTTAAACGGAAAATTTTCGAAAATGCACAGCACGAATCGATATTGCTCACAAACAAATCATAAGAAAATTCTGAAACTTACCGAATAATTTCGTAATTGGCCCTTCTTTAATATAAAATCAATTTGATGTCCGACAAATTTTTGGAAAGGCTCACCATGAACCCTTAGTACTCAACCAATTTCATATAAACGGGAAATTTACGAAAATGCACAGTACGAATCGATATTGCTCACAAACAAATCATAAGAAAATTCTGAAACTTACTGAATAATTTTGTAATTGGCCCTTCTTTAATATAAAATCAATTTGATGTCCGACAAATTTTTGGAAAGGCTCACCATGAACCCTTAGTACTCAACCAATTTCATATAAACGGGAAATTTACGAAAATGCACAGTACGAATCGATATTTCTCACAAACAAATCATAAGAAAATTCTGAAACTTACCGAATAATTTCGTAATTGGCCCTTCTTTAATATAAAATCAATTTCATGTCCGACAAATTTTTGGAAAGGCTCACCATGAACCCTCAGTACTCAACCAATTTCATATAAACGGGAAATTTACGCAAATGCACAGTACGAACCGATATTGCTCACAAACAAATCATAAGAAAATTCTGAAACTTACCGAATAATTTCGTAATTGGCCCTTCTTGTTTTTTAAAATCAATTTCATATCCGATAAATTTTTGGAAAGGCTCAGCATGAACCCTTAGTGCTCAACCAATTTCATTTAAACGGAAAATTTTCGAAAATGCACAGCACGAATCGATATTGCTCACAAACAAATCATAAGAAAATTCTGAAACTTACCGAATAATTTCGTAATTGGCCCTTCTTTAATATAAAATCAAATTCATGTTCCAAAAATTTTTTGGAAACGCTCAGCATGAACCCTTATTACTCAACCAATTTCATATAAACGGAAAATTTTCGAAAATGCACAGCACGAACCGATATTGCTCACAAACAAATCATAAGAAAATTCTGAAACTTACTGAATAATTTTGTAATTGGCCCTTCTTTAATATAAAATCAATTTGATGTCCGACAAATTTTTGGAAAGGCTCACCATGAACCCTTAGTACTCAACCAATTTCATATAAACGGGAAATTTACGAAAATGCACAGCACGAACCGATATTGCTCACAAACAAATCATAAGAAAATTCTGAAACTTACTGAATAATTTTGTAATTGGCCCTTCTTTAATATAAAATCAATTTGATGTCCGACAAATTTTTGGAAAGGCTCACCATGAACGCCTTAGTACTCAACCAATTTCATATAAACGGGAAATTTACGAAAATGCACAGTACGAATCGATATTGCTCACAAACAAATCATAAGAAAATTCTGAAACTTACCGAATAACTTCGTAATTGGCCCTTCTTTAATATAAAATCAATTTCATGTCCGACAAATTTTTGGAAAGGCTCAGCATGAACCCTTAGTACTCAACCAATTTCATTTAAACGGAAAATTTTCGAAAATGCACAGCACGAATCGATATTGCTCACAAACAAATCATAAGAAAATTCTGAAACTTACCGAATAATTTCGTAATTGGCCCTTCTTTAATATAAAATCAAATTCATGTTCCAAAAATTTTTTGGAAACGCTCAGCATGAACCCTTATTACTCAACCAATTTCATATAAACGGAAAATTTTCGAAAATGCACAGCACGAACCGATATTGCTCACAAACAAATCATAAGAAAATTCTGAAACTTACTGAATAATTTTGTAATTGGCCCTTCTTTAATATAAAATCAATTTGATGTCCGACAAATTTTTGGAAAGGCTCACCATGAACCCTTAGTACTCAACCAATTTCATATAAACGGAAAATTTTCGAAAATGCACAGTACGAATCGATATTGCTCACAAACAAATCATAAGAAAATTCTGAAACTTACTGAATAATTTTGTAATTGGCCCTTCTTTAATATAAAATCAAATTCATGTTCCAAAAATTTTTTGGAAACGCTCAGCATGAACCCTTATTACTCAACCAATTTCATATAAACGGAAAATTTTCGAAAATGCACAGCACGAACCGATATTGCTCACAAACAAATCATAAGAAAATTCTGAAACTTACTGAATAATTTCGTAATTGGCCCTTCTTTAATATAAAATCAATTTCATGTCCGACAAATTTTTGGAAAGGCTCACCATGAACCCTTAGTACTCAACCAATTTCATATAAACGGGAAATTTACGAAAATGCACAGCACGAACCGATATTGCTCACAAACAAATCATAAGAAAATTCTGAAACTTACTGAATAATTTTGTAATTGGCCCTTCTTTAACATAAAATCAATTTGATGTCCGACAAATTTTTGGAAAGGCTCAGCATGAACCCTTATTACTCAACCAATTTCATATAAACGGAAAATTTTCGAAAATGCACAGCACGAACCGATATTGCTCACAAACAAATCATAAGAAAATTCTGAAACTTACTGAATAGAAAGGCTCAGCATGAACCCTTATTACTCAACCAATTTCATATAAACGGAAAATTTTCGAAAATGCACAGCACGAACCGATATTGCTCACAAACAAATCATAAGAAAATTCTGAAACTTACTGAATAATTTTGTAATTGGCCCTTCTTTAATATAAAATCAATTTGATGTCCGACAAATTTTTGGAAAGGCTCACCATGAACGCCTTAGTACTCAACCAATTTCATATAAACGGGAAATTTACGAAAATGCACAGTACGAATCGATATTGCTCACAAACAAATCATAAGAAAATTCTGAAACTTACCGAATAACTTCGTAATTGGCCCTTCTTTAATATAAAATCAATTTCATGTCCGACAAATTTTTGGAAAGGCTCAGCATGAACCCTTAGTACTCAACCAATTTCATTTAAACGGAAAATTTTCGAAAATGCACAGCACGAATCGATATTGCTCACAAACAAATCATAAGAAAATTCTGAAACTTACCGAATAATTTTGTAATTGGCCCTTCTTTAATATAAAATCAAATTCATGTTCCAAAAATTTTTTGGAAACGCTCAGCATGAACCCTTATTACTCAACCAATTTCATATAAACGGAAAATTTTCGAAAATGCACAGCACGAACCGATATTGCTCACAAACAAATCATAAGAAAATTCTGAAACTTACTGAATAATTTTGTAATTGGCCCTTCTTTAATATAAAATCAATTTGATGTCCGACAAATTTTTGGAAAGGCTCACCATGAACCCTTAGTACTCAACCAATTTCATATAAACGGAAAATTTTCGAAAATGCACAGCACGAATCGATATTGCTCACAAACAAATCATAAGAAAATTCTGAAACTTACCGAATAATTTTGTAATTGGCCCTTCTTTAATATAAAATCAAATTCATGTTCCAAAAATTTTTTGGAAACGCTCAGCATGAACCCTTATTACTCAACCAATTTCATATAAACGGAAAATTTTCGAAAATGCACAGCACGAACCGATATTGCTCACAAACAAATCATAAGAAAATTCTGAAACTTACTGAATAATTTCGTAATTGGCCCTTCTTTAATATAAAATCAATTTGATGTCCGACAAATTTTTGGAAAGGCTCACCATGAACCCTTAGTACTCAACCAATTTCATATAAACGGGAAATTTACGAAAATGCACAGTACGAATCGATATTGCTCACAAACAAATCATAAGAAAATTCTGAAACTTACCGAATAATTTCGTAATTGGCCCTTCTTTAATATAAAATCAATTTCATGTCCGACAAATTTTGGAAAGGCTCACCATGAACCCTTACTACTCAAACAATTTCATATAAACGGGAAATTTACGAAAATGCACAGTACGAATCGATATTGCTCACAAACAAATCATAAGAAAATTCTGAAACTTACCGAATAATTTCGTAATTGGCCCTTCTTATTTTTTAAAATCAATTTCATGTCCGACAAATTTTTGGAAAGGCTCAGCATGAACCCTTAGTACTCAACCAATTTCATTTAAACGGAAAATTTTCGAAAATGCACAGTACGAACCGATATTGCTCACAAACAAATCATAAGAAAACTCTGAAACTTACCGAATAATTTCGTAATTGGCCCTTCTTTAATATAAAATCAATTTGATGTCCGACAAATTTTTGCAAAAGCTCAGCACGAATCGATTTATCTCAATTAATTTTTATATTTAATTTTCGTGCTAACTCTAGCTAATACTCAAACCTCCATTATCTTTTAGATAAATTTATTATTGAGTCTTCTAATTTATTTAATAATAAAAGAACTTATTATTGCACGAATGATGAATAAACTAAATTAATATTAAATGAGAACGTTGACTTAAATTTGTGCATGTTTTTACTCTTATTATTATAATAATTGATTATTTTGTTTATTACATTTTTTAGTACTATTCAATGGAGAAAAAAAATTGGTTTTGATATTTGATAAATGTATTACCATATGTACATTTTTAAAAAATACGTGCTAACTTTTCGTGCTACCTTCAGATCGGTCCCTTACAACAAAATGCGTAGAGAATTCCACCAGTTGAAAATCGGTTGAAACCGCTTGCTTATTTTTAGAGAGACCAAACTTTTGAAAATTGTACCATAGCACGTCACTTGGTAGGTCTAGATTTAAAATGTTTTTTTTTTAAAGTGTCGAAATTTAGCCGACCTGATCAAATTGTTAACCCTGTTACGATAAACTGTATAATGCTTCCAAGTGGTATCATTTTTATTAGATTTCCAAACTGCGTGTAAAAAGTCCCTAATATTCTGGAGCTTCAGGATAGAATCATCGAGCATGAACACATCATCGGACGGCTTCCGATCGACTCTGCGCAGAGGAGCCCATCTATCCAGAAGCTTTACAAGCAAAAAATTAAAATACTCCAATTTGCCATCAATTTCTGGAATAGAAAAAATCCGACCCCAGTCAAGTCGATTAGCCTCTGCAATCAATTTGTTCTGGTCAATATTGTTAATAGCTCTTCGAAAGCAAAAACGGACGCAACTAGAAACATCCAAATCAAAATTATAGGAACCATATATCATATCGTGGGTGGTAAATGACCCTGGGACGGAAATTTGAGTAAAGAAATTCAAATTCGATTGATTATTCAGGAGCAATAAATCCAAACAAGTGGCAGCAGTATTACTAAAGTTCGTAGGATCATGCGAGGCAATTTCCAAACCAAGTGATGATATGAAATCCTTGAATTCCTTTACAGCAGGTGCATCTGACATGCGATTCGTGTTAAAATCACCAAGGCTGGGAATATTAGTATACCTACTAGTTAGATCCCGCAAGGTGTTTTAATTTTATTAAGGATTTAACCCTAGGTGGACAATAAACGACCCCCACTAACAATATGTGATTACGACTGCTACTAATTTCCAAGAACAAACAATCAAAACTTGACCCAAGGGCATTTTTCTTAACTACCTTTTCTTAACTACGTCTACCACGCGGATCAATCCTATCTTTCCGTACAATATTATACCCATCCAAGTGAACATGAACGTCCTTATGTATATCGTTAAGCAATGTCTCAGATACAGCAATTAGATGTAATGGTACATCTTTCACTACGTTACTGAATTCTACAAAGTTAGACTGTAAACTACCAGGGTTCAAGTGGCAACAATTAACTGTAGATAATCGTGAATTAAAACAGGACTTTAGTACCATATTTATTATATCCAATGTTGACATTCTAGGAAAAAAATAAAAAACAAAAATAAAAATTTAAATATATAATAATAGAGTAGTCTTACAACTCCCGGAAACCGATTCGAAACAAAATAGCATAAATACTTAAACAAAAACATTATGAATTTAGAGCTGCTTCCAGTTCATTAGTGGAATAGTAGACATTATGTTTATCACCATTGTTCAATTTGACAGCTATGCGACCATGAATAATCTTGACGCCACTAACTTTCTTGGCCTTCTTCATAGCCAGTGCAAGCTTATGTTGTATAAAGATGCGGCCTTCACCCGTAAAATTGCAAATACTGCTAACTTTTAAGGTTTTACATACTAGTACCTGCGGAAATAAATGTCTTTTTTCATTAAAGATTCAAACCTGATTACGATTGAAGGTGGGCGTTGATCATTCTCAAACAATTTAAGTCGATAAATCTCCACCTCCGGCAATAAGATGACCGCAACAGTTCCAGCTCTACTATTACTTTCATCTTGAACGTAACCGAAGTTGCTCGAAAGATTAGCAAAAATCTCTCTCTCTCTCTCCTCCGATCGCTGGAGCAAGCATGCTGACCCCTGTGCCAACGGCAATTCGTAAGTAACATTCGAGATATGTAATTTTTCGATTCCGTGTTCCGCAAACCATAACAACCGACCAAGAGAGATATTAAATAGAATTTTGTAGTTTAGAAATGTAACGTCAAAACGACATGAATTGTGCACTCCACTATACGAAATTTTATGTGTATATTTCCGGACGAATAATCGTCACATATTTATTAATGAACGATTAAAATATAGTTCAATTAAATTTAAAACACGTAGTTTAATTTATTTATAATTTAACACACCAATTGACGTTTCTACAAAAGTTGACATTTCACTTTGTACTGGTGTTAGTCTGCCAGTCCATCAAAAAAAATTTTTTTTTTAAAATTGATGTACATCAAAAAAAATTAATTTCATGTAAGTTGTCAACATTTTATACGTGGCGTGTGTATGTGGCCAGTTGAGTGTCGTGCACTCGTGTGCGGTTGATTTTGGAAGTGGATTTATTTTATGTCGAATAATTAATTAAAGGCGAAACATTTTAGTGAGATGTTTGCTTTAGTACTAAATAATATTCCACTATTTAAAAATGAGTGTCCATGTGACCCGATAATTTCTAAATTAGCCCCTGTTCACATATGACGTAAATCTCGATAATCTGTTATGCTATTTGCGGAAGTGTAACATTCTAATTATTTTTACTTAAAATCTGTGCTGTTTACTTACCACACAACTATACACTCGACGTTCATATCTAAAGTAAACAAGTTTTATTATCAAAAGGTGCGCGAGGGTGGCTTGAATGTCAACCAATTCGATATAATTTTTGTTTTGCTATTTATTTGCATAACTTTGTTGTTTTATACGTCGTATAACTAAACAGAAATCTAATCAAAATGATAAAATGCTACCGCACATAAAATGTCAATTTTAGTTTTTGAGCACAATTAATGTTCGGCAGTTGACAATATATTTTCGATCGTAAAGACATTATAACGATTTTGCTGTTTATCTTAATCTGTTTTAAAGCTACGTGTATATACATTAAATCAGTTTTTACGTCGTATCCACGTATCCAAACTCGTAACTGTTTCTGTATACACATTGTTCGGAAAAGTTATGACAAAACAGTATACAGATATTGTCGGTGGCAGAAAAACTTGTGGCGCAGGAAGAAATATGTTTTCGTTGTTTCCACTTTTTGCAGTACATCTTCATTTGTGTATATAGTAAGTATACGAAAAGTTCAAAAAAGTTTTATGGACTTTTTTATTTACACACCCACCCCCGCTATAAAACCAATATATTGTGTGAATCGAAAGTTTAGATGTGTATATTCGTGCTCGTATATGTAAGTATACCAAATGTGAGTTAAAGTTTTTGATGGTTTCGATAGACATAAAATATTCATCAGTTTGAATTGTTGTAAGCTTCTGCGGTATACGAATATTTTCAATTTGGGTCGAAGAATTTTTAACTTTTGCAATTAATAGGAGATTCTACCGTGTTTAAAGATGGATGGTAAAAGATAAATATAATATTTGTATGTTTTTATAGTTTGTTTGTATTTCGATATAAAATGTACACGCTTTACATAAACTTGTGAAGTTTCATATAACGAAAATAATTAAGCATTTTTCAAACCTTAATTTAAACAGTTTACAGCTCACTGATCTGAAAAACGGATACCTAGGGATACTTAAGAAATAAATGGGGACGTAGAAAGATTCAAGGGTCGTAAGAGGTACAGTGCACCTTGTACAGTATCATTTTGAACTTTTCATTCCAATTGAAGCATACGTAATTTTGAGGAGCTGTCACACGAGTATAACTCTAATAAACAATTCGCAATCTGTTGTTGTTACCCTTGCTGAAATAATTTCAAAAAAAAAAATATGAACAAGTCGCTCTAATCCCTTATTGAGTTTTAACGGAAAATAATATCAAAATATTTTATATTTCTGGTTGTTTTTGTGATATAAATGTTGTTCTAGTCATTTTTTGAACCCACAAGAAGGCGATATTCACGTAAACATACATTTTTTAATAAACTACGCGTTTAAGAAGTAAGTAACTGACTGACTGACGCGTCAACAACTTCTTTGGGTTTTGCAGAATGCTACCAGTACCTTCATACTTATCAAAACAACACAGTTATTCGTAACACGTGAAAGATTTTCCAGAAACTGATCCCCTTATCCAAAATTTCGTGCCTACTTAAAAGAACTTCGATTGATTGTTAGCGAGGGGAACATATATGTTGAAAAGGAAAATGCTCACAATCAATATATCGAAATGGTATAAACACGCCTCTTTTTTATTCGTATAAAATATTTGTGCACAGCCATCAGTTGGATTCATTTTAAACGATCGTGCTTCTTTATATAAAAATGAAGGTCTATGATTGTTGGGGCCCACACCCGACTTTATATAGATCTCGAATACACCACACCTAACTTCTAAATCGAAAAATTTAATCTACCAGATTTTTGGTAAAATTGTTTTGTATACTCAAAGCAATCATTCATTATACCTATTTCAGAAACCAACAAGGTCAATCCTCAAAATTTTATCTTCAGGACAAAAATTCAAAAAGCTGTCAGTTCTGGCAAACAGGTCCACTACATTTCGAATGGATCTCCCAATTTATGAAAAAATCGTGAATATGATGAAGAATCCCGCTTAATCAATCCATCTGGGCTGAAGAGACACTGAATTTCGCACGAAAACTGATCTGGAACTATATTTACAATCTTTTAGTTCATAGTCGTTTTTCTCGTAAATGATATACTTTTCAAAATATTTGCAAACGTGAAAGGTCCTAAGAGGGCTGGCACTTCCCGTGAAATAATTTCAGCCAAAATCACTGGGATCTCCCAATTTGTGGACAAAGCTTAATGTTAAACATCCGAATCAATTCATCCACCTGGGCTGCACAGGCCCGAATTTTTATTGAAAAATATTTGTAAAATTAAATTTAGAATCATCTGAAAGTATTTGTAATACGAAAATGCTCTTATGGAGGCTGTCATTTCCGGTGAACCGATTTCAGCCAAACATCATTGAGACCTCTCATCTTGTGGGAAAAGCTTAATATGAACTTTCAGATTATTTTTCAAAAATACAGACTAGTCTAGAGATTAGTTTTCTAAAATTTTAACTGAAATGGCGATTTTTGATGTTTAACGAAATCTGTTTCTCTTTTCAGGAATTCGCATTTATCCATCTGAATTTTAAGGTTGAAATGTCCAAGACGTTTTAAAATTTTACAAAAATTTTCAATATGGTTTTTTAAATTGTTATTGTTGATGATGTTGTGACCAGGCTGTTTAACAAATGATTCACAGTCCTTTGAAAAGTTTATGGACCGTTTTTTCAAAACCGAAGTGCATTCGAGTCAAACTCGCTATTGAAAACGCTGGTTTTTCCTGGTATTTCACGTCCATCGGGACTTGGTGGAATCCCGATTTCAGATCTAAGGTTGAAAACTTTTAAGATCCCGCTAGGTTGTCAGGATATTTATCATTTATTGTCTTTTCATTTAATTTTCAAGGCTATTACGACTCTCACCTGTCTGTTAGGTTTTTGAAGCGTTTTGCGGTTATAATTTTCTGGTTTTAATTATTGTTGATGAAAGCTTTTCATCTTGTTTCAGTAGTACTTGTTGATCGTTACAGATTGCTTTAATACGCATCTGTTTCTCGATTTTACTTAAATGTTTTGTCCCGAAAGAATATCTCGTACCGAAGGAAAACGGTTTTATTTTGAAAGACTTACCAATAGATTTTTGTTTAATGTCCGGTGAAAAAAGTTTAAGGTATGTTTGACCTTTTTCGATATTTGGGATAGACTTATAGGATCCGGGATACAGAATCAGTCGAGATTGTTTTGAGAAATATGAATCTTTCCATACTCCGTTTTATTAAGATAAACCGACACTTACTTATTCGTGCTCATCTTGTTTTTTGTGATTGAGCCAAGTTGTTCTTAAACTTGAGCTAATTGGTTCGAAAGGTGATGTAAATCAACCATTCCATTTCCGGCAAATCAATATTTCAATTTGCTATATAAATCATAATTGATTTTTAATACCCTCGATAAATAGATCTAATTCCGAATTCGAAATTGCATAGATATTTTGTTCAGTCTATCAGCAAACATTTTTTGCAAAACAGAATTACGAAATGCAAAAAAGAGACAATGAATGTGAAAGTGTGCCAGGAATTTTATTTCAAATGTCATTATAAGTTTAAAATTTCTAGGAAGCTTTTGATATTCCACCTTCTAAATATTGTGGTGACAGATTTCAAACAAATGAAACCAAACAGAATGCAAATGATGTGTCGAATGAAGTTTGATAAAATTTGTAAATCGCTTTTGTTGTGTTTCACTAATATTTGAAGATCGCGATTCAAAAAATTAAAATTGAAATCGTGATCAGTGATTATCTCGATAATTTATGTATCTGACGTATTACTAATACAATCTTTTAAATCGTAGCTTTTGATCACCGATTAATTGAAATAAGTTTCCTTTTCTTTTGGCGTTAAAATTTATAATTTATTCGGCAAATTAAGCAAATTTACTGACAGTATTTTTTTACTGAAAAAACGAAAATAAAAAAATCTTAAAATTCCATAAGAGTGACAAAGAAAAGGAATACGTTATATATCATTTTTATAGCAAAATTTTATGGCTGACTTTGACAATTACATTTTGGAATAACCCAAAATTTTCATAAAAGTTGTAATTCGTTTTTTTTTATATATTTTAATATTTTAATTTTTATATATATGTTGGCGAAACTAACAAATAATACAGCTGGTTTTGAGGCAAACATTATTTATTGAATATTTGTATAAGCAAAACGGGTTCACAGTTATACACATCCAATGCAAAGTTCTACAACGGTATTATCATCATCATCGAGCATCACATCTGCATCATCAGCTGTACCTAAAATTAAAACCAAAAGATAAAAATTATTTTATATTCACATCACACTTACCAACTTTCTTAAATTGAACCAAATAATATGTATCTAAAATTAAGGAAATAATTAATAATTTTATATTGTCAAAACATTTATTTTATATAATTTATACTTATCTTTGACATTCCTGTAAAATTCACTTTGTAAACACAACTTGTTGACTTAACTGTCATTATTTTCATTGTGTCATGTTGTAGTACTGGAGTATAGTGGCACGATGGGTGCGTTTTATAATATAATTAGTTATGTAGTATATCGTACTAGTACTTTATTTATAATTATTGGTAGTATATTTTTATATTCAGGCTTACAGTCTACATTAATTAGAATTTAAACATGACAGTTGGGGGTTAACGTATAATATGAAAAATATATTGTAAAATAAAATCTCATTCATTCGATTACAAACCAGTGGCAAATTAAGATTAAAAAATAAAAATATACAGTGTGTTAACCAAGTTATTTAAATAAATAAAATTATATTTGGCTTTCTTCAATAAAATATCAAGTAGTGTTCAATAGTGTGGCTTTTTAATTTTACGGGATCATCTAAATTTCATCATCTTCAATTCATCAATACATCGTTTTTCACTTCATCATCTTATATACATCATCTTCATAAACATCTTTTTGAGGAGAAATAAATCAACATTTTTATTGGGAGCATTCAACATCTTTACAAACAATATATACTACAAAAAACCACTAAAGTTAACAAATTTAAACTCGAAATAAAAAACAAATTGACTATAAAAATGGCGAAAGATTTATTTTGCATAAGTGAGAAAATTTAACATCTTAACATACATTTTTTGTAAATGTGTTAAAAATGCTACCATAAAACATACTTTAGTTTACATATTTTTAAAGCACATTATGGCAGCACACTAACACCATGACAATTATTTTGTCAGTAAAATTTTACTGACAACATTTTTTGTTTCGTGCACAACCAGTAAGTCGCTTTTATTTTTACTGACAGTAATTTTTTCTCATGGAATAAACGCTTTACAGAAAATATACGTGTCGAACTTGTATAGTGCACGCAACATATTCGACAATATACTGATGACACCTAAAACTGCCTCTATCAGACGGAGTAGTAGTGGACAGGTCTACAGGGACGGGATGTTGTATACCATCACAATTTTCGATTTTCGACTATTTTATGTCTCAATTTTCAGGAATCAATTATCATTCTATTTCGCGTAGCCAATTATGTGTTTTATATCGTCATTTCAACAGAAAAGTTTATTTAAAAAGTACTGGGAACTAGATTCTTATAGCTGAAGATCAATGAATGTAAGTGGATTAATAGAAGTTCGACCAAAACAACGAATTCGTGTAGTAAAGAGTACTATTGCTCAACGTAATTGAACTCATTCCTAATCAATGGTACTAAAGCTGTCGTATGCCAGAAATGTTTTTTATTCACTTTGGGTGAAACTGAAAGTTTTGTTAAAACGCTTGGTGGAAAGCTGATATATGATGTGCCCAACAATACAATAGTTCATCGTCGTGAAAAAAGAACTTTAGCAAATAATCTTTCAGATATTCAAACTCAAGAATGTAATTGACCAAATAAACAAATTTTCAGCTAATGAAAGCCACTACAGTGGACAATGCTCTAGCTAAAAATACCTACAGTACGACTTAAATTTGGCCTAAAGGTATAAATTATACACAGCAGAACATGCAAATCCCATATTAATAAAAAAATATTCTCGAATAATTAAAGGTATGTTTTATGTTATTATGCCAATTTTATCGAATGTTTCTAATAAGAATCATACTCTTTTATAGGAATGGGAATTGCATTCAAAAAACCAAAGGCTGATACTTGCAGTAAATGCGATATATAAATTGCAAATTCATCATGCAAAATCAAATGATTCAAAAAATATAGTAATGCAAATCCAGACCAACCATATCAACAACGCAGATTTCGCATGCAAGGCACAAGAAAACGAGAGGCCAAACGTGGAGGCAATGAAGTTGCTTCTTGCCTCCTTCAGCATTTGCAGATAGAACGATCAAGTACTGAACGAATTGTATTATACAGTGATTGTTGCAGTGGACAAAATAAAAATGCATTTGTGTCTGTGATGTTTATGTTCCTTTGAAATAAGACAAATGTAAAAAATATTGCCCACAAATTTGTATTACCGGGCCACACTCACATGGAATGTGATGTGGAGCATTCTGGCATAGAAAAAAAAGACATCTTTAATCCAAATACCCCCATCCACGTGAATGGTACCAATTCGTACTTACTGCTGGTAACAAACATCAAATTCAGGTGATTGAAATGACACGGAACAAATTTTAAACAAACAGTTCGAAAAAAGTCCTTGTGGTGTAATGCAAATCAGGAAGGCAATAAGTTTGTATATGGGCGGAAATGCCGGAAATTAAATGGTTACGATATACGGATAATTTTGGCGTTATTCAGTATAAAAATTTACTTAGCAAACATGATCAATTTAAATCTTTTATTTAAATCTGAATTTCCTAACATCGATCTCGATGTTGACGACGATGAGGACATAGAATTTCAGGAATAATGATGTCTAATTTAAATTTTGATTTTTGTAACAATTTGTTAAACAGCTTAATTGTATGTCCAAATTAGGCTCTGATGAATTTTTTTGATGAAGATTGTCGTCAATTTCGCGGGAGTGAAATCATTTTTGAGGTTTTAGGATGATCAGTCGTACGATGCTATAGGATTACCAGGATTCGTTTATAAAAAGTATAGCATACATATTGTTGATTAGTGATGTTAGCGGGAGATCGCATGGTTACCGTGTATTTTGATTCGGAAATAACTTTATGGGTCGCAGTGTGTTTGTTTTTTATTTCAGAAGAGCGGGTATCGAGCACTCCTTTATAAACATTACATATTTTTTCTTGGTAAATTTTACTATGATTATTTGTGGGAATGATTCTTTCCACAATTTGATTTTGGGACTAACTAATTTTACTATTACTCCTTCATCCAACTTTATTCAGCGTTTGAGAATTAAATTATTATATTTATTTGTTTTAATTTGGATTGCAATTTAGAGTGATTGAGTTTTATCAAATGATTATTATTAATACTATTAGTCATTGCAGTTCCTGATTAAGCTTATATATTTAGTTCCAATGAACATTTTTTATTACAGAAGATCTTTGAAGCCGTAATACTTTCTAATAAAAAACAAAAATTTAATTTGAAGGTCGGAGGAGCAAATAGGGTAGGAATCATAATGGCTATCGAGTTGATAATATATTTGGTTTTTCAGCCGATATTTGACTTTGAAAATACAGATAGCTTGGAAGCTACAGTGTAAATTTGAAATGCAGTTAAATATTAATGTACATACTTAGATAGTTTGTCAAAGATTATGGCATTTATTTAATTAAATTATGTTCTAGTTGGTTTTGAGAGACTGTAAATTGGTGAAGGTTTTGATTTTGTTCTAAGTTAAATAAATAATTATCGCTGGTTGTTTTTTTTATGATTTAGCTAATACAATTGACGACCATAGAATATTTTCGAATGTCTTATTTTAATATTTACTGAAGCATTTATTTTATAACTCAAACGTTGAATAATCTTGGGTTTATTGTTTATCACGGATCCAACAGTTGTACTAGCTATACTTTTTATTAATTCTGTTATGTTAGACGTTCCTGATTGCTTTAAATTTTTTATTCTTAAGTTTAATTCTGGTTTAATTTTTAGGAATTGGGGCTTTAAAACTGTGCCAAACATCCCATTATTGACATACTACCTTACAGATTTCAGATTAGCTGTTTTTCAGACCAGATTTCATTTGGTCACTTTATTTTAATTTTTTAAATAAACCTTTGTATTATACATAGATTAGGGATGGCAAGCTTAAGTTAAGTGATCTTCACTTATATTTTTTTTTTTTATTTAACTATTTTTATAAATAAATCCATTAAATCAACCGATTCACAAAGATTCTATCCGTTGGAGATGAGAAAAGTCGTGCGTTCCTTTCCTGCTTTGATACGAGTTCTACAATATTTGGTGATTTCTGGATTCGATTTATTTTGTTTTGATTTGGTTTGTTTTAAGAGCGCCAAATTAATTTAGTTAATACTAATCATGACATTACATTTATTTTATTCAAGTATTGTACATATAATTAAATTCATAATAATGACAGTTTTTCAGGAAATTTACTGCAACTTAATTAATTATAAATTATTAATTATTCTTACTTAGGTTTGGTTGCACAATGTTTTTGGAGAACCAGTTTAATTTATTTTATGAAAACTTCAATTCATAATAATAATGTTTTATTACCGGAAATTTACTATTATGTATGAGTACTTAGTTATTAAATTTGTTTCAGGATTCTGATTTTTGAACATTTGTACCACAAAACAAAAATAACTGTGCTGTCTTGTGCTTAACAATACAATTCACTAACTATTGACTACTTAGTCTTAGCCGTACATTCTCATTGAGGATCCCAAATGACCTCTCCATAATAAATTATAAGCCCTGTACGCGAACGGTTTTCAGGAAGCTGAAACAAGAAAATTATTTGAACTTATCTGCTCAACACAAAAATAAAACAAAAACAACATTAACAGAAGATGTTTCATAAAATCCGTTTAATTAATTATACCTAAAGGATTTCATTTAGTTCAAAAGGTTAAAAACCTTTTTGTGTTGTGGACGGATATACGTAAATTTATATACAGTACACCCTATATAGAAGGACAGGTCAACCGGTTTTGCTGTACACCTTCTTTGTAATGTTGTAACCTTTCATTAAAAACTAAATCGTAATTACATGATGTAGCTGTGAGAAGTCGACAAGAGGTACGTAGTGGGTTGTACACGATACACAAAAAATTAGTTCCAGCTAATCCTAAATTATTTAAAAAAAAAAAACAGCGACAAAATATTTCAAATGGATGTAATACTTCTAACAAAAGCATTATTAGATTAGAGAATTTATTTTTTTTCATGTTACGGTACGTTCGCTCGTAATTGTAATTTTAATTAGAAAATTGTGTTGGTGATCTAATTAGATATAAAAGGGCTAGGATGATTTTTAGTTACTGTGTTGATGAAATTGCTGGTTGGTTGGTCGGTTTATTCTCAGCTCATTAAAACAAATTGTTTTGGTTACAAACAAAATAATATTTCGAAGAGTAAATTTGACCTAAATTTTGAGGATAAACTTATACAAGTACGGTACGATAAATACTTCACTTAAGAGGTGTGCGGATTTGGAATAAAATCGATGATCCAAATTAAATCTCCGTGTTTTTTAACTTAACAGATTGTATGACATATTGAGAGGTTTTTCGAGTTCATAAGCATAAACTAATTTTGACAAATAAGAATATTACAATGATTTATATCGATGCAAGCTAATAGAGCATATAGCTGGGTTTACTTCAGGTGTAAAAGTTCATTAAGCTTATGTCCGGAAAAGGACCGATACCTATTAATTAATTTGTGTTTGAAGTATTTTGCTTTACTATGTCCTTAACTTTAGTAATAATTTAAAAAATTATCGATCGTTTAGCTTTGTTTTACAGTTATTGGGTTCTCATTTCATGGTAATTTACACAATTTTGCCACAATTGGGCATATTTACACTATTTCAATCAACTTAAATTGCGTAACTGAACTTAGGACATTACACTCAGCACCGCATCTGTTTGAACTCCACCCAAAGTTGTGACAGAAAGGTTGATTGAAATCGTTTGGTCCATGATTAGTCGCTCTTTTTCATCGTATGGCTAAATATAACACATATGACCCCATAGCGCCAATCCTAACATACGGATGGTCTTGAACTTTTTTGTGGAAGTAGTTCACATTATGTTCAAGCGATATCGAGTGAGATCGGTTACGACACTTTAGGTTCCGGGGAACCATTCGTTTAAATCTAAAATGTATATTTTATTTAAATGGAGCCATCCCAGATGCTTTAGTGCCAATCTCAACATACGGGTGACTTTCATAATTTTATGAAAGATATTTGAAGAGTGGACACTTTAAATCATCAATTATCATATTTTGTGACCTTTTAAAATTTTCTGGGATGAATTTAAAAATCCTGAGATGGGATATACCTAGTATTGCCTGATGAACATTTTTTGTGTTTCTGGGATGAAATATTGGGATAACTTCACGCACTTCCAAAAATGGAAAATATCTCAAATTACCATGACTATTACCCTAAGCCAGGTAAAGACGAAATCCAAGTCTCGTCGTACAGGCCAATAAGTCTAATTCCGATAATTTCAAAGCTTTTTGAAAAGATGCTACTACAAGAACTAATACCTATATTATCTGAAGGTCGCATTATACCAGATCAGCTATTTGGATTTAGAGAGCAACACGGCACAATAAAACAAGTGCACAGAATTGTAAATACAATTAAGCTTTCCTTAGAAGAAAAGAAATATTGCTTGACAGTTTTCTTGGATATTGCGCAAGCTTTCGACAAATTATGACATGAAAGATTGAATTACAAAATTAAAACTCTTCTGCCTAGTGCCTAGACAATTTCATGCAATTCTTGAAAACTACTTAGCCCAAAGGAAAATACGGCCACTGCTGATCTAACCGAGATAAAGGCGGGAGTGCCGCAACGTAGTGTATTGGGACCTGTGCTATACTTGTTATTCACAGCTGACTTACCAATAACTGAAAAAATAGTCATTTCAACTTTTGCTGATATATTCTTTTCAACACAGATATATTGTTTCCCCTAAAAAATGCTCAAACAGCATCGAGGCAATTACAAGAACATCTACACAAAATAGAAGATTGGTTAAAAACTTGGTGGATAAGGACGAATTAAATAAGGACGAGTAAAATTAAACAATATCACAATTCCTCAACAAACAATCGTCAAATATCTCGGTCTTCATCTCGATAGAAGATTGACATGGAAAAAGCACATTGAAACAAAACGCATTGAAATAAAATTTTCTAAAATGTACTGGATAATCAGTAGAAAATCGAAACTCTCTCTAGGTTCTACTATACAAAGAGATCCTAATCCCCATATGGACATATGGTATCCAACTATGTGGCTCAACTAGTACATCAAATATAGATATCGTACAAAGAATGCAAGTAAAGCGTAGTCAGTAAGTTGCGAAGTAAGTGACTTCGAAGCATTACAAATGCCCCATGGTATATTCGAAACAGCAACATCCATAGAGAGTAATAATCAGATAGATAAAGGCATTGATCGCCGTAACGAAATTGAAATATTTGCATCTGAAAATTATTACCCGTTATTTCTTTGATTTCGGTTTGCGCATATAACAAGAATTCAAGAAAAATCCACTTCCACCCTTCTCCCTTCTCTTAAATAAGCTGCCTTTTATTATCACAAGTTGCATTAAGCTTAGTTTACGTAAGCTAACACAAGCTTTATAAGGAATGTAGATCAAAAAGATTTGAGTCATATACATTTTACACGATAATCTTATAAAATCAACACATGCTAGGTATAGTCGCTTGTTCAACGTTCATAAATTACCCACTTTATAGATTTTCTATGGTGTGGTGGTAATCTGGTAATATACAAAAATGATTTATAAATAATGTAATTTTCACTGTTTTCTTCAATGAAACTATTTTTCCACCTCTGCACAAAAACATTATATATGTTTTATATATACAACACAGAAGAACAGGTTTCCGGCATAAACAACAAACAGTTGATTTAATTAATGTAACAGCTTGATTTAATTTATTTTTACTAACGAAAAACATGTACCGTAGCTACAAATAAAATGCGGAGCACAAAACACGAGTCCGCACACACACAACACCTCGCTAGACGCGAAATGATATAACAAAAATTTCTTATGAACTTATTTATTCATGGGTGACCTCATATACGCTATATACAGTCAGTGTTTATGTTTTTTAGTCATATAATCATCTTCATTACCCCTGTCCTGTCATACATAATTTATTTATATCAAGGACGTGCTTGGGGTTAATCAAATTTTTTTTAATCTCCTTTGACCACTGTTTGACTTTATGAGTTTTCATGATGGTGCAGATTCATATTACCGTTACAAACAGCAACGCATACATAAACAAAATATTATTTTAACTGTGAATTTACCCTCGAACCGTAATATTATAAGTACGATATGACTTTTCATATATCCTTTTCATATTTCATATAATTCTTATGACTAGGAATTTTTTTTTAGTCCGATGATAATCTCCACAGAATTTCTCTACTTCATTCTCCACCTTATCGAAAAAATCATATTTTTTTATTTATTTAAAATTGAATATTGCAGATTATTTAGTAGTACAAAAAGGGCATATTCTACCTTTTACCATTTCGTATCTGCCCTTAAATAAAAAAAAAATTTTTTATTGTATTAAATAATTGGAAATCCCGATGAAGTTCCATTGAGTATTAAGACAAATTGTTTTGTTCTGCGGATATACGAGGGTTGCCTTTTATATTTCGGAATTGGACAACCCTAGTGTTGCAATCTGGCAACTGACAGCTCTATCGTAAAGTTTGACATTTTTGAGATTATACGTACTCAGAACGTTTTGACATTCGAGCGCTATTTGTGTTGTTTACAGTACTCATTAACTCAACATCTCGGTGAAAAAATGGAATTAAATCGTGAACATTTTGTGCGATTATTTTTTACAACTTTCGACGTGGATGAAGGCAGCAAGAGTGCATATGGATGAACTTAATTCAATTTTTAGCGATGAAGCTCCATCAAGGACCAGTGTTTATCGATGGTATGGTGAATTCAATCGAGGTCGTAGTTCACTCCAAGACGAATTTCGTGAAGGTCGTCCAGAATCAGTTGTTGTTCCGGAAACCATTGATGCTGTGCGCGAACTGATATTGCAAGATCGTCATGTGACCTATCGTGAGATTGAGACAACCTTAGGCATTAATGGGACCGGCATACATTCAATATTGCATAAACATTTGAATGTCAAAAAAATTTGTTCGCGTTGGATCCCACACAATTTGGCAATCGCTCAAAAAAAGGCTCGTGTTGATTGGTCGAAAGAAAAGCTCAAAAAATACGATCGCAGTGCTTCAAAACACGTTTATGACATAGTGACAGGTGATGAATCGTGGATTTACGCGTATGAGCCCGAAAGTAAACAGCAGTCGACTGTATGGGTGTTTCAAGATGAGCCGAATCCAACAAAAGTTGTTCGCGCACGAAGCACCTGCAAGCACACGATCGCCTGTAATTTCGGAAAAAAAATGGACATGTCGCAACCGTACCACTAGAACAACACAGAACAGTCAATTCTGAGTGGTACACAACCATTTGTTTGCCAGTTGTCTTCCAAGAAATCAGGAAAACCAACTGCCGAAGACGGATTACTCTTCACCACGACAATGCGAGCTCTCACACATCGGCTCAAACAATTGCATTTTTGAACATTCAAAACATCGATTTGATGAGTCATCCGCCGTATGGTCCTGACTTGTCACCAAATGACTTCTTTTTATTCCCGTACGTAAAAAACAAACTGAGAGGTCAACGTTTTTCGACACCTGAAGAAGCGGTTGCTGCGTTCAGAATGCATGTTTTGGAGATACCCCAATCAGAGTGGAAAAAGTGCTTCGTCAATTGGTTCAAACGCATGCAAAAGTGTATAGATCTTCATGGGGAATATTTTGAAAAACAATAAAGCGATTTTCAATGGTTAATATTTGTTTTTGTTCTCTAATCCCGAAATATAAAAGGCAGCCCTCGTAACGAAATATATTGGTTCCTTGTTTCGAGGCAAATAATAGAATTTAAATTGGAAAGTTTAAGTTGTATAGGGTTGTATTCCCGATACATTTTGTACTGAAAATTAATTTAAACTTTTTACTTGAAGCGCCTGGATTTTTTGGGTCACTTTTAAAACTGTGCGGGCTGATTTTTTCAAATTCGCGAACAGACAGGTAACAAATTTAACAGAACTATTCAGAACTGTAGAGAACAATAATATTGTTACGGTGACACCTAGATTAGAATAGAATAAGTTAATTTCATTAATTGTTCAATTGCATTTATGATTTGTACTCAACATTTAGGCGTTATTTCTATACTAATATATTTGCTGCGCATTTAGGATTATTCTAGAAACAAATATTTTGGTATATCCCTTTATCAACCAAGAAAACAAAAAAATGACTCAGTTTTAGGCCAACCCACACAAATGTGTGAGTAAAAAACCAAAGTATGTAATGGCGTTGTTGATAAAAACTTTCGCTTTATTTGAAGTAAAACCAACACAATTGTGTGTATAGATATAGTGTTTTTTTCGGGCGAAAATAAGTTAAAAAGGAATTCACAAATGTGTAAGTTGGTTCAAAAAACATACAAAACTAAATTTTTAGCATGGTACTTTTGCCCTACTCGCACAATTGTGTTAGTAAATCACTAAAGGGATATAAAGGCGTACGTTGACGTGGAATGCTGAGTCTTATTTTAAACGTGATACAGTGAAGGTTAAATAGAAAGATTATTAAAGTGATTATTAAAGCGATTATTAAAGTGATAATTAAAAAGTGTGTTATAATTATAATAATTAATTGTGAATTTTGTGTTGTATAATAAATTATGTTGTCTAAATAAATTGTGTGAGTTCAAATTTGAAGCAGTTGTATTTATTCACAATCCAGTGATTCGAACCTTGAGTGACAAGGGAAAATCGTAACAATATGTATTACAAAAAAAACCATCAAACGTTTTAGATGGATTCTTGTGTTATGCAATTTCATCTAAGATGTTTAATTAAAAAACTAGCACTTTAATTCTAAATTGACAGAATTTAACTTAAGCTATCGCGATCTCGAAAAAAAACGCGGTCTAAAGTGGGAACTATAGATAGAATAAAAAAAATAAAAAAAATAACGTAAGAGAGCGAGAGATAGGATTCATATGTATTCGCCTATACTCAGAATAAGAAAAATAAAAACTATAAGTGAAATTGCGTTTTATTTTGCTGTCATTTAAAAAAAATAGCCGACAACAACAAAACTCAAACAAATTTTATTGCGTTGAATGTAATATGCATGTTTATTATTTTATATATGGGAATTTGGAATTTTTCGTGTATATGATCTTTTCTATTTATAAAATATTCATGTACACATATACAAATATGAATATAAAATCACAATTACACTGTATAATTGTATTTTTCTAAACCTAACCTAAAAAAATAATTTATCGAGTTGCGGTAATTTAAACCGCATATAAATAATTTTTATAATCTTAAACACATATATATTTGTTGATATGTAATACGTTTATACTCAAAAGTATTGTAGTTTCACTCAAGATTTTAGGAAATACATCAAAAAAATGTTACATGAAAAATATGAATGAATTTAATATTTTAAGTAATCTATAGCCGTAAAGTCAAATTGGAATAATAATTTTTTGTCTTCGTTTCTTACGGTATTTCTGTCATTTTTTTTATTCTACCTATAGTTGGCCCATAACTTTCTAACTAAATCAGTTTAAATTCATGCTACTCACCGAGAGATATCTCTAATATTCAGTAATCAAATCAATTATCAATCTCCAATTAGAAATATTTTGGTGATTTTTAATCTTAATTAATATAGCAAATTTTACTTAAAACTCAGGCGCGTTTTGTTTTGTATCCTCTATAAACAGTTGGTATGAGCCACCAGCAATTTAGTCAGTCGAAAATTTAAACAAAAAAAAATCGCATTGATGCTCACAGTATGAACGTTAGTTTCAGACTAAATACAAATTATTATTAAACATAGCCACATAGCCACCAATAACATAGGTTTGTTGATCTCTACTGACATTTGTCCGAACGGAAAAAAAATATGGAACTGAATTGAACTAAAAATGTTTTGTTCACTGAACTGACAAATATTTCTTTCATGCATAAATTAGCTGTTGTATTTCTTCCCTAAATATATAGTGAGCCAATTAAATATGAATCAGGTACATTAGGGATGAGACCGAATTGGACGATGGAAATGGGTGCTAAATTAAAATGTACATTTGTGGTTTAATTTTAAGTGTTCTTCATACTGATGTTTGCCACGAGGATGTTGTCCAGGCTGATCATGTACACACCAACGTCACTACCAACGTGTTATTTTATCATACTAACTCGTAATTTACGTGTTTTAGTAACCAAATTAAAAACCTACTTTGCCCCTTAGATAATACGATGATTACTGATTTCTTATGTTGTTGACGTTGTTTTCATTGTCAACGTCAGGGACACTGAAAACTGCTATGTAATCTACGTGAACGATTACATGTCAACAACTGCGTAGATTACATTATGTAATCTACCCTGCAGTGACTAGAGAAAATTGAACGATAAAACGATCGACGGCAAATTTCCTTACAATACTAGACTTAAAATCATCATTTCATCAAATTCAAATTGACAAATCCTCTCAAGAGAAACCAACTTTCTCAGCAGATTAAAGGCACTTTGAGTTCACTCAAATGCCATTTGGTCTTAAAAATGGCTCAGAAACTTTCCTCCTACACGAATTAGGAGGAATAAGTGCTATGTAACCAAACCCCGATAAAATAGAAAAAATTCTAGAGTCCAGGGCTCTGAACAGAACTGAAACTATTATTAGAGCAGCAAAGAATTATAACCTTACCTTAATAAAAATAAATTTACGCTTCTTACGGATCATAAACCTCTCACATTAACCAAAACTTTAGAAAAAAAATACTCAAAATACTGAGGCGTTTGGAGCTTCAACATTTTGACTACAATGTGGTTTACAAGAAAGACAAAGCCAATGAAGTAGCCGACACACTCAGTAGAATCCCAAAGTAAACTAAAGAGGAGAATTTTCATGATTAAAATGACTTAAACGCTGAAAATACTAGTTCTTAGAACGAATCAGCTAGGAACAACACCCCATGTGAATCCTCACAATCCATTCTGCCAATACATCGAATGATTATTACATCCATTTATCTGATTGTTCTATAAAGTATTATAGAAACCAGATAATCTTCAAAATTTCAAAGCTGGACACAGTAATCTTGAAGGATTTATTCCCTAATTCCCAACAAATCATAATTTCTACTGGCTCATTTGAAAACGTCGAAGTAACGGAATATTTAAAAAACTTTTACTATACGAGAAATAAGTTGCTATTTAATTAGCACTCGAAATGCTATACCAAAAGCTCGTCACAAAAATAGCGGAGGATGTATCAAATTTGGACCGGTTAGATACAATCGTGAGAAAAGAACACGAAACAGCGAACAGAGGCAGCAAAGAGATAGAGAGCAAGATCAAGCGAGCATAGCGTACCCATTCCAAAGATCTCAAATACACTAGCAAATTTCGGAAATTCCAAATTTTTTACCACCATCGATCTGGCGTCAGGGTTTCACCAGATTAAAATGAAAGAGAACCAAACCAGAGCTCCAATAAACACAAACGGAATTTTTGGGTTATCTCATAACAAACAAAAACATCAAGCCGGACAAAAAAAGTATTAACTATTCAAAACATCAAGAAACCTAAGAGTTTGAAAGAAATAAAATTCTTTCTGGGCTTTGCATCTTATTATTGGCGATTTATCCGAGACTTAGCACACATAGCTAAACCATTAACCAAATTAATGAAACGAGAAAATGCTCAAATCAAAGTATCAAATCAAAGTAATCCAAGAAAGTGAAAAATGACCTGCAATAAAAAGAGTTAGAAGCGTTTCGCAACATCAAACAGCTCGTGTCTTCAATGAAGATATTTAGTTTTCCAATTTTAACAAACGTTTTCACTTCCCAGTATAAGCGCTGCTTATATAGAGCCCGCAAAATCAAAATTCTGACAGAGCACGAACCGCTAACGTTTACGTTAAGTAATAAGAACAACAATGCCAAGTTGAAGCGGTGAAAACCTCCATTGGAGGAATATAATTACGAGCTTATTTATAAACTTAGCTGTATCAATAAAGTAGCTGACGCTCTGTCAAGACTGGAACTTAAAGCGAACACATTGTTCACCACTGGAACTATTCACAGTGCGGAGGATGATTCTAAGAACTTAATTCGCTACTGTGATGCTCCCATAAATGTCTTCAGGAACAAATTGATCTTGATCAGACACTATATTAGTTTGCCGGAAATAAACAAAGGAATTTGTAAGGTCCTGAAAGAGCATTGGCACCCAACCATCATCAACGGAATCAAAATCTCAGAGGAGTATATTCAGCAAAGAAAAAGGAAAACACGAGAGGACACACAAAAATCACAAGGATCAAAAAATATACTCAAACCTGCGATACCTGCAACACAAAAAATACGATCGACATCTTCATCGTATATTCTGCGTAGATAAATTTTCGAAGTTCATCACGATCTCTCGCGTTAAGAATAAATCACTTTAGCATGTACGGCATAAAATTATAAAGGCGCTACATTATTTCACTATAACTCACATACTCGTGATGGATAATGAGAGAAGCTCTGCGAGTCTTATCGTAACGGACTACTTAAAAACATTGGATATCCAAATCTATCAAAAACCTTCCCGACGACATGAGGTAAATGAAGCTACAGAGGGAGTTCATTCTACCATATTGAAAATATGTCGTTGCCTCCACAACGAGTACAAAGGAACTGTCTACAAAATATATCATCAACATAGTTTGGATCGCTATAATGACTCTACACACTCGGTTACGCAATGGAAGCCGAACGACATCTTTTTTGGAAGAATAGAGAGAATTAAAGAGACCGCAAAAATCAAGACTCCACAATTACAAGTGAAAATAGTAAGAGTCGGCCCGAAGACCTATGAAGCTGGCGACACCATTGATACGGCAATCAAACAAATCCTTCGAAAAGGTTATCAGAAATGCCTATAAGAAACAGAGGTATAAGACAACAAAGTCACTGTAATAACTATTTCTGGAAGGCGCATCAATAAAACCCAAATCAAAAAACTAGCGCACTAATTTTCCATTGTTACCACAATACTAAAGCTTCCCCCACTTCTTTTCTAGTTTCAAGGCTTGACGTGTTACTATGCTACTATAAGTACAACACTCCACTCCTAACAATCAGAAAATTTCAATTTCAATTTCAATATCAATATTTAAATATTCAAATATTTCATATTTCAATATTTTAACGTTTATTTCATTATTTCAATATTTCAGTATTTCAATATTCCAAAATTTCAATATTTCAATATTTCAAAATTTCATTATATCTATACATATTTCAATATTTCAAAATTTCAATATTTCTATATTTCTATATTTCAATATTTAAATATTTCAATATTTCAAAATTTCAGCATTTCAATATTTCAATATTTAATAATTTCAAAATTTTAATATTTCAAAATTTTAATATTTCAAAATTTCAATATTTTATTATTTCAATATTTCAATATTTCAAACTTTCAATATTTCAATATTTAAAAATTTCAAAATTTTAATATTCCAAAATTTCAATATTTCAAAATTTCAATATTTTAAAATTTCATTATATCAATATTTTAATATTTCAATATTTCAATACATATTTCAAAATTTCAATATTTCTATATGTATTTCTATATTTCAGCATTTCAATATTTCAATATTTCAAAATTTCAACATTTCAAAATTTCATTATATCAATATTTCGATATTTTAAGATTTCAATATTTCAACATTTCAAAATTTCAACATTTCAATATTTCAAAATTTCAATATTTCAAAATTTCATATAGAGAAAGAATCAACTTTCTCTTTCTCTTTTCCTTGTTCGATATTTTTATTCATTATAAAAATCGGAAAACAGGTTTGAGATGAACTGACAAAATAGACTGTAAGCAAACTAAATGACAAATCGCGTTCAAACTTAACGTCAAGATAGAGGACAGTCGTGCCACGTTAGCTACAAAAAAAAATACAATCACTGTAAAGCGGGCATTTTAAATGGCCAATTCCCGTTACTTTTGTGACAGAATGTAAAGTTATAATGGAATCCCCTGATTTAAAAGCTAAGTGCTCCTCCTAACAACAGAAAAGGTCACGTCTCTGCAATCATCGCGTTACTCAAAGTCAGATAACTAAAACATGCATCTGACCTCCAATAATTTTTTGCATTACAAAAAGCCTTCTGCGATACATTAAACAGCCACTATAATTTTTAACGACTCGTATAAATTACTAAATTACGCGGATTGTTGTTGTGTTCATTTTATAACAATAATAATCAGCATCATAAAAAACAAATGAACAAGCATAATTAATTAATTATCGTAATTTAAGAAAAAAAAATTGTTGTTTGTAGAAATAATAATCAGTTTCCTTCATCATCAAATATAATAAAATGAAAAGTGAGGAAGACCATAAGATGCCGGGCGGGCAAAGAAGAAACATTTAAACGTCTTTATTTGTTTACTTTCTGCTCTTTAAACTTTATTAGTTTTGTTTGTTTTCTTGAATTGTTCGGAACCTTGATTATACCGTACAAATTTTTATTTCTTAAGTGTTATCTAATCATCGCGGTTTACAAACCTATATACGTGTACAAAAAAGATTTTTCTTATCAGCCACATAGATCTAGAAAGTAATGGCATAATTAGATATTTGACGCAGGTTCAGCGAACCGAATTCATTTTAATTTAATATTTTTGCATTTACCATTTTACACACAATCGTCTGGTGGTAGTAATGAACTCATGCAAAAAAAAAAGACGCGAAATTCCAAGTATTCCAAAAGTTGATTAACATGTGTTTTTGTATTTTGAATTATTGACATGCAAGCCGGTAGGTGGGTTCAATTTAGTCGCAAATACATTTATTGTGTAAAATGGTGAGCGTGGGTCGCTTATTGCGAAGTAGAATATCGAATATATACAAGATTTACAAATCTTCCGGTTAAGTGGTATCATTTGACTAATATTACACACTTACGTATATCCAAAATAACCCAACTTTCTCGAAAATTGCAAAAGTTTAGATTGGTCTATGTACTCGTACAGTACAGGAAAATCCCATGTAAACGAAATAAATTTATAGAATTTTAATTCAAAAAGTAGTTTTTGTGTGTGCGTGTGTCTAAACCACTCAAACTTAAAGTTATTTTTACGTTATAGACGAAATAAAAGTTTCGTAATTCCCCCACTCCCGCGCACACACACACACACACACAAAACCAAACAAAAAGCAGGAAAAACCTCAACTTTTCTATCCGCTTCTATCTATCTATCTATCTATCCGACAAAACTCAACACGAAAGTAGCTTATAAATGTTGTTTGGTTGTTTTTGTTGTGCTAGAAACACTAAAAAGAAAATTGTGTGTCGAAAACAAAAATATTTTTCCACCCGAAAATGTATGTGGTGCGGGATACCACGTAAAATTGAATAGATCTTTCCTTCGTGCGGTATATGGTGAATGGGGGGCCGCTTTCATGTCAACGGAAAAATATAATAAAAGATCTGATGTTTGTTTTGAGAAAACATAAATTATGTCGGGTTCAAAAGACGTCACAGCAAAGTTTGATTTATGGTCAATCAGTAATTTGGGATAAGGTTAGCGACATTTTTACGTATCACTGGATTTTCGAATGATTTATACTTCGTTTGCTAGTATTTTGTAAGATTTGTTTTATAAAATTTCAGTTTTCCCGTGTGGCCTATTATTCTTCAAAACAATAGAATGAAATTAATTGGTGAAATAAGTTTTAGCGATTTGGTATACAATTTGTAAAGCACTCCACACACTACTCGATTAAATTTAGGGGAATCTTTAAAGCAAATTGATGATAGAAATTTAAGATTTTCATCCTTATGTAGTTACTTCGAAAACTTAAAAGGGTTTTTAAACAATTGGCAATGAAAGCTTGTGTTCACTCGAAGGTCATCCAATACACCGCGTTATTTGGGTGTTATGTGGGTTATATTAACTTGCTTTCTCTGTCTGTTTGTATCGAAATCTTGTAATGAATTTTTCAACCACTCCTAATTATCCGATTCACTTGAAACTCTGCACAATTGTGTAACTCAGGTATTCAAATTCATATTTAGTATTGAAAATAACGAATTTTGAAAATAATTGGTTTGTACCGTTTAATTTTCAATTGAGAACAAGTGTTAACAAATTATAAAGAATTCATTATCAGGAATACCACTCACAGCGGGATATGCTGAGGAATCAAAATGTTTAAGTCACTGATGGGCACGTAAATAATATGAAAGAATCTACACGATTTTTTACAAGTAATTTACATATAAATTACAAGAGCTTATTTTTTACATTACGTAAAGTAAAAAATGAAATATACATATATTAAAAATTGACATTTGCATGACAAGAGCGCATTGTTAAATATTTTCACTGTAGGAAACTTTCTAAAAATCTTCAGCAATAGTCGACACATTTTGAACGTGGTCTTAAAAAATGAGTTATACTTAATTTTTGTGAGGTGGGAAATACTTTCCAGATGTTCTTTGATTTATTATAACCCGGTTAAAATCGGTTAATCGTTGGCCCGATATTCATAATTTTCTAACAAGTCCTCCAAATTGTGTCCATGTTTCTAGAACTTCACTATCTAATAATGCTATAAATAAAATATCAGACCTAAGTAATGCTTCCGTCAGACTCTGTTATGTCGCTCTATCATAGAAATGTATGGACATAATAACGATACCAAAACCAGGTAAGCCGCCAAGTGAATTAACCTCGTATCGGCCAATATCACTTCATCCAATTATTTCAAAACTGTTTGATAGACAATTACTAAAACGAATTAAACCGGGAATTGTAAAATCTGGAGCTGCTCCTTCCCCTTCAGTTTGATCTATCAAGTCCATAGAATAAAACATCTAAGTTAGTGTTGAAACAGATTAATCAATTTTCTTCATATATTTTTTGTTATATAGTTTAGCTTTGCTTGAAGTTCTAAATATGTCGGACAGAAAAACCAAACGATTGTCGGGTGCCAAATATAAGCAAAAACGAAAAGAAAAACAAAAAAGTAAGTCATCTATTAGTGGACTTGCACAGTCTACTTCCAATTTAATAATTGTGGAGGAAGAAAACGAAACAAATGTTGGTTTTAATGAATTAAGAGATCGTGAAATTTGTAAATCGTTAACTGCTTCTGATCCATTACCGTCTACAACTAGCCATCAGCAACATTCGCTATTGAGTAAGGCAGAAAGTGATAATTTATCACTTCAGTTCTTAAAACAGCAACTTTTAGGTAGTAGCATAGAAACGATTATATCAAATGATCCTGATTTCTGGCCTAATAAAATAATTAATGTAAAAGCTATTATTTCGATTGAAAAAGGACCACGGCAAGTTATGAATTTTAAATTTTCCAGCTCTGCATGTGGGAGAATTGCAAAATTTTTGGTGATAAACAAAATACGTTATCAGATGAAACTGGGTATTCCGATTGGCAAAATTTTTCTTTAATTTTAGAGTGAAATGACAGAAGTGCTTATCATAACGAGAAGCGAGAACATTAAAAGTTGGATACTGTTAAAAGAATCATTGAAAACTGACAAAGGTTTGTTGTATTCACCAAAGGATTATAGACACTGAAAGAAAACATTGGTTTGGAATAATTTTTATAATTCAATATCTATCTAGACAGTGCCTTACTCTTAGGGGTTCGACCAACCAGTTATGCACGGCCAACAATGATAATTTTTTTAAAGCAGTGGAGATGATAGCCCGATTTGGATTTAAGGCGATGCCACATACACATTTTTACGGACGACATCTAAAAACAGATTTCGCATTTACGAATTAATTAGAACATATTTTTGACTCAAATCAATGAGATAATATGTAAAATATCTCAAGTTAGTAGCTAAAATAATAAATTTGGAATTATTTAATAATTTTAATTGAAAAATTATCAATTTTCTATTTACCCATTCCTAGAAACGATTTTTTCTCTGAATGGTATAATTTTACACGTGAACGATCGCACAAAAATCTAAAACGATTTCCGAACTCATCAACAAATTTTAAACGATTTTTTTCTCTGTTGTCTGTGAACTTCAACAAATGTCAAAAAATTCCAAAACAAAATATATATTAATATAAATATATACACTTATATAAATATATACACTTTGGATAGAAATGGCGGTATAAACATTCAGCTCAAAACAAAATATAACGAATTGTTGTTGTAAAAATCGTCTGTATTTTTTTTTGGTATGTGGCGAGGCAAAATAAATTTACGCACGAATCGTCTGTTATTAGATGTGTATGTGGCAACGCTTTTACTGTTAGTTTATCGTGAACAATTTATCGTAGAACAGTTTATCGTATAACAGTTTTGTTTCTTAACCGATTATGATGGGATTGGGTATGTTGGATGGAAATGGGATTCTTAATGATTTTTAGAAGAAGTTCTGGAATTTGGCTATCTAGGACGGAACTTGTCCATTTCTTAACTCCTTCTTCTTCTTCATGATGAAATTGGATACGGGGAATGAAAATGATATGCTTTAATGATTTTTGGAAGAAAAAGAGTAGATCAACGATTAGTTTACTTCAATAGGTCGCCTCGTTCACCTGCAATCCAGATTCGAAACACAATGTGGCAGAATTTCAAAATACGAAACTTCCAGTAACCACCGCTTTCCTTATGCATCCTACCGATAGTTTCGTGCTGAACGTATTGTATACTGTACCTATAATCATTTTGAACCGGAATTTAAACAAAAATAGATTAGGGGGGACCATTGGCAAATTTGTAAAAGTAAATCGAATTTTTGTTTCTACCGGAATTAGACCGCATATATTTTCAAATATTCAGATGGTCAAATTGATTTAGAAATTATATGAAAATTATGTATGGGAGGTGAAATATTTCATATTTTGTATGGAGTAACTAACATTAGTTGCGGACCTCCTTCTTTTGTTAGCTTTAGTGTATTTTTTTTTATTTTCTTTCACATCTTCGGGTTGTACTTTAGATTTAGTTGAATGCAATATTTTAAATAATTCCTTGCTGTTGATATTTGCTTGAGGTGGAAGAACCTTTTATAATATTATAAAATATTTGTGCTTTTGTAACAATGGTAATCTGCCTTGCATTCGAGAAGGCTGCCAAGATGCTGAGAGAATAGTTTTTTCCATATCATTTAATTTATCATTCAAAATATTATTCTTAACAATAATTTCCTTGTATAGATTGATATAAACTTTTAATCGTTTACTAAGATTATTGTTTAATATTTGTAGTGGTGTCGCCTATTTGCATTACAAAGCTCCCAAATTTTGAAAATTTTCGATTTTTCCAATTTCAACTGGATAAAAATCAACACTTTCCACCATTGGAATGTTGGTAGCTGTTTTAGATACGTTACGGTTTTGACACTTCGAGTATGAAGCTCTGCTATTGATCCGATTCTGCTTACTAATTTTTGCACAACCTTTCTTGGTGTGAATGAATTGTTCTCACTCTCCGTTACAATGGATTGCACTAGCTCTAGCACTTATCTGTAATTGACATATGGCACAAAATGCCATTTTAGTAGAATGCACTATAAATTTATATTTCTAATTTAATTTAGAGAATAGATTCATTCTCTCTTACCCATTTAAGTCTAGTGTCACTACTATGCTATTCGAGGAGTATATTCATCGGATCCTCTACCATTTGTGGCTTCATATTCAACATTAAAGTTGAATTTGATAGTTATATAGATGGTAGGATTAGATGGTTACACATTTTACTCGAAAATTTATCAGAAAAAATAAAAAATTGGCTTTTTCATCCAAAAGCGAGTACAGCAATTTATCATTGACTATTGTCCAATCAAGATGCGGCTATGTACTAGCCGAGATCCTTTCCAGGTAGCCGCTTTTCTTCCAAAAATCATTTAAGAATCCCATTTCCATCCAACTTACCCCATCCTATCATAATCGGTTAGTAAACTACCGAGTTCCGTCCCAGTGGCACTATGCTGGTAATTCCACGGGAATAGGGAACTGGGAAAAGAATTTACATATAAATTCTATTTAAATAATTTTTTTCAGGCATACTAAGGTAAAAAGTTAGTGGCAATTTTTTTGAAAACAAAATAAAATTCGGAATAACTTTCGCTGATGATTTCGCTATGGAAATTTTTTCCACAATTTACAAATATTTACATCAAACTTTTTTTCTCAGTAGGCCAGAAAAAACTGATTTATAGTTAAAGCTATGTAAAATCTTTCCCCAGTTCCCTATTCATCTTAATTTATTAATCAATTAAAATGGGAATGGCCGAATTCAATAAAATTTTATAAACCGAAGACACTTTAATTTTTATTTACAAATCATTTTATTATACCGTCAATTTTACAAACTACGATAAACTGGCATACGATAAATTGTCCACACGATAAATTGTATCCACGGTAAATTGTGTCTACGATAAACTGTTATACGGTTAAATGTTCACGTTAAATTGAAACACGATAAATTGTTTACGATAAAGAGACCGTCACAACCCGATTTGATCCCATTATGCTGGATCATATTCATAGAACATAAAAATCAAAAGAATCTAAACAACGTATGCCACACTATTTAGGAGAGAAAGTACAAAATGAAATCATCAACACCATTTGGCGCAAAAATAAGAGACAATATATTAAGTATGGTCATGAAATAGAAATAATTCTCTTTAATATTAGACTGTGCTCCTGATGCTGGCCATATAGAGCAAATGACAATTATTATTCGTTTTTTAGTATTAGATAATAAAGAAAACAGTAGATGTGAGAGAAGATTTTCTATCATTTCGTCCAATTACAAATAAAACAGGTAAAGGGTTAAGTGAATTTATTTTAAAGAAATTAACGGATCTTAATTTAGATATTTATGACATGCGTGGACAGGGATATGACAATGGAGCAAACACGCGAGGTAAGCATAATGGGCTGCAAAAAAAAATCTCAATATCAATCCAAGGGTATTCTTTTTACCGTGTTTGGTCAATAGTTTGAACTTGGTTGTTAACGATTCGACGATCTGAAGCATATCGCATGGAATAGTTTCATTTTTCAATGTGGTACACTATATGTATTTTTCTCTGGATCAACAAAGTAGATGGGCTATAATAGAAAAATATTTATCTGGTTTAAGCTTGAAATCTCTAAGGGACACAAAGTGGTCTAGTAGAATCGACGCAATTAAACCTTTGCGATATCAAATTACTGAATTTTATGATACTCTACTAGAAATGTCTAATGACAAGACACAACATTCTAAAGCTTCTCGCGTAGCACACAGTTTGCCCTCAAAATTGGGAAATTATAAATTTTTATGTTCTGTGGTAATTTGGCACGATATTCTGTATAAAATTATTACTATTAGTAAAATGATGCAAAACACAAAGTCAAATATACAGACTGTAATGAGTGTGAACGAGTCTTTACATGCGGATGTGAATTAGTCCTTACTTTTATACCTTTTAATATGTCATTGATATGTTATACTTCTCTTTGGTAGATAGTTCAGTGGAGCATTATACTTGATACAGAGAAGACGAGGAATAAAAAACTATTGTTTGTAACGATTAACAGTATTGTGTTATTTCTTTTATTTATAATAAGCTGAGCTTATTACATGGTGTCAGAAGTGAACAGATTACAATAAACTAAAAACTAAAAGTTTTATCATCGGATCGTCGATTAGTAATATTATTTCCCGGATTTTAAATCGGAGAGCGGATATAAATTGCATTCCATTGAATTTAATTAAAAAATTAAAAATAAATTTATATAATCAGCATGACGATTTAAATGTTTTTGATTATAATTAAATAAAGTTGAAATTTTTGGAACTACTCAACTTAAATGCTCGGATTTGAATTTGAAAAAGGAGCGTTCAGCTGAATTTGTCGTTGTCAATGACAGTTGTGAACCGGTGCTGGGGTTGGAAACTTGTAAAAGTTTTGGATTAGTAAAACGTTTGGATGTGAGTAGTATTGTGCGCATGACATCAAAGGAAACATTCATGGATAGATATAGGGATGTTTTTCAGGGACTAGGTAAATTCCCTGGAACATTTTCAATTAAATTAAAGAAAAATTCGAAGCCAGTCCTTCATTATAAGAAACGGATACCAAACTCATTGATGGACAAACTAAAATTGGAACTTGATAAGATGGTACAGGATGAGATCATTTCACCTGTTGATTACCCAACTGATTGGGTCAGTAATTTGCATATAGTAGAAAAGCCTAACTGAAAACTTCGAATTTGCTTAGATACAAAGCCACTCAATGAATGTATCAAACGTGAACATATTTAATTCCAACGGTAGATGACTTAACTTCTGGTTTAGCAAGGAAACGGATTTTCTCGGTTCTTGATTTGAGCAGTGGTTTCTGGCACATGGAATTAGAAAAACGATTGGATTTATGACTCCTTTTGGGAGATTTAAATTTAATCGTGTGTCTTTTAGCCTGAATTGTGCACCGGAAATGTTTCAGCGGGAGATGATCTAAATTGTTGGTGATTTGCAAGGAGTCGTTGTATATTTTGATGATGTAGCTGTGTGTGCGGAAAGTGAAGAGGAACATGACCGAATCATGAGTCTGGTGATGGATAGAGCTCGGATAAATAACATTAAATTTAACTCGGATAAAATTCAATATCGACAACGAGAAGTAAAGTTAATGGGAAATATTATATCAGAAGGAAAAATTAAAGCAGATTCAAAATACAAGAATGCATTTGTGAAAATGAAAAACCCAGAAAAAAAATCGGACGTTCTAAGATTTTTGGGTCTTCTCAAGTACTTGGCAAGATTTATTCCGAATTTGTCAAAGCAATCGACAGTCTTGCGTAATTTGACTCGAAATGATGTCGATTTTATCTGGACAGAAAAACATGACATGGAGTTCATCAATTTACTTAACATCGTAATAAAGGAAACAGTACTGACCATTTATGATCCAATGATGCCTGTAATCGTACAGACTGATGCATCAAAGGATGGATTGGGTTATGTACTCGTACAAAGTGTGGCGTGTGCTTCTCGAACCCTAAGTAAAAGTGAACAAAAGTGGGCACAAATAGAGAAGGAACTTTTAGCCATTGTTTTTGCGTGTCAAAGGTTTCATTTTTTTATACGGACGGGAGTTTACTGTACAAAATGATCATAAGCCCTTGGAAACACTGGTCAAGGTGGTATTGATGATGTAACTATGCGACTTCAACGCATGTTCATGTTTCTTCTGAAATATTCGCATATAAAAGTAATTTACAAACCTGGCAAGGAAATGCTTGTGGCTGATTGTTTATCAAGAGCGCAACTATCGGAAATTTCAGATATAGAAGGACTTTCTGGAATAATTCCTCGGTAACAAAATCGGTTTGTTTCACGGAGGAAAACTATAAATTTTATAGGAAAACGATTGATAATGATAAAGAATATACAATAATTAGTGGCTATGTTCAAACTGGTTGGCCAGGCTTTCATCAATTTGATGACATGGGTAAGCATTTTTATAAGCTAAAATCGGAATTGTACGTTGAGAACGGATTGCTGTTCTTGAATCATAGATTAGTCATTCCATCAGAGGAATGAATACACAAATCAAAGAATTGGTGACTTCATGCAGCGTGTGTGAGAAATTTAAAAGAAATATTCAAAAAGAACCACTGGTTCAGGAGGAAAGTCTGAAATATCCATTTCATATAGTGGCAATGGACATTTTCGAGTACGCGGGTCGTAATTATATGCAATTATTGACGCATACTCGGGTTATCTTATGGCCGTCAGGATTCAGAAAAAATCATCAATGCACATTGTGGGGGTGATTTGTCAACAGTTTGACAAACTGGGATATCCGATAATCATAAGGTGTGACAACAGCCCATTTGGATCTGCTGAATTTGAGCGTTTTGCGGTTGAGTATAACGTTCAGAATAAATTTTCAAGTTCAAGATATATACAAAGCAACGGTCTAGCGGAAAAGGGCGTAGCCATTGCAAAGAATATTCTTAAGAGATGTTATGAGGCTAATGATGTCGATCAATTTCAGTATTGCTTATTGCAATATAACACGACACCAGTGATGAGCATGAATATTACTCCATCAGAATTATTCTTTGGCAGACTTGTAAAGACCAAGTTGCCTGTGTTAGACTCGCTGTTGATCAGAAACAAGTTAAGTGAATCGGAAATTCAAAATAAATAAAAAATAAAAAAAGACAAGCAAAAATATTACTATGATCGGAACGCTAGGTCATTGCCAGTACTAAACGAGGGTGATTTAGTTATTTAAAAAAAAAACGGAAAGAAATGGCACTATGGAAAAACTGTTGCAACATTTAACGATCGGTCATACATTATCAAGGATAGTTTTGATGGTTATTTTAGACGTAATAGGCGTTTTATTGCTAAGACTAAAAATGAGGATTTTAATGCTAGTGATCTGTTGTTTGAACAAAATATTAGCCAGAAGAACAACTCCCCGGACTCGTTAAGAGAAAGTCAAATTGTAGTTCCATCTCACAGTAATCGGAACGAAAATAATATTAACACGGACAACTCAGTAATGGTGGAGATCTCATCTAATACAAACAGTTGTGATATTGATGAACCAGTTCTATCCGGAAGAAGTGTAAACCCTGTAGCTGCATCTACCAATACGGCGAATGTAACACCTGTAGAGCCAGTCACCACTAGAAGTGGTCGAGTCATTAACGCCCCACAGCGTTTTGGTAGGGGTTATGGAATTGAAACAGTAGTAATTAATTAATTTAAAAAAAAAAAAAAAAAAACAGCGTGTAATGAGTGTGAACGAGTTTTTACATGCGGATGTGAATTAGTCCTTAATTTTATACCTTTTAATATGTCATTGACATGTTATACTTCTCTTTGGTAGATAGTTCAGTGGAGCATTACACTTGATACAGAGAAGACGAGGAATAAAAAATCATTGTTTGTCTTTGTAACGATTAACAGTATTGTGTTATTTCTTTTATTTATAATAAGCTGAGCTTATTACACAGACTAGCGTCCAATGAATAATTTAACTCGCCAGTGAGTTGGAAGTAAAGCCTAATTTTCCTTCAATGGATGTCGAAGAAAACAAAAAAAATTCGATTATGAAAGCAGAGATGAGCCAATTTTAGATCCAACAAAATATAAAACTAATTTTTATTTTTATATATTGGATCAAACTATATTCTCGATTACTTAAAGATTTCACATACTTAACGTATACATACAATTATTATTACTTATTTATACAATTTTAATGAGTTAACTGATTCATCGTTATTAGCATATTGCAAAGCTTTACACATTAAACTTACGGATTCAGATAGAAATGAATATATCGATGGAGTGGAAATATTAGAGGAAATGAAATGCATTAAAATGGCTACTTCATCAAGAAGGTAGGCCTTCATCAGGTGAGAAGACTCAAAAGATTAAAAGTTTTTACGTTACCTGAATAGTCCGCATAATGCAAAATTACCCAAACCGACACTTAATGTAAAGAATACATGGTACTGCTAAAAGTATTATTAAACTGTCAGACTCAAACGCTGTTAGTCAAAAAAGACCAAGTCATTCCTTTATAGAAAAAAAAACATTGTCGCTTGCATGGCATTCAGCATTAATTTCAAATCTGGCTATGAAAATCGCCGAGTTAGCATCAAAACATTTAACGGAGCACTAATTACGAGGTAGCGATTTTGAAAGCAAAAATGGTATGGTTTCCATAAGCATGAGTAAGACAATGAACTATACCAATCATGACTGGACTGATCTTCACACTCTCACGCAATGATCATAAATATATGAAACCACGCAACGAAACCTAAGTCGTTTTCCAAATAATTACAAATTAATTGATTTATTAGTGGTGATTTATTAGACATCCAGCAGCAAGAAAAACATGTGAACCGATCACGACTGTTAGACCAATGAGCTTTTATGCATTTTTCTTAATGATCCATGAAATTTGCAGAAATTCTCGCCATTATTTTTATGTGCTAAATAAATTAATTGAAATCAACCAAAAACTAACACACAAATTAGGTTTTCCTAACAAATTTGGTTAAATTGAGTAAAATTTCTTAGTTGTATCTGGCCTTATTTTAGTCAATGACGAATCAAGGCTGATTCACAACATATACGAGTAAAACACCTAAACGCTTTAAAGCATAATGATTTGGACATAATTAGCGGAAAACACGATCGATACATCTAAAAAATAAACCTTCGCATCTGTTGTACAACCGTTCACAGTTTCTTTAAAAAAAATTATCTTAATTGATTAAAATCAAATTTAATTAAAACAAAAAGAAGAAATAACAATAACAAGAAATTTGTAATAAGCAAAAGTAAGAAAAAAAAATTCAGAAAAATCGAAAGTATAAATTAAAAATCATAACAAACCCGTAAAGTTATAGTTGAGTATAGGCGGCGGTAGAAAGGTGGTATAAAATATACACAGCTGAAGATGCGAATTTACAGCAACCACAATAAACACTATACACTCACACAATTTATATTTTTTTTTTTATATAATTTTCACTTTTTTTTTATTTTCCAATAAAAAAACAATTTTTTTTCTGGGTAAACTAATTTTTTACCGCTGCGGAATCACTGAACACTGAATAATTTTTTTTTCTGCTACTAAACAAAATAAACTTGATTCTAATGAAAACTCCTTAAAAGGAAATATTTTTTTTCTATTTACGTTTACTACGTAACACAAAATTATAATTAAACAATTTTAATTAATTTCACAAACTTTTTTTGTAATCACTTTATATTTTTTTAGAACAGGATTAGAGGCGCACAAAATTTCCACTCGTAGCACACAGACACGTCTATTCCGTGTGACTGTTGAAAAAGGATTAAATATTTTGGGGAAAAATTATTTTCGGTACTACAAAAACCAACAACAATTTATACTAAAATTAAAAAAATAATTTACTTTATTTTTTTGTGTTATAATTTTCCGCCACAAAATTCTCACGACACATCAAAGTATGAACTGAAGACCAAAGTAAAAAAATATTTTGGAAAACGAGTAACGAACATTTTCCACAAAAAAAGTTTTTTGTTGCAACTTTTTTTTTTGTTGTTTTGTTGTGTAGATTTTGCGCAAGCGAACAGTTAAAACTTTTGGAGATGTGTACGCGTGTACAGCGCGAAAAAATTAGTTGAATGTAAAAACAAATTATTAATTAATTTTTATTTTCGTACTCAAACAAATAAACATAATTAATTATTGTAACCATTAAAAACTAAAAATTCATATTAACCGAATATAATAAATTCGTATTACACGGAATTAATATTACGAACAAAAAAAATTTTGCGTCTCCGCTCAATCGAACGAACTTTTTTCAACTGAAGAGAAACAAAATACAAATCAAATTGATTTTCGTATTTCTTGTAAACAAAATTGTCAAAGTCAGCTGTGTAGTAGGAATACGACTTACGAGCGAACACCAACACACCAAATAATATTTTATATGTGTACAGGGTGAAAAAAAAATATTAATACAAAAGATTAATGTACATTTACTAACACAAACGTAAAATTCATAATTAATTTAATTTATAATTCATTTTGTTTCTTATTTTGCGAGTAAATATTTCGGCTGCTAAGCAAAAAGCTTATTCGATGTGTATTATTTTAAAATTGGTAACTCGCCTTAATATTTTATTGCGTGTAATTCAGGGGAATATTGTTCTCTGTTGAGCGGAAAATGTGAAGAAAGCAACAAATAGGCGCTTACATTATTTCATTACCTGTTGTTTTATACAGCATAACGAGCTTTTCAGTACCTTTTTACAAATAAATTATTCTGTTTATAGTGTAGTGTTTTTTAATTTTTTAACTCTATGAATTTTTTGTATATTTCAAGCAATCGTTAAAATCGAAAAATTTGATTATTTTATTTGCGTTTCTGGTGAAAATTTTTGATTGTGTTTTTTTTTACTTTAAACGGGGAGGTTAATTTCATAAGGGTTCCTGTGTCTATAAAACTCGACAATGGAGGGAATTTATTTCTTTATGTTGATACCAAAAGACACATTAAGGCCAAAGCCTTGTTTACAATTAAATCCCGAGTTTATATTCGAATTTAAATCCAATAAAAGTCGAACTGTTAGTTGATAACGCCAAAATACATTTTTTATTAAAAACAAAATATTAATTCCGAAAATATGTCGTTCCCCATGACATACTCTTTCCAAAAAAAACCCCCTTGTCTATTTTCTTTCAGTCGTCCATCCTGCAACCAGAGATGCCCTCATCGCTGTCGTCGATATTTACACCAGTACACCAAGATTTTAATCGATCTGAACTGCATACAACCATCGAACTTTCGCTGAGTTTGTTCGGCTCCTGGAACGTCAACAATGTGATATCTATCGTGTCCAGAGCTTTATCAATTAAATGTGGTCCCCAATATTTTGGGATTAGTTCTCTTGATGTACACCTTGAAGCACCGCCTTCCCACTTTACAAATACCATTTCCCCCTCGTTGTATTTATGAGGGGCACAATGTGCTTTATCGAAACGTTGTTTCTGGCGTATCCCAGCTGCTTTTGTTCTCTCATAAGCTAGCCTGTTAATAGTTTCCACGTCATCATCGATAAATTTATCGGTTTCCATTGTCAGCAACAACTTTTTTTTTTAATATACTTCGTGGTTCATATGTTAAGATTAGCCTTTGAGGTGACAGTTTTGTTGTGTCATTGATCATTGCATTTAAGGTTAAGGCCCCCTGTATATTTCGAATATTTGTGTCCCATTTCCTATCGCCTTCTCCAACCATTACTCGTAACATTCCCAAGATTGTTCTATTGTACCGTTTATATTTTTTTTTTTTTTTTTTTTTTTTTTATTTCATTACCAGCTTAATCATTATAAATAAAATACATTGTGTGTAAAACATTATTAAAACTAACAAGATTAAGAAGGTAAGATAAGAGGACCATTGGATCAAATAGATCATGTGACTGGTCCCCTGATTCTAAGCCACAAAAAAATATTTGAATTCTATTTACAAAATGAAAATCAATTTAAAATCAAATTAATTTACATTTAAAATTAAAATTAAGAGAAACAAAAGTTGTATAATAAAATTATAACTATATCTTAATTACTACACATGAATATATTAAAACCTCTTAAACTATACCATTTAATTTTAACATATATAATTTTAAAACCAATAAAAACAAAAACAATAATATTTTAAACCAATAGTTCAAAAAGATGGTCAATATTTTTAGTTTGATGAAGCCATTCTTTAAGGTATATTGAAAAACTAGAGAAGTTGCCGCACTTACGAATATCCAATGGTAAATTGTTAAAGATGATTGGTGCAATGATATTAATAAAGTTTCTCCTTAGATCTAATCTAAACTTAGGAATATGTTTCAAGAAGGTATGATTTGATCTGAGATTATACCCTGCATGAGTCACAAAATTATTCCCACTTTTAACAAAGAATATTCTAAGTACCTTGAAGACGAATATGTGACGTAGAGGAAGTATGCTGAGATTTTCAAATAATGGCCACGAAGGCGAAAAGGATGGTTTAAAGCACATTATTCTGATTAACTGCTTTTGTCGCACGTAGATAGGACGTAGTGTAGCATTGCAAGCACTACCCCAACATGATAAACCATATTGCAGTATTGAGTCCGCTAATGCAAAGTAAATCGTCCTAAGTAAATATTGCGGACAAAATAGCCGTAAGACATACATTTTTCTGGAGACCAATGATAGTCTAGTTTTCAGCCCCTGTGTGTGCGCTTTCCAATTTAAATCTCGATCAATAATAATACCTAGATATCGAAATTCATCAACAGTGTTCACTAAGAAGCAGTCATTAGGAGGGCATTGCGTGTTATTGCTTCTGCTGCATTTGAAAGTATGATACGTTGTCTCAAGATACAACGATGAGGTATCCCTAAAATGTAATAATTTCGTTTTGTGACTTAAAACAAAATTATGTGCTTCCAACCAAATAGACAAACTTTTTAAATCATGATCTATGAGCATGATATTATCTTGATAACTTGGACTAGCATATGTAAACGAGAAATCGTCAGCAAAAGCAGTTGGAGACCCTCGAAATTGTTGTTGAAAGATACCGTTTACATACACTAAAAATAATAAAGGTCCTAAGACAGAACCCTGTGGGACTCCCACATTTATCGGTAACTCTTTACTTAATTGTCCATTTACTCTAACCAATTGCGTTCGCCCATTCAAATACGAGGACAACCAATCCCGGGTTATCCCTCTGAATCCACAACAATATAGCTTTTTTAACAATGTGCTATGTTGAACTCTGTCAAAAGCCTTTGTCAAGTCTATAAATAGAGAAGATACCTTGGACCCTTTATCAATATGTTCAGTTACTTGTTCTAGGAAAGACACGATAGCTTGTTCAGTATTTTTATTTTTCCTAAAACCATATTGGTCGGGAGAGAAAAAGTCTCTTTTTCTAGGAAGAAAACGATTCTACTTTTTATGGCTTTTTCAAATATTTTCGAGAAGACCGAAAGTAGAGAGATTGGTCTATAGTTGTTCATACTAGTTTTATCATTATTTTTAAAGATCGGAACAACTAAGGCTCGCTTAACGATGTAGGAAAAATTCCAGTTACCAAGCTTAAATTGAAAATAAAAGATAAGACATCAACTAAGAACCAGGACATTTTTCTAACAACATTATTTGAAACCCCATCCAAACCTGGAGTTGAATTATTTTTTAGCGAAAGAATTGTAAAATACACTTCTTCAGATGAAATTTCCGATAAAACGCAACTATCTATAGATTGGTAATATTGACATATTAATCTATTTTTGTCATCATCCAAGAGGAGACTGGCAGCATTAGCATCACCAACACTAGTAAAGAACTCGTTAAATTCATAAGCAATCTGCACTGGACCAGATATTTTGCAGCCTCTTTGATTAACAATTTCTTTAATTTCAAATGAATCAGGCTTTCCGTTAATTATTTCATTGACTGTTTTCCAATTTTTACGAGCATCACTACCATTGTTGCTGAACTTTTGAGAATAAAAGCTTTTTTTGGCTATATCAATTTGTAGGTTAACAGAGTCACACAGCGTCAAGCTATATTGTTTCAATCTACGGTTGCTGGTATGTTTTTTTGCAAGGCGACAAATATTATTTCTTTTACGTATTAGTCTCAATAAATCATCAGACATCCATGGCTTTAGCTTCGTTGATCTATTGGCACACAACTTAATGGAAGTGCTTTTTTTAATGTGACCTTTAAAGATTTTAATAAAATTATCGTAGGCCTTAGAAGCATCTAGGCAAGAATAAACATCAGTCCATACTTCATACAATAGTAGTTCCTTTAGCTTATTGAAATCAATCTGTAAAACTTCAAAGGTTCGCCGAGAAGTAGATTTAATGTTAAAGGTTCCTGTTAATTTAATTTCAATTAAACAGTGATCTGAAATTTTTAGGTCTAATACACTGTAAGAAACTACCGGAAAATACCTTTGATCAAGTCTATGGAGTACATTATCAATACAAGTAGCTGTGGTATTTGTAATTCGTGTTGGTTCAAGAATATTATCCAAACCATGCTCCGATAATAAAATTAGCAGCCTATCAAGCATTGCGTTCTGCTTGAGGAAGTCGATATTAAAATCACCCATGATAATTAAGTTAGAGTGGGATAGACCTTCCAAAAACCCACTGAATTCATCAATAAAACTGGAGATATCTGTATATCCAAGACGATAAATACAAATAATACAAACTAATTTAGAATTTATAAAGAACGTCAGACCGACCGCGTTGAATGTTTGGAAAAGTAGATTAAATTGTTTGCAATTTAGACTGCTATGTGCATAAACAGCAACACCTCCCGAACGTTTATCATGCAGGCAAGAAGTGAATAGATCGTACCCCTTTACACCATAATTCGCGACTTCATTGTCGTAAATCCAAATTTCAGACAAACCAATAATTTGAGGCTGTAGATTACCGGACCCAATGTATACAAGCAGCTTATCTAAATTTTTCCTTATACTACGTATGTTTTGGTAAACAAGATTAAAGTTCATTGAGCTGCCCATTGAAATTAATAATAATCAAATTAATGTAACCATTCATAATAAATAAAATTATTAGTTCGCGCCGCTTAATTAAATTGGTAAGACTACCGAGCCATTCATCAAAATAAAAATATCGATCAAATAAACCGACCATGTAGTGGTAAAAAATATTGTAGTGTAGTTGAGCCTTTAGGCAAATGCCAAAAAGACATTTATAATGTTTTAACTCTATTCCAGTATGACAACAAGACAAAACAAAATTATTTGATGTCAAAAGAGAAAATAATAATAGTACATAGAAAACATGTAAACAACAACAACAATTGGTCGTTAGCTCTTGGCGTTGCAGTAGCATTCAAGATATGTTTGATATTGTTTTCCGAAAATTATGTTTCAAATGAACGTGCTGTAAATGTAGTGCCATGATCACTAATTAACCTCGTCGGAACTCCGAAATGAAAAGTCCAATCTTCCATGAGCGATATAACTGGAGCTGTATTCGTTGATTTCGCTGCTTTGATAGCTACGTATTTTGAAAACGCATCTATTATAACTATCAAATAAGCATTACCTTTAGACGTTTTTGGGAAAGGACCCAAGTGATCCACACGTATGGTGTGAAATGATATCTATAGGATACATTTCACCTTCCTTTGTTCCACCTTTCGATTTTGTATAACCTGATAACCACATTCCAAACACGAGGAAATACGTCGTGATTCATGTTAGCTATAATGTTCTGAGCACAACCAACATTCGTTTATCATGTACAATTCGGTAAACTGTTCTTTATATACCGTATAGTCTACATGCATCTGCGGTTCATCAGAATTAATTGGTTTCCGACCCCTAACTTCGATGATTTTTTGAATATCGTCGTCTAAGCGTTGCATACCGATAAGCCAATCATCTTGCTGTGATACTAAGAACACACCAATCGTTGCTGGTTCAAGATCCACTCCGTCCTCAATTGAGTTACGGCTAAGTGCGTCGACATGTTGCATCTTCTGTCCACATCGATGAATCGTATTAAAGGTATATTCAGCCAATCGCAACCACCACCTTCCTATTCTTGGAATTAAATCCTTTTTCGTAGCGCAAGTTGTCAACGCAGCACAATCCGTGACCAAAGTAAATGGCTTTCCGATTAAATAAATACGGAATCTGTGAAGCGCTTCAACGACCGCCAAAACCTCCAATTCATATGAATGATATTTGCATTCGTTCTCCGTTGTCCGGCGACTGTAATGTGACACAAGTTTCGTTTCACCTTTTTTGTATCTTTGGAATAGTATACCGACGAGATCTTTGGAACTTGCGTCGATGCACACCTATGTTCCAACTATAGATTATATAACGTTAAAATATCGGGACTTCCCAACTTGCTTTTTAATAATTCGAACGACGTTGTTTGCTCGTTTGTCCAGTTAAAGGATTCATTCATTTTAGTTAGCCGCGTTAACGGTTCAGCGATAATTAAAAAATTCTTAACGAATTTTCTGAAATAACCTGCTAACCCGATAAATTGTTGTACCTCATGCTTATCCGTAGGCGTTGGAAATGTTAAAATCGCGTTAGTTTTGTTTGATCCCGGTCGTATGCAATGAGAATCTATTTCAAGTCCAAGAAATTCAACTCTTTTCTTGAAAAACTGACACTTCTTTAATTTTAAAGTTAATCCCCGTTGTTGTAATACTTTCAATAATCGTTCCAATTTTTCCATACCTTCCTGGATGGTCGTGCTTGGTCCGGAGCATTTGCTATCCCAAAGGGCATCCTCAAAAACTCGAAATGCCCATCTGGCGTCACAAAAGCTGTACGTGATATTGATTCATCAGACATTGTTATCTTATAATAACCAGATGCTACATCCAGGACAGTGAAATAACTAGAGCCACTGAGTCGTGATAGCTGATCTATCATAATCGGTAACGGATACTGGTCCCGTATAGTTTTGTTATTCAATTTTCGGTAATCAATACACATTTGTTCATCACCGTCCTTCTTTTTAACTAGGACGATTGGACTAGCATATGCTGATTCAGACTCACGTATTATTTTATGTTCCAACAATTCACTTATCATTGTCTTTACTTTTTCGCGTTGATGGTAAGATAGTCTATAAGGCCAATAGACAACTAGTTCGTCATTATTTTATTTTATTTCCATTTTAACATCCGTTTTCCCGAGTTCTCTTAAATTTCGAGCAAAGCAACTACCGAATTTTGTTATCGCAGCTTAAATAAACATTCGCGTTCACTCGGAGTCATACACTGATCCATATTTATTTCAGCCAATAGAATATCAATTACACTTTCGTTTTGTTCATTTGAAGAAATGCCACTTGAAACATCACGTCTTTCTGCCATATCCAAAGTTCGATCAATCAACAAAGTATCGCTTATGTTGAGATTTTGAAATTTTAACGTATTCGTAATAAAATTTTGGCCAATTAGAGATTGTGTATTTAAATATTGGTCAGGAACAATAAACAACTCAATCTCATCAGCAACTTTATCAATTTGAACTCTCGCTCTTACTTCTCGCTGGCAACCACACCGCCACCTGCAAATCCTTTGTTAAACACGTTACATTTACTTCGTTCCATTTCAAGCCCTTCGTTACTTTCTCGTATCATTGAGCATTGACTTCCGCGATCGATTAAACCCAATAGTTTCACGTTACCGTTCAACATTACAGTTTTGATATAGGAACACGCATCGTCAGTTGTTATTTTACTATTCAACGATTTTTGAGTGCCAGTCGTAGTGGAGCATACTGTTTGTTCCCTCGGATCAACAAGCGAACATTTCCTACATCGTTCTCGTCTCTGTAGTTCAGGATAATTTATAGACAGATGTCCTGGTTTTGAACAATTATAACATTCGTATGTCCTAACCGAATTGTATTCAGCATTTATAATCCGTGCACTCTGCGCACTTCCTTGCCGCATGCTTGGATACCACTTGATACGTTGACCCAAATCATCCACATTAGCTACTATCTGTGTGCGCAACGAGGTACTTAGCTGATAATCATTCAACCCCAAAATTATATACTTTATTAAAGCCTCATCTGAAACTTTACGTTGCCCGATGGCACACATTTCGTAATAATAATCAATCAAAGTTTGGTCTCGTTTGCGAATTTTTGAACGTAACTTGTCGTGTAACTCTGCTTCGCCAAGATGTGAATTAAAATGTTTCATCAATTCGTCTGCAAATATTCTCCACTTGATAAACACGCATTGTACTGAATTAAACCATAATTTGGCCGATCCATTAAGTTTATTCCCGATTGTTAACATAATAATTCGTTCATTTATTTCATAAATATTCATCAACGATTCAACTTTTTGAACGAATTGTTCCGACGTTAATAATACAGCCCTTGCAGGATCAAATTCTGGAAGTATATCGATCACATCACGAGGTGTAAGCTAAAATCGATTTTGAGAATTACGATAATTGGTATCTTCCTCCGGGAATGTAGTACGTTTATCGCTGTTTGTTTGGTAACGCGACAATTCCGATAATTCCTCATTAAGCATACGCTCAAAATTTTATTCGTCGTTCAAATTCCGTTAAACTTCGCTCGTAACTAACATTTTCCGAATGCAATATTAAACCATTCAGCTCGTTTGTATCACAAGTATTTTGTTCAATCACTTTGCGCGGATTACTACTAACGTTTCCAATCTTCAATTTCGTAGAATTGCCACCATTTTGCTACAACTCATAACCATTTTCATTGTTCACTTGTAATTGGGACGTTTCACTTTCATACACTTCTAACCGTTCCGCTAACGTTTTAAGCTTCCCGCTATTGCTTAACCCATGTTTTCCACACTCGATCCGTAATTTCGCAACCGAAAGATTTGTAAAATCCATAACAACTTGATTGGGTTTACCATTCACTGCTTGTTTATAATTTTATTCAAATTCCCTTTATTAACACGTATTTAAGAACTTTATCCCACTTCTGAACTAAAACCCGATTTTATATTCGAATTTAAATCCAATAAAAGTCGAACTGTTAGTTGATAACGCAAAAACTCATTTTTTATTGATTGATTGATTGATTCTAAATGGACGACCAAGTTCTTACACAGGAGCTCCCGGGTGACGCCGGGCCCACCGTACACTCTTTTTTACATATAACAAAACCGAAGGATTGGATAGGTTAATTAAATGGGACAGAATCGGCCCGGTTACAGACACCTAGGTATAGCCGATAGTTAGTAACACAAAGACAACACAAGACTAATCTACTAGAGGAAGGATATAGGCTTAATAGGTTTAATGGATAACGATGGTATTGGTCTTCAACAACTGCTTCTCTAAATCAGCAACCTGAGGAAAAATTTGTATTATTTCACGTACATCTGGAAATTTCCTGAAATGTAATTGTAAATTAATGCAAAATTCAATTGATTAAATCGGCCCAGTTGCAGACCCCTAAATAAAGTCGATAGTTATTTATGAAATGACAACACCATTCTAATCTACACAATCAACAATTAATATTTCAAAGAAATATGATTTCACAAGTATCTGTAGATTTTCTAAAATTTAATTCTAAATTAATATTTTCCGGCTTCCTAAATAATATAAACATTTATTAATTTAATCCTAATGCAATTCCACAACGTACAATAGAATTTCCTGAAACCATAATTATTTAAATTATATTAAAATTACTCTAAAATCCATTAGTATTTAAGCCTTGAATCGAGCAACCAAAAAAAAAAAAAAAAAAAAAAAAAAACTTTTGTGAGGCATCGCAAAGGCAATGGTTCCCGGAAAACTATTATATTATACAATGCCATTCAATCCTACCGGATTGAATATTTCAAATAAATTATATTTAATTCGCAAAAATTTCAAATATTTTATTAATTTTGGTCACTAAAGAATATTCGATTAATTACCAAGTATAATTATACAGGGTTATCCAATTCGAGGTTGATAAAGTAGAAATCTGTATACCGACATCTGTCAAAGATAAACGTCAAGTACGCTGTCATTTATTTAGTTGACATTCTGCCATTTAAGAATATGGAGCATTTAACAATCGACCAACGCGTTAAAATTATTAAATCTGCTGAAGCTGATTTTTCGAACAAAATTTTCTTCAGTGATGAAGCTCATTTTTCGCTTGGTGGATACGTTAATAAGCAAAACTGTAGAATTTGGGGCTCAGAAAATCCACAATTGATTGTAGAGAAGCCATTACACCCGGAAAAAGTCACTGTTTGGTGCGCATTGTGGTCTGGTGGTGTGATTGGGCCGTATTTTTTTGAGAACAACCATGGACGAACCGTTACCGTCAATTCTGAGCGCTATGGCCGCATGTTAACCGATTATTTTTTTACGAAAATCGAAGATTATGATCTTGACGATATGTGGTTCCAGCAGGATGGAGCAACCAGTCACGTAACACGAGCAAATCGAGATCTTTTGCAAGAAAAATTTCCTGGACGTTTGATTTCGCGATTGGCTGATGTCATTTGGCCTCCAAGATCCTGTGATTTAACGCCTTTGGATTTCTTTTTGTGGGGCTACGCAAAAGATCGTGTTTACGCAAACAATCCTCAAACTCTTGACGAATTGAAAACTAATATTCGTAAGGTAATGGCCGAGATACCGCCCGAAATGTGCCGAAAAGTCATTGAAAATTACCTCAAAAGAATCAAGGCCTGTAAGAAGTCCCGTGGAAGACATTTGAATGATATCTTGTTTAACTAAAAATGGCAAGGATCAATCTGTAAAATGAAATAAAAATTACAATACACTCCGAATATTTTGTGTGTTTTTTTTAAGTTTACTTTATCAAGCTTGAATTGGATAACCCTTTAGTACAGAGGATATTTATACCATGCTCAATGTAACTTTACCATTCCTCAACCAAATATCGTACGCAGAATTGGATTGGCACTCTAGCATGCTCAATGAACCTAGGCCAACTATAAACAAATGATGATCAAATTCGGGGTGCAAAGCCGAATTTGACGAAATTTTGGGATTCAGCTATAATGAATGAACCAGGTCGTTTCCGACCGAAATTCTTCCAGTTCAGTTTGTAGAGCTGAGCTAGGATTCTAATAAACTAGGATCAACTTGTATTAAGATTTTAACGAGTCTTTTTGATCGAGTTCTAAAATTCGATAATTCTGAATGGAACTTGGCCATATCCCGACCAATTATAGTCAAATCAAGTAAGCATAATTATATGTGAATTTAAAAATGGATTTTTGAGAAATTCTGGAATTTGGCCGTGCTAAGTAATTTCTTAAGTAATCATGTTCGGATCTGGTATGTTGAGCTGAACCGGGATTCCAACATAAATCTCGGATAAAGTACTGGATTTGTCTACAAAATAAATCCGAAAATAATCGGCCAAGGAATTTACCTATTCCTCCACTTATCCATCAAGACAACCCGTTGAAAAATGGCCCAGTCGAATTAAGCCTCACCAAAACTAATGCTAATTGATATAATTGCGATTTGCTATAATTCCAATTCAGCCCAAAAACGATTTTATGCATCTTCCGCAGTATACTGTCCAGAAAAGGATTAAGCGACAGTTCCGCACATCTCAATCAAAAAAAAGATCATGATTTACGTGAGGAGACGATAAAAACGGAAGATAGAACCACGCGGAACTCTTTTTACATAATTGGTGCATGAGCAAGTCGTTGATTAGGATTTAGAACTCAAATCAATTGATATTCGTATATGTCATTCCCAGGCAAAAACGAACCTGTTTGGGGAAATATTATTGAGCCAGATAAACTATTTTAGAGAAAATAGTGCCAGTAGTAACTGTAAGCAATCTACAAAAATAGTCAACATTAAAAGGCCGAAGAATATCACATCAAACATTTAATTGTCATTACAAATGGTATAAAAAATTAAAAACCATTTTCGCTTTGCCATGCCGTAACACATATGAGGTCTCATCCCTTTAAATTAATCTACAAAAAAGTCATGAATATTTACATATACAAATTACAAATTAAAACAATTATGTATAAATACATATGAATACACACACATACACGCATTAACATGCACACATGTATATGCACACATATCTACACATACGCATATATCAGGGTTTAAAAAGTCGATCGTTAAAATGTATTATTCACTCTACACCGATCAAACATTGTGATGGTCCTATTCCATGGAAAAAACCTGCTGCCAGCAAAAATAAAAGTGAGAAAAAAATATAGGTTTTACTGGTTGTGTACGAAACAAAACATGTTGTCAGTAAAATTTTACTGAGAGAATAGTTGTGATGGAGGTAGTTTACTGCAATGCCTTCCAAACCACCGGCCGCTTACACCAAATGATGACGACACGCTAAGTCGACGTTGTTGTTGCTTTCTCTAGTTGCTTTGTTAGTGTAAATATGTTAAAAGTATTATTGCGCAGTCTCGGTTTAGACTTAAATTGACGTCATGTGCGAAAAATGAGAGTAGTAAAAGGCCAGTAGCCTAGAAGTCTACTGCCATAATACTGCGAAAAAAAAATATAAATTGGAGTATTTTTTATAGCAGTATTTTTCACACATCTACAAAAAATGTATGTAAAGATAAGAAATTCAACAAAATAAGTCATTCCCCATTTTTATACTCAAATATCGATTTGTTTTTTTTTTTTTGTGTTGAAATTTGTTAACGTTAGTGGTTTTTGTGGTATATATATTAAAATTAAAATATGCTTATTTCCTTATTTTCACAATAAAAACAGCTTTTAATTTACGAATGTGTTCGCCATATATTTCGACTTAAATTGTCTTCATCAGTGGCATAATCTAATTGAGTACAAAATTTGTTAAAAACCGTTATGTAAAATTATGGAAAAAACTAAACTTAAGAAAAAAAAAAAAAAAAAAAAAAAAAAAAAAAAAAACTTTACCTTAAAATTATGTACATTGAGTTTAAAAATATAAATAAAAATTAAAATCATAGTTATTGTAAAATACTATACAACATAAAGAAAAAATATTAGTATAAAATCAAGCATATTGTAATTATTATGTCACTAGAACTGCACTTACACTATGAACTTTCACAAATTATTTTGGGTGATTTTTTGACCCACACAATATTTAACAAAATATAATTTAGCATTTTAAAAGATGTATGTCGACTGTTTGAAAAATTTTATGTTGTCCAAAAAAAGGTTATTTTGGTATAAGGTATCTCTATGTATCTGTTTGTATATTATCGGCTGTTGTATATATAAGGTATTTATACTTGAAAACTGGACCGATCAGCTGTTAACATATCTTCAACATCTGATTGAGCTTGTCTATGTATAAAATCTATATAACAACTATATTGTCAGTGCAGTAAAGTAACACAATAGAATAATTAAAATTGTTGTTGATCAATGAAATGAACAAAGATTGATAAGCGAGAATTGAATATATTATCCTAAATGACTACACTGAAAAATATATATATAATTACATGTTTTAAAGAATTACCTAAAGGTTGACTGTATTATTATGAGCTTTTAAAGTTTTCAATATAGAAGTGTAGTTCTCATTTATAACCACGGTGTCAGTTTTGTAGTTTATTGTTTGGGATTTATTAATTAAAATGTTGGCGGCCTCAATAAATTCTCGTTTCCGAGTATTTTGTTCCTTGTCTATTATTTCTGTTTTGTTGAAACTAATTGTATGTTTTTTATCTATTGCATGTTGAGATAACGCGCCCCCTGTTCTTAATTTCTTGTTTATAAAATATTTGTGTTGTTTTAGTCTGATATCCAGTGTTTTGCCAGTTTGACCTATGTATTTATTGTTACAGCTTGTGCATGGAATACTGTGGATTATCCCTGCTTGGTCATCTTTTTTGATTTTAGTTTTTGTGTTTGTAAAAAGTTTTCTGTTCGTGTTATAACATTTTGAACCAAATCTCGTATCTATTCCACTATTTTTTAAAAAACCGCTAATATGTTCTGTAGTTTTAGGTATGTATGTTAAAGCGGCGAATTTTAATGGATTGGACTTTATATAGCTTTTCTTGTAATTGTTATTAAAAAAATATTTAGAGTCTGTAAGGGAAACAAATGGGTTGTCATCATCAGATGTTTGTATATTATAATTGAATATTTTATTGAGATTTTTGTGTACTAGTTTGTTTATGATGTTCTTCGGATAATTATTCATTTTTAAAATGGAATGTATAATTTTAATATTTTTGTTATGGAAAACTGGATTACTGATAGTTAAAAATCTGTAGATAAATGAATCGGCAATATTAATTTTCATTGATATCGGATGTTTGGATAGATAGTTGAGTAGTCTACCGGAGGCTGTTGGTTTCATATACCAGTCTGTTTTAAGGTAATTGTTGTGAACTCTAATGATTTTGACGTCGAGGAAAGCTATGGATTGTTTGTGTTCTAATTCTACGGTAAATTTTATTTTACTATTAAACTCATTAAATGTGTCAACGACTTCTGAAATTATGTCTTCCGGCAGAGTTATAAGAATATCATCCACATATTTATAGACTAGAGTTGGTGACCATTGGATTTTATTCAGTGAGACTTCAAAAAGGTCTTCCATTACTAGATCCGCTAGGATGGGTGATAAGGGGTTTCCCATTGCCAGTCCCGTTTTTTGTCTATAAATATCACCACCAAATGAAAAATAATTGTTCTCTATAATTGCGAACCTTAATAATTCAACAAATTCTGATTTAGTAAGATCTGTGTGTGTGTTTAATTCGTTCCATCTCCTATGAATGATTTGAAAAGCTTTGATTAGTGGGATATTTGTGAAAAGGGATACAACGTCAAACGACACAAGAATTTCATTGGTTTTCAGTCTTTTGCCTTTTAATTTACTTATAAGTTCAGATGAGTTTTTAATGTTGTATATACTATTGCAGGTTAATTTGTTGAGGATTCTTTTTAAATATTTTGAAATTTCGTACGATGGTGAACTAATAGTGGAAACTATTGGTCTTAGTGGATATCCTTGTTTGTGTAATTTCGGTAGGCCGTATGCTCTTGGACAAATCGGATTTCCAATGATTAATTGTTTAGCTTGATTTAGATCAATGATGCCTTTTTGTACTAAGTTGTCTACTAATATTTTTGCTCTGTTATGAAGGTCTTTGGTTGGATCTAGTTCTATCTTGTTATATGTTTTCGTATCATTTAATAAATTTGACATCTTCAATTTGTAGTCCTTAGCATACATTATTACCGTTTTGTTACTCTTATCGCTATTGACGACGTATAAATTTTTATTGTCTTTAAAGAATTTAACCGTGGTGAGATATGCTTTTAAAATCTGTTTATCAATACTATTTAGATTATTGTTTTGTATTTGTTGCATTATAGAATTCGCAAATAAATCCCAAACAATAAACTACAAAACTGACACCGTGGTTATAAATGAGAACTACACTTCTATATTGAAAACTTTAAAAGCTCATAATAATACAGTCAACCTTTAGGTAATTCTTTAAAACATGTAATTATATATATATATTTTTCAGTGTAGTCATTTAGGATAATATATTCAATTCTCGCTTATCAATCTTTGTTCATTTCATTGATCAACAACAATTTTAATTATTCTATTGTGTTACTTTACTGCACTGACAATATAGTTGTTATATAGATTTTATACATAGACAAGCTCAATCAGATGTTGAAGATATGTTAACAGCTGATCGGTCCAGTTTTCAAGTATAAATACCTTATATATACAACAGCCGATAATATACAAACAGATACATAGAGATACCTTATACCAAAATAACCTTTTTTTGGACAACATAAAATTTTTCAAACAGTCGACATACATCTTTTAAAATGCTAAATTATATTTTGTTAAATATTGTGTGGGTCAAAAAATCACCCAAAATAATTTGTGAAAGTTCATAGTGTAAGTGCAGTTCTAGTGACATAATAATTACAATATGCTTGATTTTATACTAATATTTTTTCTTTATGTTGTATAGTATTTTACAATAACTATGCTTTTAATTTTTATTTATATTTTTAAACTCAATGTACATAATTTTAAGGTAAAGTTTTTTTTTTTTTTTCTTAAGTTTAGTTTTTTCCATAATTTTACATAACGGTTTTTAACAAATTTTGTACTCAATTAGATTATGCCACTGATGAAGACAATTTAAGTCGAAATATATGGCGAACACATTCGTAAATTAAAAGCTGTTTTTATTGTGAAAATAAGGAAATAAGCAAATTACGTTTCAATAGCAGCGAAACACCATCATCGTATTCTCAAAATTAAAATATAAAAAAAACGAATTGTACGAAAATGTACAAACTAAAATTTTATGAAATTTGTAGGTTATGCCAAAATGTAAAACCATAAAATTTTACTATAAAATAAAATAAAAAATATTTTTGTTCATTGTCACTCTTATGAAATTTAAATTTTTTTTTTTTTGAGTATTATCAATAAAAAATTGCTGTCAGCAAATTGTTTCCATGCATTATTTGTAATACTGATCAACAAGAATAATGAAAAGAAACAAAAAATATTTTGTTTTACTAGTCACTTATCAAGAATAATGTAGGAAGAAATTATATATATTCTCTAATCGATCGTTCAATACAGGCAACAATACATTTAATCCAATCAGTACTACAATGAATTTTCGTTTTCTTATTAGAATAGAAAAGTAAAACCAAAAGAGCAGTAGATCCCGTTCACTAACACAAAAAATAAGATCAACTTTTTTAGTTTTTCATTATTCGCTCACTATTTTTGAAAAATATAATTCATTTTACTATTCAAGAGCGAAGAGAAATTAGCATGAAAAAATTCATATAAAAATGAACGGAAAATGAATGATAAGCAACTGAAGAGTATTTTTATTTTCATCCTTTTTGTCTTATTTGACTTTAAACTAAACTGCGTGAATGTTTTGTACATACATCCCGTTTTCTACCAAAAAAAAATAAAATGTTGGCTCAATTTAAGTCCAAACCACACAAATTTTCTCTCTCTCTCTGGCACTATATCCCATCAAGGGATTTGGCCGCCTCATATGAGGTTTCATAATCATATTTTCATTTCGGATAATGAGTGATAATTCATTGATCTTAAACCAGCCGTGAAATTTTTTCCTTGTCACCACCGGGAATCGAACCCGGGACCTCCGGTCGCTGGAGCAAGCATGCTAACCACTTTGCCACCGGGGCGGCACAGAAATGTGTGAGTAAAAAAAACATAGTATGTAATGGCGTTTTTGATAAAACATTTCGCTTGATTTGAAGTACAACCAACACAATTGTGTGTATAGTTATAGTGTTTCTTTCGGTCAAAAATATGTTTGAAAGGAATGTACAAATGTGCAAGTTGGCTCTAAACACACACAAAAATAAATCTCCAACATGATAATCTTGCCCTACCCACACAACCGTCTGGGCAGGCAGGAAAAGGGATATAAAAATATAATGTTGCTGAACCCATCCATTTTAATATTTTGCTTCTAAATATAACGCAATACATATAGCGCCGCTTCCACACACACACACACACACACACACACACACATCCACGTAAACCATACCCCGCAACACTACTACGACACATATTACAAATGCATATATATTAAAACATATTGTTACGGTGACACCTAGATTAGAATAGAATAAGTTAATTTCATTAATTGTTCAATTACGTGTATAATTTATACTCAACATTTAGGCGTATTTCTATACTAACATATTTGCTGCGCATTTAGGATTATTCTAGAAACAAATATTTTGGTATATAAAGGCGCGCGTTGACGTGTATTGCTGAGTATTATTTTAAACGTGATACAGTGAAGGTTAAATAGAAAGATTATTAAAGTGATTATTAAAGCGATTATTAAAGTGATAATTAAAAAGTGTGTTATAATTATAATAATTAATTGTGAAAATTGTGTTGTATAATAAATTGTGTTGTGTAAATAAAATTGTGTGAGTTAAAATTGAAGCAGTGTATTTATTCACAATCCAGTGATTCGAACCTTGATTGACAAGGCAAAATCGTAACAATTGGTGACAGCGGTGGGATTGTGAATAATAAGAAAAATGATTCTCTACGAATTAAAGCTTGCGCAATTAAAGGAGCAACTGAAGCAGCGAGGTTTGGCTAGTGAAGGCACAAAAGCTAGTTTGGTGGAGCGACTACGTCAGGCCATGGAGAAGGACGGTTTAAATCCAGATGTGTATGATTTCGAGGAGGAAAAAACGGATGAAATCAGTATGGATAAGAAAGAAAAGGACGTACAAACGGTGGTCGAAACAACGCAAAACCCATCTGGAAGTTTCGATTTTTCGCAGTTGATGGCTGCTATGAATCAAATGATGGGACAACAGTTGGAGGGAATAAAACAATCGAACGAGGGAATGAAACAACAGATGGAGCAACAGGGAGCGGACATTAAACATCAAATGAAATTGTCGAACCAGGACATGAAACAACAGATGTTACAAGTGGAGCAACAAGGAGCGGACATTAAACAGAAGATGGTACAAATGGAGCAACAAGGAGCGGACATTAAAAACCAAATAGAAGTTGGTCAAAAGAAAATGGACGAGAAGTTTCTGGAGTTATCTTCTACACTACACGGTAAAGTGGAAAAACTGCAAACAGAAGTACACGCAGAAATTCAAAATGTTAAAGGGACGGTTCAACAGAAATTTGAATCGGTTAAACAAGATTTTCAAACGGAAGTTAAACGTCTCGAGAAGGAGCTCCAAGATGTTAAAGTGAATGGAACGACACATCAAGTGATCCAGACAGTTAACGCAGTTAAGATAAAACCACCAACATTCGATGGAACAACTTCCTTCAGTATTTTTAAGTTCCAATTCGAAACGGCCATTAAGCAAAATCAGTGGACTGAGGAACAATGTGTTGCAGCGTTAATTGTGGCTCTTAAAGGCGAAGCGGCGGAAACACTACAAATCATTCCCGAGCAGGAACGGAACGTTTACATGGGAATTATGAAGGCGTTAGATCGAAAATACGGAAGTGACCACAAACGAGAAATCTATCGCATGGAATTGAAGGGTCGATACCAAAGAGCAGGAGAATCGCTACAGGAATTTTCATCGGCAATTGAGCGGCTCGCGCATTTAGTACATTCAAATATGTCGGCCGATTACATGGAGCGAATTAAAATGGATGCATTCATTGACGGTATTCGAGATCCTGAGACGCGCAGAGCGGTGATGTTGTCACCTAAGGCAACTTTCACGGAAACCATCGCTTGTGCGTTAACAAACGAAACTGCGCAAACCATCATCAAACCAGCAATGAAAATTCGTCGAGTGGAGATTGATTCCAGAATAGATACTGCGCGGGCTACGCCAAGGTTCAGAGATGGAAGTGGCAGGATTAAATGCTGGGTATGTGATAGAATGGGTCACATCTCACGGGACTGTTGGGAGATTAAGAAGAAACGAGCAAGGTCGCCATCTCCTATGAAGCGTAGATCAAACGAAGAGCAGATAGAATCCAGAAAGGAGGGTCAGACGACAGCGGAGTCGTTAAACTAAAAAGAGTCAGTTTGCAGGGGCAGAAGCTGACTCCCATAACCGATTGCCCCACAACCTCCATCCATGTTTCGAGAATAGCAAGGAGCGGTGACAGCTTAACAATTGAAGCCGATATTGATGGGAAGAAATGCATGATCACGCTGGATACGGGAGCAACACATACGATTGTTCGTGAGGATATTATCAATGGAATTATGGAACCAGCTAATGGCATGAAATTACGAACGGCGACTGGAGAAAATTCAGCAATAAAAGGGAAAAAGGTCGTAAAAATAAGGATTGGACGAAATCACTTTCAACACGAGGTGCTGGTTGCAGATATTGTAGACGAAGTGATCTTGGGAATGGACTTCATGAGAACGAATGGCTTCGTGGTGGATGTTGGACGGGGTGTATTAACCTACGATAATATCGAGTTGCCACTTCACGTTAGCGCCGTTATAAGAGAAACGACCAGGCAAATTATAATGGATCATCGGGAGAAGCTGCCACCGAACTCGGAAACAATAGTATGGGCAAGATTGGAAGGAGGTTCTGGGTCACCCAGGTTGTGGGTTGTGGAAGCCAATGAAGCGGAGAGCGGAGCCAGAGAAATTATGATCGGGAAAGTTTTAGTAAAACCAGACAGCGATAATAGAGTACCAGTTAGGACTCTAAATCTCTCGGATAAGACGAAAACCATCAAGAAAGGGACAATAATCGGAAAATGCGAAGAAATATCTGCGATTGTGAAGTGCGAGCAGAAAAATCCGGTTAATACGACTAACTCGCAAGTGCAGAAAGAGGTTGTAGAACAACTCATGGAGAAATGGACCGAAGATCTTACTAAGGAACAGAAAAATTTGGCAAAACAATTGCTCGAGCGGTACATGCCAATATTCTGCAGTACATCGGATAATAATGGGAGAACCACAATGGTAAAACATCGAATAGATACAGGAGCAGAAATGCCGATTCGCCAACCACCCAGGAGATTACCATTGGCAAAGCAAGGAGAAGTGGATCGAATGGTAAAAGATATGCAAGCAGCAGGGGTAATCGAAACATCAAGCAGTCCATGGAGTTCACCAGTGGTGTTAGTCGAGAAAAAGGATGGTACCATGAGATTCTGCGTGGATTATCGAAAATTAAATGCTGTAACGAAAAAGGATAGTTACCCATTGCCAAGGATCGATGACACGTTAGACACATTATCGGGTGCTCGAATATTTTCGACATTAGATCTGCAAAGCGGCTATTGGCAAGTGGAAGTCCAGGAGGAAGATCGCGAGAAAACGGCATTCAGTGTGGGTAACGGATTATGGCAATTTAACGTTATGCCATTCGGATTATGTAACGCCCCTGCGACTTTTGAACGGCTAATGGAGCGCGTGCTAAAGGGATTACATTGGAGGACGTGCCTCGTATATTTGGACGACATCATCGTTATGGGCAAGGATTTCGACGAGCATTTAAGGAATTTGGCAGAGGTTTTGGATCGGATACAAGCTGCCGGATTGAAGCTAAGCCCAAAGAAATGCAAACTATTTAGAACGGAAGTAAAATATTTGGGTCATAAGGTAACAACCAATGGAATCCATACCGATGAAGACAAGATCGCAGCAGTGAAGGAATGGCCACGACCTAAAAACTTACATGAATTACGGAGCTTCCTTGGATTGTGTACCTATTATAGACGATTCGTGCCAGGATTCGCCAATATTGCAAAGAGTTTACACGAGTTAACCAGGAAGAACAAGGCATTCGAATGGAAGGATGATCAAGAAGAGGCATTTGTGGAACTAAGACGACGATTATGCGAAGCACCAATCCTCGCATACCCTATACCCAACGTTAAATTCATTTTGGACACCGATGCAAGTAATGATGGTATAGGAGGAGTATTATCACAGGCAACAAATGGTGAGGAGCGAGTTATTGCATATTACTCCAAGATGTTATCAAAACCGGAACGGAATTATTGTGTAACACGGAAAGAGTTGTTGGCTATAGTGGAATGTGTTAAGCACTTCCATAAGTACCTCTATGGCCAAAAATTTCTTCTACGGACGGATCATGGAGCTTTGCGCTGGTTGTTACAATTCAAAAATCCAGAGGGACAAGTAGCACGTTGGATCGAACGTTTGCAAAGCTACGATTTCCAAATTGAACATCGAAAGGGAACCGCACATGGAAATGCCGACGCATTATCAAGAAGACCATGTCCCGTGGAATGCAAGCATTGTGGGCGTGTGGAGGGTAAGGAAAACATCATTGATATTCGGCTTATGCAAGTGCTACCTGATGAGGAATGGACTGATGAAATGATCAAGAAGGAGCAATTACGGGATGCTGACCTGTCATTCATCATGGAACATAAGGAAAAGGAACAGCGGCCCACATGGAGTGAGATAGCTGACAAAACTCCCATTGTAAAAGCATATTGGGCTCAATGGGATAGCCTCCACATAGAAAATGGTTGTTTAAAACGAAAGTGGGAAAGCACGGATGGTAAAGTAAAACAATTGTTGGTAGTGGTGCCAAAAGATCGGATAGCGGAAATCCTCAAGGAGTATCATGGAGGAGCAAGTGGAGGTCACCTAGGGATTAATAAAACATTAGCCAAAATTCGACAACGTTTCTATTGGTCCGGATGTAGACAGTCAGTAGTAGAATGGTGTCGAAGATGTGACCAATGTGCGGCAGTAAAGGGACCAGCACGAAAAAGCCGTGGAACCATGAAACAATATAATGTCGGGGCACCATTTGAGAGAATTGCAATGGATGTGGCGGGGCCATTTCCGACCACCGAGAGCGGAAATAAATATGTGCTAGTAATAATGGATTATTTCAGCAAATGGCCGGAAGTGTACCCCATACCCAATCAGGAAACAACAACAATAGCTGATGCCGTGGTCAACAATTGGATTAGCAGATTTGGTGTACCTATGGAAATTCACACGGATCAAGGAAGGAATTTCGAATCGGTGGTATTTCAGGAGATATGTCAGATGCTTGGAATCAATAAAACGAGAACAACGCCTTTACACCCACAGTCGGACGGTATGGTGGAAAGATTCAATGGCACATTGGAGGAATATCTAGCAAAAGTTGTGGAAAGGAACCAACGTAACTGGGATCGACATATACCGATGTTCCTGATGGCCTACCGATCAGCGGTACATGACACAACAGGAGTGACACCAGCTAAAACCATATTTGGGAACAATCTGCGATTACCGGGAGATTTAAAGTTTGGAGCTGTTCCATCAGCAGCTCTATGCGGACAGGATTACGTCGACCGGATGAAAGAGGAACTCAATGAAATACATCAATTTGTACGGGAGAAAATTCGAATATCAAGTGATCGAATGAAAGCTCGATATGACATACGAGCAAATAATCAAGGCTTCGACGAAGGGCAACTGGTATGGCTTCACAACCCGCAACGGCACAAGGGATTATCACCGAAGTTGCAACCCACATGGGAAGGACCTTACACTGTCATTAAAAGGTTGAACGACGTGGTTTATCGCATACAGAAAGGACGGAAAGGTAAACCAAAGGTGGTGCATTTAGAGCGTTTGGCGCTCTACAGAGGAGGTGATCTGGATCCTGTTCGGGACGAACAGGCTTAGGTGGGGGGTAGTGTTACGGTGACACCTAGATTAGAATAGAATAAGTTAATTTCATTAATTGTTCAATTACGTGTATAATTTATACTCAACATTTAGGCGTATTTCTATACTAACATATTTGCTGCGCATTTAGGATTATTCTAGAAACAAATATTTTGGTATATAAAGGCGCGCGTTGACGTGTATTGCTGAGTATTATTTTAAACGTGATACAGTGAAGGTTAAATAGAAAGATTATTAAAGTGATTATTAAAGCGATTATTAAAGTGATAATTAAAAAGTGTGTTATAATTATAATAATTAATTGTGAAAATTGTGTTGTATAATAAATTGTGTTGTGTAAATAAAATTGTGTGAGTTAAAATTGAAGCAGTGTATTTATTCACAATCCAGTGATTCGAACCTTGATTGACAAGGCAAAATCGTAACAATATTGTTACGGTGACACCTAGAATAGAATAGAATAAGTTAATTTCATTAATTGTTGTTCAAATCCATTTATAATTTATACTCAACATTTAGGCGTATTTCTATACTAACATATTTGCTGCGCATTTAGGATTATTCTAGAAACAAATATTTTGGTATATAAAGGCGCGCGTTGACGTGGAATGCTGAGTATTATTTTAAACGTGATACAGTGAAGGTTAAATAGAAAGATTATTAAAGTGATTATTAAAGCGATTATTAAAGTGATAATTAAAAAGTGTGTTATAATTATAATAATTAATTGTGAAAATTGTGTTGTATAATAAATTGTGTTGTGTAAATAAAATTGTGTGAGTTAAAATTGAAGCAGTGTATTTATTCACAATCCAGTGATTCGAACCTTGATTGACAAGGCAAAATCGTAACAATTGGTGACAGCGGTGGGATTGTGAATAATAAGGAAAATGATTCTCTACGGATTAAAGCTTGCGCAATTAAAGGAGCAACTGACACGGCGAGGTTTGGCCAGTGAAGGCACAAAAGCTAGTTTGGTGGAGCGACTACGTGAGACCATGGAGAAGGAAGGTTTAGATCCAGACGTGTATGATTTCGAGGAGGAAAAAACGGATGAGATCAGTATGGATAAGAAACAAAAGGACGTAAAAACGGTGGTCGAAACAACGCAAAACCCATCTGGAAGTTTCAATTATTCGCAGTTGATGGCTGCTATGAATCAAATGATGGGACAACAGTTGGAGGGAATAAAACAATCGAACGAGGGAATGAAACAACAGATGGAGCAACAAGGAGCGGACATTAAACATCAAATGAAATTGTGGAACCAGGACATGAAACAGCAGGTGGTTCAACAAGGGGCGGACATTAAACAATTGAACCAGGAAATGAAACAGCAGGTGGAGCAACAAGGGGCGGACATTAAACAATTGAACCAGGAAATGAAACAGCAGATGGAGCAACAAGGGGCGGACATTAAACAATCGAACCAGGACATTAAAAACCAAATAGAAGATGGCCAAAAGAAAATGGACGAGAGGTTTCTGGAGTTATCTTCTACACTACACGGTAAAGTGGAAAAACTGCAAACAGAAGTACACGCAGAAATTCAAAATGTTAAAGGGACGGTTCAACAAAAATTTGAGTCGGTTGAACAAGATTTTAAACGTCTCGAGAAGGAGCTCCAAGATGTCAAGGCGAATGGAACGACACAGCAAGTGATTCAGACGGTTAATGCAGTTAAGATAAAACCACCAACATTTGATGGAACAACATCCTTCAGTATTTTTAAGTTCCAATTCGAAACGGCCATTAAGCAAAATCAGTGGACTGAAGAACAATGTGTTGCAGCGTTAATTGTGGCTCTTAAAGGCGAAGCGGCGGAAACACTACAAATCATTCCTGAGCAGGAACGGAACGTTTACATGGGAATTATGAAGGTGTTGGATCGAAAATACGGAAGTGACCACAAACGAGAAATCTATCGCATGGAATTGAAGGGTCGATACCAAAGAGCAGGAGAATCGCTACAGGAATTTTCATCGGCAATTGAGCGGCTCGCGCATTTAGTACATTCAAATATGTCGGCCGATTACATGGAGCGAATTAAAATAGATGCATTCATTGACGGTATTCGAGATCCTGAGACGCACAGAGCGGTGATGTTGTCACCTAAGGCAACTTTTACGGAAACCATTGCTTATGCGTTAACAAACGAAACTGTTCAGGCCATCGTCAAACCAGCAATGGAAATTCGCCGAGTGGAGATTGATTCCAGAATGGACACCGAGCGGGCTACGCCAAGGTTCAGATATGGTAGTAGCAGGATTAAATGCTGGGTAAGTAATAGAATGGGTCACATCTCACGGGACTGTTGGGAGATTAAGAAGAAACGAGGAAGATCGCCATCTCCTATAAAACGTAGACAAAACGAACAGCAGAAAGAGGCCAGAAAGGAGGGTCGGACGACATTGGAGTCGTTAAAAAGAGACAGCTTGAAGGAGCAAAAGCTGACTCCCACAATCGATTGCCCCATAACCTCCATCCAAGTTTCGAGAGTAGAAAGAGGCGATGACAGCTTGACAAAAGAAGCCAATGTGGAACATCGAAAGGAAAACGCACATGAAAATGCCGACGCGTTATCAAGAAGGCCCTGTCCCGTGGGAGGCAAGCATTGTGGTCGTGTGGTGGGTAAGGAAAACATCATCGATATTCGGCTTATGCAAGTGCTACCTGATGAGGAATGGACTGATGAAATGATCAAGAAGGAGCAATTACGGGATGCTGACCTGTCATTCATCATGAAATATAAGGAAAAGGAACACCGGCCCACATGGAGTGAGATAGCTGACAAAGCTCCCATTGTAAAAGCATATTGGGCTCAATGGGATAGCCTCCACATAGAAAATGGATGTTTAAAAAGAAAGTGGGAAAGCACGGATGGTAAAGTAAAACAATTGTTGGTAGTGGTGCCAAAAGATCGGATAGCGGAAATCATCAAGGAGTATCACGGAGGAGCAAGTGGAGGTCACCTAGGGATTAATAAAACATTAGCCAAAATTCGCCAACGTTTCTACTGGTCCGGATGTAGACAGTCAGTAGTAGAATGGTGTCGAAGATGTGACCAATGTGCGGCAGTGAAGGGACCAGCACGAAAAAGCCGTGGAACCATGAAATAATATAATGTCGGGGCACCATTTGAGAGAATTGCAATGGACGTGGCGGGGCCATTTCCGACCACTGAGAGCGGAAATAAATATGTGCTAGTAATAATGGATTATTTTAGCAAATGGCCGGAGGTGTACCCCATACCCAACCAGGAGACAACAACAATAGCTGATGCCGTGGTTAACAATTGGATTAGCAGATTTGGTGTACCTATGGAAATTCACACGGATCAAGGAAGGAATTTCGAATCGGTGGTATTTCAGGAGATATGTCAGATGCTTGGAATCAATAAAACAAGAACGACGCCTTTACACACACAATCGGACGGTATGGTGGAAAGATTCAATGGCACATTGGAGGAATATCTAGCAAAGGTTGTGGAAAGGAACCAACGTAACTGGGATCAACATATACCGATGTTCCTGATGGCCTACCGATCAGCGGTACATGACACAACAGGGGTGACACCAGCTAAAACCATATTTGGGAACAATCTGCGATTATCGGGAGATTTAAAATTTGGGGCTGTTCCATCAGCAGCTCTATGCGGACAGGATTATGTCGACCGAATGAAAGAGGAACTCAATGAAATACATCAATTTGTACGGGAGAAAATTCGGATAACAAGTGATCGAATGAAAGCTCGATATGACATACGAGCAAATAATCAAGGCTTCGAGGAAGGGCAATTGGTATGGCTTCACAACCCGCAACGGCAGAAAGGATTATCACCGAAGTTGCAACCCACATGGGAAGGCCCTTACACTGTCATTAAAAGGTTGAACGACGTGGTTTATCGCATACAGAAAGGACGGAAAGGTAAACCAAAGGTGGTGCATTTGGAGCGTTTGGCGCTCTACAGAGGAGGTGATCTGGATCCTGTTCGGGACGAACAGGCTTAGGTGGGGGGTAGTGTTACGGTGACACCTAGAATAGAATAGAATAAGTTAATTTCATTAATTGTTGTTCAAATCCATTTATAATTTATACTCAACATTTAGGCGTATTTCTATACTAACATATTTGCTACGCATTTAGGATTATTCTAGAAACAAATATTTTGGTATATAAAGGCGCGCGTTGACGTGGAATGCTGAGTATTATTTTAAACGTGATACAGTGAAGGTTAAATAGAAAGATTATTAAAGTGATTATTAAAGCGATTATTAAAGTGATAATTAAAAAGTGTGTTATAATTATAATAATTAATTGTGAAAATTGTGTTGTATAATAAATTGTGTTGTGTAAATAAAATTGTGTGAGTTAAAATTGAAGCAGTGTATTTATTCACAATCCAGTGATTCGAACCTTGATTGACAAGGCAAAATCGTAACAATATTTATATTAATAAAATTAAAATTTATGTGGATAATTTATAAAAAAAATATAAATTAAACAAAATATAAATAAAAAAAAGAAACACTAAAAAAACACTTAGCTTGCTGCGTTCACCATTGCTGCGTCAGAGCGTCACCTAAATTCTGTTATTTATATTTACATACTATAGTCACGATAATTTTAATTTTAATTCACTAATATTTATTTATTAACTATCTATCACTTTATATTATATATTTAATTTAATTAATAACTTTTTATATATAATATATTATTTATTTATTTATTTAAATCACAATAAATTTTAAGTTTTAATTTTTCTATACGGAGAAAGACAAAAACGCGTCTTTCTCCTACGACGATCGATCGCCGACCGCGAAAAATCATTTTTTATTAAAAACAAAATATTAATTCCGAAAATACGTCGTTCTCGATGGCATGCTCTTTCCAAAAAAAACCCCTTGTGTATTTTCTTTCACAATGTACAATAGTATAGCTTCCATCTGTAGAACGATATTACAGGCTATACATTTTAATTTAAAACTTACAAGAACAAGGTGACTTATCCTATAAAAATTTAATTAAATTAAAGAGCCCAATGCATTTCATTCGAGTTGGAGATAGCAAAAATATAAGGAAACCGCGAGCAGCGAGCTAAACCGCGGGCAGAGAATAACCGACGAAACAATTTGCAAGTAAAAATTCAGACTTGGTTCAGGTTAAACTGAGCTCGGCAATGCTTCACGAGTATATCTAAGAACCTAAATTTCCTATCCGCCAATAGTAATGAATTAAACAAACGAAAGTCCCTAATTATGAAGGACGTTTCCATAATGTTAAACGTATCAGTAGGCATGAGTGGAAGCCTAGATAAAAGAGAAAAACGAGAGAGAAAAAATAAATCTTATATGTACATGTATGAGTTTTTGTCAACTTTTTGGGATGAAAGGGGGCGTGTATTTTGTACTATTTCTTTCATTTGATTGGATAAAACGGCAAGATGTGAAAATCCCGGAGTTCCATCCGACGTATGTATACGGCTTAAAGCAAAGATTTAATCTACCACCATTACCCATGGAGGTGCCCAAAAATACATCAGTACCATACGTAAAGAAAGGCATAGCCAGTGAAATAACAGATTTCGAACGAGGCTGAAATGTATGTAAATCAGGTAGTAAAGGAAAAAGCACAGGTGTTCCACAACGGATGATCAGACCGAGAAGATGGGAGATAGTTGTTGTTAGAAGGCCATTGCCTGACTTTAAGAGAGGTTAATCTCCAGATGGCTTGTGTTCACCCAGAAAGAAATAGCCTTGAGGCCGTTATTCATCTAAAACCACTCTGGAATGGGTGGCTAAATGGATAAAGGAACCACCAAGAACATGAGTTGTAAACATATGGTTCTAATCTCCCGTTACAAGAGACTAGGATGTTGACTTACCCAGGAAAAAAAACCCTGACAAGGCAAGAAACTTTATTCCGATACCTGCAGTTCTGCTGGAAGCTACTCAGGTTTAATTATCACAACCCTCAGGTGAGAAAGGTGAGGTTCTGAATCAGGAGTCAGAAAAATCATGCCCATGACGCCGTAATTTAAGTAGGGACAAGATGTTAAAATTTTCTGTAATTCATTGAACATACGAATGTACAGATTTCATGCTTGTAAAGACAAAAGAGAGGCCAATATGAAAGAATGTTGGGAGACTGAAGGAGCTAAAATTGATCAAGAGGGAAACCAAATAGGGATGGGCCACTACCACAAAAAATTAAAGATCGAAAAGCTATTCCAAAAAATATCGAAATGGGAAGATTTAACACAATCAACGATATAGCATCCCACACTTTGGAAAAAATCTGCAAATCCGGGTCCCATATAGGTTATCCAAACACATTGATGAAGTTTGTCCGAAATATGTCTTAAAACCAACAACAATAAAATACATGAAGATGTGTTTCTATAATGTCTCGACAGAACGAATTTTAGAATATAAATTTATATCAAAATATTATTTAGAAAAAATGGAAATTTTTATAAATTTTTCCGGCAATTTTCTGTCTAATAGAAAAACATGTTTGTTTTGTTTAAATTGGGGGTTTGGGGTGTCGTATAGGACCTAGTCGCATCTCCATAAATACGTCACTTCACATGCTGGCTTATAGGAGATTCCCGGTAAAATAAAAAAATTGTACATTCGATTTGTAGTACTTTATGGAAAATTTGGCTGTCCTGATACAAAAATTCTAATTTTGTTCTAGTTTAAGTGAGATTAAATATTATTAAACTTAATAAATATTTCATTAATGTTTATTTAAGTTTTGTGGACATTTTCTATTTGTTTCCCAAAATATTAGGTGTTGTTAAATTTTTAGCAAGTTCAGTCTCTATTAGTACATAGAAACGAATCAATCAATGGTTTAATCAGTTTTTTCGATTTTATTATATTATAATATTTACTAACACATTTTAATGATTTTAGGATTTAGGACAAACTTCACGCAAATATCCAAATCATTATTGTAACAACATAACGAGTTGTGTTATGTTGTTGTGTCAACTTATGTCAATTAAGTATAACGCACAATCAATATTTATGTATCAATATGTAACAATATGTACGCACAATCAATATTGTAACGGATTGTAGTGAGTAGCGAGAATAAGAAAATGAAATACATTATTCAGCCTAAACACGTTGTTTCATATAAACCCATATTACATGGTGTCAGAAGTAAAAAAATAAAATAAATTAAAAATAAAGTTAAAATATTAAAAATAAATCAAAATGTAATTTAATTATAATAATTATCGCAGTGTGGAATAGAAATAGTGTCGTATTAAATTCATCATACGAAAAAGTGATAGAAAAATAAAAAAAAAGAGACGCCATTTTGTTGAATAAAGGAAGGCTCTCTACGACACGTATTACAAGCGGCATAATTTCAGAAAATAAATCGAACATTATAATCGATACTAAGAAACGAGAAATTGTCGAGATATCATTATATTATAATCGATATTAAAAAATTCGAAAATATTAAAATGAGTGAAGGGGGAATTCGACCACCAAAACCCTTAGTATGCACGGGTGGAGACGTCTGCAACAAATGGTTAGACTAGATCAGGACCTTCAAGTTCTACGCAACAGCGACGGAGCTTAATAAAAAGGAGAAAAATATTCAAGCAGCAATTTTCATGACCTCAATCGGTCAGGATGCAGGTAAAATTTTTGAATCTGTTGCCGCGCAACACGAGCAACATTTGGTATTTTCCACTTGAAATTTGTACACCACAAAACAACACATAATGAATTAAAACTCCTTAATTTTCATCAATTTATTTAATTATTATTTGTTACTTTATTATTAGAAACTTGATCCTAACTTTATTTTATATAATTTTAATACACATATACACAAATTTTCTATTGTCTTGTCACAGTCAAACACTATTTGTACACAAAATTTATCCATATTATTGTGCTTCCAATTCATGTTCCTAGAATAAAATTAAATATTAGAATTCATTAATTATCTACACACAAAATACTTATCTGTAACAGTCACAATAGGCAGGATAATTATCTATAATAATTATTAGTTTAGAATTTAAGAATTTAACTTGAATAAATAAAAACTACTTACCTTGTTTACATGTCGAGACGATGACACTTCCATCATTTGGTTTGACATTTACGTACACTCATACCAAATATACCCATTGAACCTACTTAACTCCGAATGTAGGTAAGGTAGATGGTACTCTGCACGTAGATAGTACAAACGTACAATCAAGTTAATTCCGAATTGCATTTCGGTGTATAATAAGTAAATAGTATATATTTTAAGATAATTGTTTATAGGGTGAGTTAGGTAATTCCGAAACTCCGAAATTTATGTCAACTTAAAAAACCAATTTTTGTAAAATCATTCTCTTTATCATCAACCATGGATCAAGCAAGACATCATTTCGCATAATTATATTTTTATATAAATAAAAATTGTAACCAAACGATTTTGCATGTTCATTTTTTCCACTTTCGATTGGAGGTTTTACAACACACTTCATACGGCCATACACTTCATCTTTGCGACGACACACCAACAAATTCTGGCGATTTATCCGATTTAATTTTTGCTTCAATCGTCCATTTCAAGTTGCGGCAAAGTATCTACTATTCCTCGAATACTAAGACATGGTCCTTCCAGCCGGATGTGGCGCCTAATACGTGAACTTACATAAACTTCTCTTCTGTTAATCAATTCGGGAAGAGCGAGCAATCAGTTCATAATCACCGCCTGCATCAGTACAGTATATACATACATATTTTCAATATACTCGATAAATTTATATACAACAATAAACTGTAAGTTATCTATGTATTTTATATAAACTATTTCGTGATTTCGCGAGTGAATTGTGCTTACAGTGATTAAAGTTAAACATAAACCTTTGGTATAAAATTAAAGTGAACATTTTTATTACGTGTTATTCAAAAAACAGTGATATACTACACGCGACTAGGCAAAAACGCAGCTTTTATTAACATAATTTGTGTGATTAAATTATTGAGGGCTTGCGTACAAATATGGCTGCTTTACTTGTGCAGAAGCGTGGTCGAATTTTAGGTTCTCTAACAAAGGCTGCCACGTTCGCTGATAATGTTAACGATGCAACCACAACCGAAGAAATCGAATTAAGAATTCGGAAACTAGACGCATGGTGGAGCGAATTCTACTGCATTGAAGATGAGTTGCTGTTACTACCGCAGCAAGAATCGAAATCAAGCGAATTTGAAACGAAATTCTTCAGTATTTCAGCTGCTTTGACACGTGAAATAAAACAGCGAAATCATTTCGAACCCCTACATAATGATGATCTTAACGCCACGTTAACAAATATGTATGCTCAACAAAGAGCATATTTTGAATCACTACACAACAAAACAATGGGTTCGTCAAATGAAATCAAGCTGCCAAGAATTAATATTCCACCATTTGATGGAAATTACACACAATGGCCGTCATTTAAAGATTTATTTGAGGGTACGGTACACAACAATGAATCGATATCTCGCGTGCACAAATTTCAACTACTCAAAGGATTACTTCGGGGAAGTGCTGCCAAATTAATTAATCACTTGTTAATTACCGATGCTAATTAGTTAGAAGCATGGGAGAAGCTAAATCAACGATACGATAAAAAACGTACCATAGTAAGTACAATAATTAAATCTTTTTTAGATCAGCCTGTTATCCACCACGCTTCACCATATGCACTCAGAAACCTCACTGAAACTTCGGATGAACTCCTTCGAGAACTGAAAGCGTTAGGGCCAGCGTGCGAAACCCGTGATCCATGGATTTTGCATTTACTCCTCAACAAGTTAGATGATCAAACAAGAGAGCAGTGGGCATTGCATTCAGTCTCCATGGAGGTGCCAAGTGTCGACGATATATTGAAATTTCTGCATCAAAGATGTGATGCTTTAGAAGGTTGCAGTATAACGAGGAAGCCAACCAAAAAATTTGTCAACGTATCACACGTATCGCACATAGATTCCACCACGAATAAATGTCTATATTGCAACAAACCACATCCAATTCATAAGTGCTTTAAATTACTTCGATGTGATGTTGAATTGCGCAAAAGATTCATCAATGATCACAATTTATGCACTAATTGTTTAAGGATGGGGCATGCTGTAGCAGATTGTTCATCGAGAAACACGTGTTTCAAGTGCCGGGAAAAACATCACACCATATTGCATGAAACTAACAGTGATTCAGTTCAAAATCCAAAGGTTAGCAACGCATCTAAGGATACTAAATCAGAGTTGGTCAAACCTGGTCAACGAATAATCTCGGAGGTTCAAAATTTCACCACTGCCAAGGCTACACCTGTTGGAGAAAAACGACCAATATTGCCAACTGTAATTGTTTCGACAGTAGATACACAGGGCAACGTTCACTACATCCGAGCATTATTAGATTCAGGTTCAGAATCCACGTTTATCACCGAATCACTAACTAAAAGGCTAGGATTACGCCGTAAGCATGCACATGTGGCGGTGCATGGTTTATCGTCAGTTTCCGCAGGAAGTACCAGAGGACAGATTAGCATAAAACTAAGTTCCAGATTTAATGCAAACCACTTTGTTATCGTAGATGCATTAATATTAACTAATCTTACTAATTATCTACCTTCTCAGGCAATAGCTATCCATGAGATATACAAAGGCAACTTAAACGAATTTTGCCTAGCTGATCCTAATTTTTACGAGCCAAATCCAATCGATATGATTCTGGGTATCGACAATTTCTACGACATTGTGCACGAGAGGCGAGTATTGTTGAAACCAAACCTATATTTACTGGATAGTTTATTCGGATGGGTAGTTGCCGGTTACGTTGATCACAAAATGCATTCCACAACTAAGTGCTTTACGATCCAAGTAAACACAGAAGAAGTTTGTCAACTACTACGAAGATTTTGGGAAGTGGAGGAGTTATCAACCAATATAATCCCAAAAGACGATAAATGCGAAGAACATTTCTCCAGGACACATCAATTCGGCAATGGCCGCTATGTAGTCGAGCTCCCTCTAAAGGAGAATTTTAAACAGTTGGGCGGCAGTTTGAAAGCAGCAATATCTCGAATGATGGCAATGGAACGTAAATTCCAACGAGACACTCAACTTCGAGAAGAATATACAAAATTTATGCTGGAATACCAAACGCTTGGGCACATGATCCGCATTCCTAACCATGAAGTGTTAAGCGAGGAAGAGAAAGTGTACTATCTACCACACCATGCTGTATATAAAGTAAGCGCTAAATCAAAAAAACTCCGCGTAGTTTTTGATGGTTCATGTAAGTCAAGTTCCGGGTTGTCTTTAAATGATGTACTGATGACTGGTCCAACTATTCAGAACGACTTGTTTTCAATACTGACGAGGTTTCGTAAACATAAAATTGCATTTGTCGCAGATATCGAAAAGATGTACCGCCAGGTATTAGTTCATCCAAAACATCAAAATTACCAGAGAATTGTATGGCGAGAACATCCAACAACCAAAATGCAACATTTTAAACTAAATACTGTCACATATGGACTAACGTGTTCACCATATCTAGCAATCAGGTGTTTACATCAATTAGCGAAAGACAATCAATTATCCTCTAAACTAGCAAGTACAATCAAATCGGACTTTTACGTGGATGATTTGTTGTCAGGTTGCGAAACGATCGAAGAGGCTGTTGCAACGTACACTGATTTGTCTAATATATTGTCGAAAGCTGGCTTCCCGCTACGACAGTGGAGTTCAAACAATCCTGAGCTGTTGCGTCAAATACCAATGGAGAGACAAGGAACGGATTCGATTTCATTTGAAGATCCTGAGATGTACGTGAAAACTTTGGGGAGTTGCTGGTTGACGAAAGAGGATGCTTTCACTTTTAGTGTACCTGCATTACACTCTGAACTATCATCAAAACGGAAGCTGTTATCAGAGTGTGGTAAAATATTTGATCCGCTTGGGTGGCTGGCTCCAGCAACAATTACCTTTAAAATCATACTTCAGTCGCTTTGGTTGTCGAAAGTAGGATGGGACGATCCGCTGCCATCCAACATTCATAAGACGTGGTGCGCCGCAAGAAACGACCTAATATGTCTCACAGGTATCCGTATACCACGATTCCTTCAAATGCAGTCAACGCATAAAATTGAATTTCACGGCTTTTGTGATGCGTCTGAAAAGGCATATTCAGCTGTAGTATACGCAAGATCAACCACCATTAGCGGCGACAGCTCGGTTCACTTAATCGCTGCAAAAACTAAGGTTTCTCCGCTGAAGCAACTATCCATTCCTAGCTTAGAATTGTGCGGAGCTGTACTTCTAACAAAACTTCTCAGCAAAGTAGCAGCAATTTTCGAAGCGCCAGTAGGCTCCCTATATGCTTGGACGGACTCTAATGTTGTATTAGCATGGCTCACAGATGTTCCCAGAAAATGGAATTGTTTTGTGGCGAATAGAACGAGTTTCATCATAGATAAACTACCAATTAGTCGATGGCAACACGTACCAACCAAGATAAATCAGCTGGATTTATAAACTGCTGGATAAACTGTGCAAGTCGCGGCATATCACCAAGGGAACTGTTGAACCACACTCTTTGGTGGAGTGGTCCTGAATACCTGCAAAGGTCAACGCTTCATTGGCCAAATCACGAAAAACACCCAGTTCGAACTACTGTGATCGAGGCTAGAAAAACCGTTTTAACTTCAACAAATACAGGCGTAACCACAGATGAAACTTGTCTGATAAAAGATGTAATTGACAAGTTTTCTTCATTTATGCTGATGGTTCGAATAATAAGCAGTTGTGTTAGATTTGCCGAATTATGCCGTAAAACCACCTCGCCATACATTACCAGCCAACATATGCAAAGAAGTGAAACAATATTAATTAGATGCGCTCAACAAAAAACGTTTCACGAGGAAATACGCCAACTTCAAACTAACAAACCAATTAAAAAATGCAGCAAATTAATATCTCTTTACCCATTCATAGATGAAAGTGGCTTATTACGAGTAGGTGGCCGCCTGAGTAATGCAAGCCTTGGGTATTCAACCAAACACCCAGTAATTCTACCGAAGCAGCACCCATTGACGGAGAAGCTCCTACGCTATCTGCATGTAAAATATTTACATCCCAATCCATCAACGTTACTATTCGTATCCAGGACAAAATATTGGGTCATTGGCGCAAAGGATGTAATAAAACAAATCACCAACAAATGCGTACATTGTATAAAAGGTCGTCCAAGATTAGGTAAGCAAATCATGGGAAACTTACCTACATCGCGAGTCACACTAACACGCTCATTCACCAATGTTGGAGTCGATTATGCCGGGCCTGTAGCAATCAGTTCCAAGAAGGGAAGAGGTTCCAAACGGTTAAAAGGGTATATCTGCTTATTTATTTGTATGGCAACCAAGGCCATTCACCTAGAAGTAGTTGGTGATTTGTCAACCGATGGGTTCATAGCCTCATTGAAGAGGTTCACAGGACGAAGGGGTTTACCAAGCAACATATATAGCGATAACGCGACTAATTTCATCGGTGCCCAGCGAAGGTTTGATGAGTTTTTCCGCATCATATCATCAAACCCACACAACGAGAAGGTATCTGCATATCTTGGTACACAGAATATACAGTGGCATACTATACCACCTTCTACCCCACATTTCGGAGGTATGTGGGAAGCGGGGGTTAAATCAATAAAAGGACATCTGCGACGAGTATTAGGCGATTCGGCACCTACGTTTGAAGAACTTCAAACACTATTGATCCAGGTAGAAGCAATTGTAAACTCTCGGCCGCTAACTCCAGTTAATGATAATCCTGACGATCTGAATATTCTAACTCCTGGCCATTTTTTAATCGGTTCACCAATTCTCGAAGTACCAGACAGGGGTCCAAATAGCGCCACACTAAAATTAAGTGAGAGATGGGAATTAATCCAAAATATGGCAAGAGGTTTTTGGAAAAGGTGGCACTTAGAATACCTCACTTCGCTTCAAAAACGGTCCAAATGGCAGCATCAACAACAAAATTTCAAAGAAGGCGAGCTGGTTTTGATCAAAGATGATAATGCATCTTCAAAGATGATAATAATCATTCTTATGCATCTTCTCTGACGTGGGCAAGAGGTCGAGTTATCAAAGTTCATCCTGGCGAAGACGGTAAGGTCTGGGTCGTCCCGTTAAAAACCAGCACTGGGGAACTGAAACGTCCAATAGTCAAACTGTGCAAAATCCAGATCGAGTAGTTAAGCAATTTACTGCTTAACCGGGGGAGTATGTTGCCGCGCAACACGAGCAACATTTGGTATTTTCCACCTGAAATTTGTACACCACAAAACAACACATAATGAATTAAAACTCCTTAATTTTCATCAATTTATTTAATTATTATTTGTTACTTTATTATTAGAAACTTGATCCTAACTTTATTTTATATAATTTTAATACACATATACACAAATTTTCTATTGTCTTGTCACAGTCAAACACTATTTGTACACAAAATTTATCCATATTATTAGGGTGAGTTAGGTAATTCCGAAACTCCGAAATTTATGTCAACTTAAAAAACCAATTTTTGTAAAATCATTCTCTTTATCATCAACCGTGGATCAAGCAAGACATCATTTCGCATAATTATATTTTTATATAAATAAAAATTGTAACCAAACGATTTTGCATGTTCATTTTTTCTACTTTCGATTGGAGGTTTTACAACACACTTCATACGGCCATACACTTCATCTTTGCGACGACACACCAACAAATTCTGGCGATTTATCCGATTTAATTTGTGCTTCAATCGTCCATTTCAAGTTGCGGCAAAGTATCTACTATTCCTCGAATACGTAGACAGAATCATTTAATATAAAAGAAGAAGACATCAAGTATGAGTTGCTTGTACAAAGATTCGATAATCATTTCAAACCGAAATTTAACTTAACGTACGAACGATTTGTATTTAACAATCTCACACAAACAGTTAGTGAGAAATTCGAAGAGTATTTAACTAGAATTAAATTACAATCGTTAAAATGTAGTTTCGAAAAGATAACGGTTGATGAAATCGTAAAGGATAGGCTAATACTGGGTATCTGTAAGGATGAAATTCGCCAAAAATTAATCAATGATGATACAAAAACGTTAGATGACGTCATCAATATGTGTAAAGCAAACGAGATAGCATCCTTACAGATGCAAGCAGTGAAAGTAGAAAAAGAAGTTAACGTAGTTAATATTAAAAATACTAAAAACAATATTCGTAGTAACAATAAAAATAAAAATAATAGTAATAATGATAGCAATTATAGTAAAAATCAAATAAAAAAGTTTTATTGCAAACGTTGTAAAACCAAACATGGTGCGAGGTGTTGTCCGGCATATGGTGTGGTGTGTTCAATCTGTAAAAGGAAAAATCATTTTTCGGAAGCATGCAGATTAAAAAACAATCGCGATGTCAAAAGGTCAAACTACAAAGTTGACGAAATAAATGAGTCTGAAAATGAGGGCGAAGAGTTATATATTGATTCGCTAAATATCGAAAATAACAAAGACGGCTGGTACGAAAAAGTACAAATTAATAAGTCACTTGTCAATTGTAAATTAGATACGGGGGCTGAATGCAACGTGTTGCCCAAAAATATTATAGTACAGTTAAATCTAAAGGTTGACAAGACGATGACAAAAAATCTAGTAACGTATAGCGGCCACAAAATAAGGGTACTACCTAGGCGAATCAAACATAACATGCGAAATTCAGAACAAGTTAGTTAATGTAGCTTTTAAAATAATCGAAGGTAATGTCACACCACTACTAGGAAAAGCAACTTGCCAGGAACTTAATTTAATACGGAGAACGAACGAGGACAAAATTTATTCGCTTGACATAGATGAGACAATTTACGAGGGATTAGGTAACCTTAAAAACTATGAATACGACACAGACTTAATAGACAACCCTACTTTCGAAATATATCCACCCAGACGAATAGCGCACTCGATTCGAGAACAAATTAAAAACGAGCTCGACAAAATGGAAAAAAGGCAGGTGATTAAAAAAATAACTGAGCCTACTCCAGCAGTCTCACCGATGGTAGTAGTTAAACAACGAGACAATATAGGAATTTGTTTAGACCCATCGAATGTGAACAAAAACATATTAAGAAGACATTACCTTCTTCAAACATTGGAAGAAATATCGGCTAGGATAAACAAATCAAAGTTCTTCACACTCTTAGACTGTAAGAAGGGCTTTTGGCAAATTAGAGTTTCGGAGAGAACAGAAAAATATCTTGCTTTTGCCACCCCTTGGGGAAGATACTCGTATACCTGTTTAAGAATGCCTTTTGGATTGGCATCAGCGCCAGAAATATTCCAGCAGATAATGAACAAACTTTTGGACAGCATGCCAAATGTGGAATGTTCAATGGATGATATCCTAGTGCATGCAGAAACACGAGACGAATGTGAAAAAATTACCAAACGAGTAATAGAGTTAATAAGCAGTGCAGGATTAAAACTGAATAAAGAGAAATGCCAATACAATAAAACAACTCTAAAATTCTTGGGTCATATGATTACTGAAAGGGGATTGGAATTAGACAGTGAGAAAGTATCAACAATTCACAATATGGAAACACCAACTTCAACAAAGCAAGTACAAAGATTGCTAGGAATGGTCACCTACGTTGCAAAGTTCATCCCAAATTGTTCAGAATTAACGGAGCCATTAAGAAAGTTGATCAAAAAAGATAGTACATTCATATGGGACTTCGAACAAGAACAAACGTTCGAGAAAATAAAAAGAGCACTAACTACCGCACCGGTATTAAAATTTTATGACACAAAAAAAGCAGTCAAACTACAGCGGATGCAAATAAAACAGCATTAGGAGCAGTTCTTCTCCAGGACGATCACCCAATAGCCTATGCATCGAGATCGTTGACGCCTGCAGAGATCAATTATCCCCAAATTGAAAAAGAAGCCACGGCTATAAGGTTTGCATGCAAGAAATTCCATGAATATATTTATGGGAAGCAATTAACAATAGAAAGCGACCACAAGCCATTGGAGTCAATATTTAAGAAACCAATAACTTCAGCTCCACCGAGACTCCAACGAATTCTGTTTGATGTTATGATGTACTCACCGAAAATAATTTACATAAAGGGCACAGAAATCCCCATAGCTGATGCTCTAAGTCGTGATATCAAAAACAGGAATGATGAAATTGAAGAAGAAGAATTTCAAATACATCTAGTAGTACCTTTCTCAGAACATGCATTAGCGGAATTAATCGAGGATACGAAACACGACGTTGACCTCCAAATTCAAAAAAATTATATATTGAATGGATGGCCAGACGAAAAACTTCTCTACGTTCAAAGAAGAATTGTCATTGTATAATGATATAATCACTAAAGGAGATAAAATAGTGATCCCTAATAAACAAATCTCGAAGATACTCAGCATCGCTCACATTGTTCACATTGGAATACAAAGCACTACGAGGTTGGTTAGACAAAGCTTCTATTGGAAAAATCTAGCACCAGATGTCCAAAAACTAGTTGATAAATGTGCTGTGTGTCAACAAACACAACGTAATAACATAAAAGAAGTTATAACACCAAAACCTGTTCCTGAGTTACTCTTCCAAATAGTTGGGTCGGATTTGTTAACGTTCAACGGAGATGAATACTTATTAATAATTGATAGCTACTCAGGATTACTAGATTTTGAAAAAATGACGAATACCAGTTCACTACAGATTATAAATCAGTTACAAAAGTGGTTTGCAGTTCACGGTACTCCTGAGGTACTTGAAACCGACAACGGGCCGCAGTTTTCGTCACATGAATTCCGAAATTTTTCAATGGAATGGGATTTTAAACATCAGACATCAAGTCCAAAATATCCCAGATCATATGGATTAGCAGAACGTGGTGTCCAAACAGCAAAACTATTGCTAAAAAAATGTTTCATAGATAAAACTAACATATATAAAGCTCTACAAAATTGGAGAAATACACCACGTAATGAAGAGTTCACCTAATGCAAGACTACTAAGTAGACTCACACGATCGCAGTTACCAGTAAAACGAAATCAACTGAAACCAAAACCAGTTCAAGATGTACAAGAGAATTTACAAACACTCCGCAACAAACAAAGACAATATGCTGATAGAGGAGCAAGAATAGCACCTCAACTAAACATTAATGACCAAGTTAGATTACAGACTGGACCGAGACAGTGGATATCAGGAACAGTAGTTAGAAACGCAGAAGCTCCCAAATCAGTTTATGTAAAAACAGAACGTGACCAAATATTTAGACGAAATACTTACCATTTAAGCAAAACGAGAGCATTCATTCCCCAAAAGAGAAATTCGTTTGTTACACTCTTACCGCCATCAACACAAAACGAATCAATCCACTCAGATCAACCACACCATGTGACTGAGCACATCTCTCACTCAAATGAGGGAACAAATAATAATGTTAAAACTTCTAGTTTTGGAAGACTAATTAAGCCAGTTAATAAACTTAACTTGTAGAAATATTCAGTATCTACTTAAAATTGAATTACAATAATAAAGTAAAATATATTTTTGTCATTATTTATGTATAAGTTTTTTGTAAACGTTTATGTTTTAAAATAGAATCATTCATGCACACGTATAAAAAAACGGGGAGAAAGAGAGAAGTATATAAACTAAGTATATGTATGATCTGTGTTAAAACAAAAACGGGGAGATGTAACAACATATCGAGTTGTGTTATGTTGTTGTGTCAACTTATGTCAATTAAGTATAACGCACAATCAATATTTATGTATCAATATGTATGTATCAATATGTAACAATATGTACGCACAATCAATATTGTAACGGATTGTAGTGAGTAGCGAGAATAAGAAAATGAAATACATTATTCAGCCTAAACACGTTGTTTCATATAAACCCACATTAAAATTATTGGCTTGAAAAACCACCTCAATTAGGAGTTTAACGTCCAATAAAATAATTTCGACAAAAGTAAATTTAGTCGAAACGCAACGAGGGACACCTTCATTTATCATACATCTCAACTCAATAGTCATACTGCCCGCTCTCTTATACCCTGGGACAGATACAACATTACTGAAGATGTTGGGCCTCAAGTAGAACGATCGTCGCCAACCCGTTGAAGCGCAGTTTTCAAGACGGAAATGACACTAGCAATAGGATGTAAACTATTGAATTCGAAGGACGTCAGATGAAGTCATCCAATGAAATACATAAAATGAGTAAAATTTGATGCGATTGACATATGAAAAATGTTACATAAATACGAAAAACGAAAAAAAAAACTTAATATTGTAGAAAAATATGGCTTGAGCGATGATCCGGTAAGAATTCCAAGCACTTCATCCTGCGACTGCACAACTTCCACAATACCTATTTTTGTATGTGAAATTTTTGAAAATGTAACTTGCATTTGACTTCATTAGCGCTGCGAGTTCCGAATCGAACTGTTCGTTGCGTGAAAGGGTATCTGCTATACGATGTTGCAGTCTTTGAAAATGTACCGAATATCCGATGTGTATTGCGCGATAAAGTCTATTTGTCGGCGTTTTCTTGGTGAAGCCTTGTCCAAGTTTTGGCGTAACGAAAATCCAATGGTTTGTGGTCGTAGAATAAAATAAATTCTGGTCATTCCATAAAATTTTTAAAGTTAATAGCCAAAGAATCCAAAAGTATTCTTGCAGTATTCTTACGTTCTATACCAATGAGAAAGATTGTAGCTTGTAGCTTGAACCAAGAGTATATTTTTTATTTTTCTAAAAATAGGAAAGAATCAACCTTGTACGAATTTCAATCAATTGAAGGGCATCACCTCCACAATGCAGATTTTCGTTGAATTGCTATTTTAAAACTATGTCTGAAAGAAATTTAATTACTTTACAAAGCCATTAAAAATGTGTTGCATCCGCGTATTTACAAAAAAAAATGTAATACAGGTGTGAGGGGCTTGTGAATTGCATAGAAATATACATAGCCATAAATCACATTTTCCGTATTTACGATGATGTTATAAAGGTTTGAAAATATTTGTACCATATTTTAACGATTAGCACGCAAATCGTTTTATTGTTGTGCTGCTATCTACTAGACTAGATGAGATATGAGAAAATATAAAACCGTGGAAATTTGATTATTTACCTGTCTGTTTACCACGCAATAAACATTATATAAAGAATATATGAAAACTTTTTGTACTTGCGGCATTAAAATGCAACCTACCCGGAGTAGGCACTTTCTTTGGCAGCACATCTTTTTCTTCCATCGCACTGAGGCACACATTTTGCACAAATTTAAAAAACCGAGCGGGAGAAGGGAGACGATCGCCAGATCCGACTCAGTCAAACATTTTGGTGTAATTTTAAACTGTATTTTTCAAGGAAAATTTACCTTGAAAGCAAACTTCAAATAGTCACTGCCATATTTTGGCTCTTGGAGCTTGAGGCATTGTTGCTTGATCGCCTGCGGTTAAATCAAAATATGTTCTTGCGAAACTTGACAGTTTATAGGGTATGCTGTGCCGCAAAGTACTTTATTTGAGAACTAATCTATACGTTTATAAAAAAAACTGGTATTATGACCGGTCACGGTCGTTTCAAAGTCCATTTACAACGAATGGGGCTTTGCCAAGATTGTGTGACAGTTACCTTGAAGAGGTATCACGATCCAGGTTTCTTAACTATAAATCTCTCAATCTATAGGTCTGCCGCGTTCCCAGCGCTGGTACAAGGTTACGCGGTTTGTAAGAGCTGCGGAACACATTTACGTCTTTTGATGTAGTCCTCGATTTGCACCATGGACAATGTGTGACATTGGGTGCGCAACCTGTGTGGGTTCCGGCCAACTTTAAAAATAATAATAAAAAAATACTTGTCGCGTTTAAGCCTCCTGTTTTGCATTACTGTAAAGGTGGATGTGCATCGTAAAAGCTTCTGGATTTGACTCTTATATCGTTTGTTGTCGGTGCTGGACGTGAATAATGTTTTTCTAAAATAAATTATAAAAAATAGTTTATTTTCTAAATGTTTCAATGCCATGGGAAATTTTTAAAATTTGTTCTAGATTTACTACAGAAAACTTTAGCTGGACGGGACACAGTCACATGGTAACTATAAAATATAATCGCGTTAATTTGTCATACTAATTTCTGACATAATTTTCGGCATACATAATTTCAAATATTTTATTGGTTTCTTAATTGACATGGCAAGTCATAGTCTATAAAAACTATCTTTCTAAAACACAAATGCATATGTACATAACCGAAAAAAAATATTCTTACATAAAATTTATGAAACTATTAAACGTAGAAAGTACGAGGAACTATAACAAAGTTTTTTACTGCATCGTACCAACTGTTCGATATCAAATGCTTATAAAAGTTTATTTTATGGAAAATTTTATAACTGAAAACTTATTTTTTTGTTTCAAAATCTCAAACCAATTTATTTTATCTGCAGTCAGATAATTTAATAAACTCAATATGTACATACATATATGGTTCAATGTATAAAGTAAATATTATTATCTAAACATATGATCAGTCTTAACAATATTATATTTATATGTATGTCCTCCGGTATAGCTAGACAAAAAAATATTTTGGCCCTATCCAATCTCCACATCTTGGAAATGTTTTAGGCGGTTGTTTGATTTGTGCATTATTCCCAACCTGTAGTATTACGTCAATACCGCGAGTCCATGAATTCGATTTAAAATCACGTAGCATCCAGTAACCCGGATTATCGGCGACAAATCGAATAGCAACGATAGAACTATTCTCTATGGTGACCGTGTCTTTGTGCAGTGGATTGTCAAAATTCCTCTCCAGTAAGTCATTCTTAAATTGTCGTATAACGATTAATTTTTTTTATTATTTCGGTTTTATTTTATACTTACGTTTATATTTTTGTCCTTGATTTGTTCGAGTGTTTCGCTGTTGGTAGGTATTTTTGCCACCCCAACAATGTAGAATGAATAGCCATGAAGATGATACGTGTATGATGCGCGTTCATCTGGAAAATTAATAAATTTGTTGTGAAATCGACATAAAAACATATTTTGTACTAAAGATTTAATTTTGTGATTTCTATGTGCATTATTTAATTTAAAATCATCAAATCATTCAACTGCTATCTTTCGGTTGCACAAGTTGATATCTTAATTTTGCGGACCATCGTGATATAAGTATTGTGTCAACAAATAAGGAACAAGTCCAGAATGTCTATAGAATATTGGCAAAAGTTTAACTTTAGTCACAAGCAAAACCGCAAAGCACCGCTAAGTTTTCTCCTAAAGTAGAACTATCATAAATAGATCATGGTGTTGAATACAGCGCACTTGATTTCAATAGTGCATCATAATAATGAATTTCGATGAAAACAACCTTGTTTCCAATAATCCCGATTAAATTTCAAAACACCAACATACCTTCTTGCTTCACTTTGTAAAATACTTGTTAAAAATGAGAAAACTGTTATGGATGCTGCTCCTTCAAGTGAACTGATTTCCCAAAATCTGAAAAATATTGTTTTCTAAAAAATCATCATAAATTTTGGAATAGTGTATTGGACCAATATTCTAATTTTTCTCACAAATGGCATTGGTAGACCGATTTACCAACCGTCCAACATCCGACTTTCGTTTACGACAAATGTACACAGATCTCAAAAAGGTATGATATTAACAGGCCGAATGTCGAAGGGCCGAATGTCAAAGTGTGTGTTTAGAAGTTTTTGTGTTTAGAAATATATTGTTACGATTTTGCCTTGTCAATCAAGGTTCGAATCACTGGATTGTGAATAAATACACTGCTTCAATTTTAACTCACACAATTTTATTTACACAACACAATTTATTATACAACACAATTTTCACAATTAATTATTATAATTATAACACACTTTTTAATTATCACTTTAATAATCGCTTTAATAATCACTTTAATAATCTTTCTATTTAACCTTCACTGTATCACGTTTAAAATAATACTCAGCAATACACGTCAACGCGCGCCTTTATATACCAAAATATTTGTTTCTAGAATAATCCTAAATGCGCAGCAAATATGTTAGTATAGAAATACGCCTAAATGTTGAGTATACATTATAAATGTAATTGAACAATTAATGAAATTAACTTATTCTATTCTATTCTAGGTGTCACCGTAACACTACCCCCCACCTAAGCCTGTTCGTCCCGAACAGGAGCCAGATCATCTCCTCTGTAGAACGCCAAACGCTCTAAATGTACCACCTTTGGTTTACCTTTCCGTCCTTTCTGTATGCGATAAACCACATCGTTCAACCTTTTGATGACAGTGTAAGGTCCTTCCCATGTGGGTTGCAACTTCGGTGATAATCCCTTGTGCCGTTGCGGGTTGCGAAGCCATACCAATTTCCCTTCCTCGAAGCTTTGATTATTTGCTCGTATGTCATATCGAGCTTTCATTCGATCACTTGATATCCGAATTTTCTCCCGTACAAATTGATGTATATCATTGAGTTCCTCTTTCATCCGGTTGACTTAATCATGTCGGCATAGAGCTACTGATGGAACAGCTCTAAACTTTAAATCTCCCAGTAATAGCAGATTGTTCCCAAATATGGTTTTAGCTGGTGTCACTCCTGTTGTGTCATTTACCGCAGATCGGTAGGCCATCAGAAACATCGGTATATGTCAATCCCAGTTTCGTTGGTTCCTTTCCACAACCTTTGCTAGATATGCCTCCAATGTGCCATTGAATCTTTCCACCATACCGTCCGACTGTGGGTGTAAAGGCGTTGTTCTTGTTTTATTGATTCCAGGCATCTGACATATTTCCTGCAATACCCCCGATTCGAAATTCCTTCCTTGATCCGTGTGAATTTCCATCGGTACACCAAATCTGCTAATCCAATTGTTGACCACGGCATCAGCTATTTGTTGTTGTCTCCTCATTGGGTATGGGGTACACTTCCGGCCATTTGCTGAAATAATCAATTATTACCAGCACATATTTATTTCCGCTCTCGCTGGTCGGAAATGGCCCCGCCACATCCATTGCAATTCTCTCAAATGGTGCCCCGACATTATATTGTTTCATGGTTCCACGGCTTTTTCGTGCTGGTCCCTTTACTGCAGCACATTGGTCACATCTTCGACACCATTCTACTACTGACTGTCTACATCCGGATCAGTAGAAACGTTGGCGAATTTTGGCTAATGTTTTATTAATCCTAGGTGACTTCCACTTGCTCCTCCATGATACTCCTTGAGGATTTCCGCTATCCGACCTTTTGGCACCACTACCATCAATTGTTTTACTTTACCATCCGTGCTTTCCCACTTTCTTTTTAAATATCCATTTTCTACGTGGAGGCTCTCCCATTGAGCCCTATAAGCTTTTACAATAGGGGTTTTGTCGGCTATCTCACTCCATGTGGGCCGGTGTTCCTTTTCCTTATGTTTCATGATGAATGACAGATCAGCATCCCGTAACTGCTCCTTCCTGATCATTTCGTCAGTCCATTCCTCATCAGGTAGCACTTGCATAAGCCGAATATCGATGATGTTTTCCCTACCCTCCACATGCCCACAATGCTTGCATTCCAAGAGACATGGCAGTCTTGATAATGCGTCGGCATTTCCATGTGCGGTTCCCTTCCGATGTTCAATTTGGAAATCGTAGCTTTGCAAACGTTCGATCCAACGTGCTACTTGTCCCTCTAGATTTTTGAATTGTAACAACCAGCGCAAAGCTCCATAATCCGTCCGTAGAAGAAATATTTGGCCATAGAGGTACTTATGGAAGTGCTTAACACATTCCACTATAGCCAACAACTGTTTCCGTGTTACACAATAATTCCGTTCCGGTTTTGATAACATCTTGGAGTAATATGCAATAACTCGCTCCTCACCATTTGTTGCCTGTGATACCGTCATTTCTTGCATCGGTGCCCAAAATGAATTTAACGTTGGGTATAGGGTATGCGAGGCACCGCATAATCGTCGTCTTAGTTCCACGAATACCTCTTCTTGATCATTCTTCCATTCGAATGCCTTGTTCTTCCTTGTTAACTCGTGTAAACTATTTGCGATACTGGCGAATCCTGGCACGAATCGTCTATAATAGGTACACAATCCAAGGAAGCTCCGTAATTCATGTAAGTTTTTAGGTCGCGGCCATTCCTTCATCACTGCGATCTTATCTACATCGGTGCGATCTTATCTTAATCAACAGCGATGCCATTACCAGAGCCAGTTCTGTTTGTGATTTGGGAGTCATTTGCGACAGTGAATTGAATTTCAGACAACACATCGATCGTATGTATTATCAATCAAGCCAACTCTGCCCTCGGTTTCATCAAGCGTTGGTCGAAAGAATTCGATGATCCTTATGTTACGAAGGCTCTCTATTCAACATTCGTTCGTCCCCTGCTCGAGTATGCTAGCCAAGTGTGGTCGCCTTATCATGAGGTTAATATTCGCCTTATCATGAGGTTCAAGAGCATTGAAGCAGTCCAGCGAAGATTCTTCGCTTTGCTTTACGGGGGCTACCGTGGGTGGACATGTTCAACCTGCCTTCATATCAGGCAGGATCGTCTAAAGCTAATTAAATTACAACCACTTAGTAAGCGCCGAGTTGTTGCAGACGTGGTTTTCATTCATCAAATACTAACCGGCGGTATCGATTCTCCAGTTCTGCTTGGTAAAATTAATCTAAATATAAATTCGCGAGATTTAAGAACGGTACCTATGTTTAGAATCGACCCTCATCGAACTGATTACGGAAAGTATGAGCCTGTCTCTAGAATGCTGTTCGAAGCTAATCAGCACTTCCATTTGATCGATTTTAATATGACGAAACGCATGTTGAAAAAACTTTTTTATTTTTCTTGACCATAGTTTGATGTTTTATTTAACTTATTTGTTTTTATTTGTTTCATTTTATTCTGCTTTACTTTATCTTGTTTTATCTATTTTAAATCTGCTTGTACTAAGCAGACTCGACTTCCGTTTTCCTTCCGTCTGCGATGGGTATCGTTTTGCTTAACTATTCACTTAGCTATTCGTTTATAATCATATTTGATTTTTATTCTTTACATATTTAGCCGTTTCAACATTCAATTTTTCAATTTGACTGGTTAAGCAACTCGATATCCTTGTTTATAATTCACTTGAATTATACTCAAAAAAATAATAATAATACAGATGGAGACTCCCCGCGCGCGGTTGGGAGGGGTAATAGGTCGTTGGAATAATAATAATTATTATTATTATTCCATTATTTGTTACCTTATGACCCAAATATGTATTTTACTTCCGTCCTAAATAATTTACATTGCTTTGGGCTAAGCTTTAATCCGGCGGCCTGTATCCGATCGAAAACCTCCGCTAAATTCCTTAAATGCTCGTTGAAATCCTTGCCCATGATGATGATGTCGTCAAAATATACGAGGCACGTCCTCCAATGTAATCCCTTTAGTACGAGCTCCATTAGCCGTTCAAAATGGCATAACGTTAAATTGTCATAATCCGTTACCCACACTGAATGCCGTTTTCTCGCGATCTTCCTCCTGGACTTCCACTTGCCAATAGTCGCTTTGCAGATCTAATGTCGAAAATATTGGCATCCGATAATGTGTCCAACGTGTCATCGATCCTTGGCAATGGATAACTATCCTTTTTCGTCGCAGCATTTAATTTTCGGTAATCCACGCAGAATCTCATGCTACCTGGACTGCTTGATGTTTCGATTACCCCTGCTGCTTACATATCTTTTTCCATTCGATCCACTTCTCCTTGCTTTGCCAATGGTAATCTCCTGGGTGTTTGACGTATCGGAATTTCTGCTCCTGTATCTATCCGATGTTTTACAATTGTGGTTCTCCCATTATTGTCCGATGTACTGCAGAATATTGGCATGTACCGCTCGAGCAATTGTTTTGCCAAATTTTTCTGTTCCCTGGTAATATCTTCGGTCCATTTCTCCATGAACTGTTCTACAACCTCTTTCCGTCCTAGCGAGTTAGCCGTATTAATCGGATTTTTCTGCTCGCACTTCACTATCGCAGATATTTCTTCACATTTTCCGATTATTGTCCCTTTCTGGATGATTTTCGTCTTATCCGAGAGATTTAGAATCCTAATTGGTACTCTATTATCGCTGTCTGATTTTACCAGAACTTTCCCGATCATAATTTCTCTGGCTCCGCTCTCCGCTTCATTGGCTTCCACAACCCACAACCCGGGTGACCCAGAATCTCCCTCCAATCTTGCCCATACTATTGCTTCCGAGTTTGGTGGCAGTTTCTCCCGATGATCCATTATAATTTGCCTGGTCATTTCTCCTATAGTGCTAACGTGAAGTGGCAACTCGATATTATCATAATTTAATACATCCCGTCCAACATCCACCACGAAGCCATTTGTTCTCATGAAGTCCATCCCCAAGATGACTTCGTCTACAATATCTGCAACCAGCACCTCGTGTTGAAAGTTATTCCGCCTAATCCTTATTTTTACGACCTTTTTCCCTTTTATTGCTGAATTTTCTGCAATCGCCGTTCGTAATTTCATTCCATTAGCTGGTTCTATAATTCCATCGATAATATCCTCACGAACAATCGTATGAGTTTCTCCCGTATCCAGTGTGATCATGCATTTCTTCCCATCAATATCGGCTTCAATTGTCAAGCTGTCACCGCATCTTGCTACTCTCGAAACTTGGATGGACGTTATGGGGCAATCGGTTGTGGGAGTCAGCTTTTGCTCTTTCAAGCTGTCTCTTTTTAACAACTCCAATGTCGTCTGACTCTCCTTTCTAGATTCTATCTGCTCCTCGTTTGGTCTATGCTTCATAGGAGATGGCGACCTTCCTCGTTTCTTCCTAATCTCCCAGCAGTCCCGTGAGATGTGACCCGTCCTAGCACACACCCAGCATTTAACCCTGCCACTTCCATATCTGAACCTTGGCGTAGCCTGCTTGGTGTCCATTCTGGAATCAATCTCCACTCGGCGAATTTTCATTGCTGGTTTGATGATGGCCTGAGCAGTTTCGTTTGTTAACGCACAAGCGATAGTTTCCGTGAAAGTTGGCTTAGGTGACAACATCGCCGCTCTGCGTGTCTCAGGATCTCGAATACCATCAATGAATGCATCTATTTTAATTTGCTCCATGTAATCGGCCGACATATTTGAATGTGCTAAATGCGCGAAGCGCTCAATTGCCGATGAAAATTCCTGTAGCGATTCTCCTCCTCTTTGGTATCGACCCTTTAATTCCATGCGATAGATTTCTCGGTTGTGGTCACTTCCGTATTTTTGATCTAACGCCTTCATAATTCCCATGTAAACATTCCGTTCCTGCTTGGGAATGATTTGTAGTGTTTCCGTCGCTTCACCTTTAAGAGCCACAATTAACGCTCCAACACGTTGTTCTTCATTCCACTGATTTTGCTTAATCGCCGTTTCGAATTGGAACTTAAAAATACTGAAGGATGGTGTTCCATCAAATGTTGGTGGTATTAACTTTACAGCGTTTACTGTCTGGATCACTTGATGTGTCGTTCCATTCGTCTTGAATTCTTGGAGCTCTTTCACGAGACGTTGAACTTCCCCTTTAACATTTTGATTTTCTGCGTGTACTTCTGTTTTCAGTTTTTCCACTTTACCGTGTAGTGTAAAAGATAACTCCAGAAACCAGTCATCCATTTTCTTTTGGCCATCTTCTATTTGGTTCTTAATGTCCACCCCTTGTTGCTCCATCTGCTGTTTCATTTGATGTTTAATGTCGACCCCTTGTTGCTCCATCTGCTGTTTCATTTCTTGGTTCGATTGTTTAATTTCACCCAACTGTTGTCCCATCATTTGATTCATAGCAGCGATTAACTGCAATACATCAAAACTACTAGATGGGTTTTGTGTTGTTCCGATCACCGTTTGTACGTTCTCTTCTTTCTTGTCCACACTGATCTCATCCGTTTTTTCCTCCTCGAAACCATACACGTCTGGATTTAAACCTTCCTTCTCCATGGCCTCACGTATAGTCGCTAAACCAAACTAGCTTTTGTGCCTTCACTGGCCAAACCTCGCTGTTGCTCCTTTAATTGCTCAAGCTTTAATCCGTAGAGAATCATTTTCTATATTATTCACAATCCCACCGCTGTCACCAATTGTTACTTTTTTGCCTTGTCACTCAAGGTTCGAATCACTGGATTGTGAATAAATACAACTGCTTCAAATTTGAACTCACACAAATTTATTTACATAACACAATAATTATACAACATAAAATTAACAATTAATTATTCCAATTATAACACACTATTTAATTATCACTTTAATAATCACTCTATTTAACCTTCACTAATTCGCTTTTGAAATAAGACTCATCATTTCACGTCAATGTACGCCTTTATGTACCAAAATATTTGTTTCTAGAATAATCCTGAATGCTCTGCAAGAATCAGGCAAATATGTTATAGTACACAAATGACGCCTAAACCACAAATATAATTGAACAATTAAAGAATAACTTATTCTATTCTAATCTAGGTCATCGTACAATAAAGTTGGATGAGATTTTACTCTACATGTTGTCAACTACTGATTGGCCTGAACAACGATTTTATTTTGGTTGATTTTATAAAACTACATTATAAAAAAATAATCTGTATTATCGACTATTTGGTTATCGCCTGCTTATATTAATACACCATTTTTATCGACTTTTTGAAAACTGGTAAATTTATATTGTAATTTTATATTTTCATTGCCGACATTTTCCGGTTGCGTATTTTAGTTGCATAGAATTATAGATTATATAGAATGAGTGTAAGCAACTGTCAAGTGTTATAAATTCGGAGGGTAAAAGAGAAAGCATATAACTCAAGAGGTCCATTTTTTCGACCGAATGCAATGAAGTTAGGAAGTTAAAATTAAAAAATTATTCCGTTTGTTATATAAAATATATACGATAAGTTAAATTTAAATTATTACGGAAAAACGGAACGAAGCAGAACGGATGCAATGTAGATGAGACTTTATGAGTAACAATATTTATTTGTGCCATTTCCTATCTAATTAACGATTGGCGCCCGGGTTTTTTTTAATTAATAATTTTTTTAGACTGGAACGTCAAGGAATCAAATGCTAGGAATCGATTTTGATGTATGCTAATTTCGAGAAATTTCGTATAGAGGATGTTTTGGTGGGGCCCTCGTTCCATTTATAGATTTTTTCAACTCGAACGATTAAAATAAAAATTTTAGTGATAATTTTTAGTGAGTTTTCTAATGCCGTGAATGAATTGCGATGAGTCTTAATTTTGAGAAACTCATTAAAGGTTTTTCGGGTCGAACGATTTTTATAAAAAGGATTTTCGAGTGTTAAGAATCAAAATTTGCTTAGGGAGTTCTCAAATGGGATCCGGGTCTCCATTTTAAAAAAATTTGAAAAAAATTGAGAGAGGATATATTTACGAGTGTTAGGACACGACTGGTATGATCCATCGCACGATTTTGGAAAATTTGTGTAAAGGTGCTCCAGTTTAGCCGTTATATGTTGTGGCTTGTTGCAAAATAGAACTATGTCATTTCTCAGTCGAAGGGGATGGAGCTCAGATTAATGGTGAAAATGAGAATTGGATGAAACAAAAACCTTTCTTAAACGAATTGTATGGAACTCGGTTAGTACTATGATAATACCAAATTTTATCGAAGCAAAACCGCGGATTCTTTAAATTGAATAGAACTACGTGCGGTTCGTTGTAGATCAACTACATATCCTGCGTTGCTTCGCTGTAATTCAGTTTTCTGATATTAAAACGAGCCTAGTTTCAGATTGATGCCGTTTATAGTACAATAATATGTGAATGTATTACACAAAAAATATTTTCGTCTAATTATAAAGTTTAGGTGTTAGTTCTCTTTGTACTTTGAATTTTATAAAATGTGTGCAACTCACAATCGCATGCAGCATAACAAGTAAATGAAACACCACAACATCCATATACATCTTTCCAAGGCATCAACCTTAGTAAAAATTAAACTTTATTACATTTTAGTAGCTACACTATAATATAGAATTTATGCGTCTTCCATAATTAAAACTTACAAAATATAGACAAACAAGCTCATTCGTAAATAGACAGAAACGAACTCGTAAACCCAACTTTTAATTTTACGTTTGTTAGTTTTAATCCTCTGAAGTTTATAACCCGAAGGTTTCGAATGCTTTATTATCCTTTGTACAAATGATAAAGCATATTATAAGCTTTTCGTATGCAACAAAATGCATAAAAGTGGAAAAACGTTTTTCTTTATCTCGAATACAGTAAAATCAAGTTTTTTTTTTGTTTTCCCAGTTTCCTTCATTTTTTACTGTAAAAGTTCCTGATGAACTTAATGCAGAACAACAACATTTGTGTATTGTATACTTTTTCTTCTTTCACATGTAAGATTTATGGTGCGGAAAATTTTCTAAAAATTTTACGGTATTTTTATGATATGTGGAGTTTCCGAAAGCTTTTGTTACGTATAGTTGCATAGAAATGAAAAAAGTGTTTTGTTTTTACTAATTAGAACTTAAATAATTTTACTTAGGGGGACTGTGTTTTGTAGAGCACACGAGAGAATTTTAAGTTTTACTGTTAATGTTCTAGAGATTTATAAAAGTGCTTGTTCTTTTTACGAGGTTTGGGATGTGAAGGTGTTGCCTGAAAATCTGAATTGAACTAAACGAGTCTTAAGGATATTCGCTATGGATAGCCGTGTTTTTTTATTAGCGCCCGATAGATATATCCGGAGCACCCAATTTTCTATGTCAAAACTTATATTTAGTGCGCTATTTTTGCATCTAATTAATTTAATTAACTCCAAACTTATATTTTTCATTCAACGTTGTAGTTAAAAATCGACATAAAAATATTTTGCTCTACCTATCTATCGAGAAAAATTTAAAGAAACCATTAGAAACTTAATCTTACAATAAAAATCAAAAACGCAGCAAGATGAATTCTTGTCCGCAACGTCATGTTAAAATAACTGTCAATTAGTATATTTCAGGTGATAAATGCTTGTTTTATGGATGCATTTATTTTTCATTTTTATGGTATAGCGACACCAGTGAATAATAGCTGCAGTTTCAGTAGAAATTTCGCATTCTACTTCGGAAAGTGCTCGAATAATAAAACACGGCTGATAACTTGTTTTGATCTGTTTCGTCTTTAGATTTTAGAGATACACAATTCTCCTCTCAAATGTGTTCTTCTGCTAGCATCAGTTTGTTTAAGCTTTTCAGTTCTTGTACTAATCTGTACTCTTCTCGAAAATCGGGGACTGGATATTCAATTATCGACTTTTATTTTCGTTCACTATTTTTACCTGGCCATTCGAACGTTCATTACCACTTGCAAAGTTTAAGGTGCCTATTCTCTACTATTTCGTAAGTGACTGAAACTTCAACACAATGAATCCTGATCCTTGATCGGTAATCAATACGTCTGGACTATTTCTATTTTTACTTTTTAATAAGGCCCCACCTTTTTCATAGTCATTATACTTTTTTCAAAGGGCTAAATATGTCCTAGTTGCCTATCACCGGATTTTTTGTAATCCAGACATATTTCGCACCTACTCACGTATCTTGTGACCAAATCTCTCATTTTCGAGAAATAAATTGTTGATTTTATATTTTCAAATGTTTTTTTGATCGCTTGGCCCAACTGCTTACTTCGTGTGCACCACGGGCAACGATATATAATATTGGTAGTACAAATTAATTCGGTCCGTTTTTTAATTTTAAAAACGCATTCATTTTAAAATAAAATGAACGAACAGATTAATTAAAATATTGTCCATTGATGCTTACGAGTTTTTCCCACCTCCTCTCAGACAATTTTCGAATCCCATCTCACAAAAACCTTTCGTCTTTTGCGGCGATCCAAGTTTGAAGTGCCAAATCGAGTTGCATCCGTCGGAACAACAATAATCAGAAGGAGCAATGTAAAATATCCCACTCCGGGTGTTTCATAATATTTTTTTACGACTTTTGCATCGTGAGGCCGAGCGTTGTCATGCACAAGAATAACTTTATAATGCTTTTCCTCATATTTCGGTCGTTTTTTTCGTAATGCACGGCTCAACCGAACTTATGGAATCTCCAGGTAGTGGTAGCTCGTAGTACACAACGCCTCTTTGGCCCCATCAGATACACAGCATAACCTTCGAACCATGAATGTTCGTCTTTGGTGTTGATGTTCAGGTCGTTGGCGCAATGATTGGCCGGGCAAAGTATTTTTTCTTCTTGGCGTTATCGTAGAAGATTCACTTCTCGTCACCAGTCACTATCCAATGTAAAAAACCCTTTCTTGTTTGCCTATGAAGCAGCTGCTCTCAAGAAAAAAATCGCCTTTCCATGTCTCTTGGTTTCAATTCAGAACGGGCCCAATTGCCTTGCTTTTGAATCATGCTCATAGATTTCAATCGCACGGAAACTGTTTGTTGGGTCACCCCCAATGTACCGGCAAGCTCTTCTTACATTTGAATCGCATCTTCATCGAGTACATTAAAATGACTTCAAATATGTATGGAAGGCTTCTAACGCCAGGTGTGAATCTTGTATTGCTCATGTATATAGAACATGATCTCAGTTACCATAAAAACATACACCCAGGGTAGTTACAGGGGGATTTTTCTAACCCATTTGTTAAAAAACTGAAAACATTTCACATTAAAATGACTTCAGAAATGTATGGAGTGCTTTCAACGATGGCCATTTTTTTGATGTTGCTCTGTGTTTGCATAATGATGATTATGATAATTTAATTATGTTTTGAGAGTGCTTACACTATACATATGCAAATCGTTTTTTAAAGAAAATTAACTTTAACAAAACGTTTAAACATACATTTTCTCTTCTTTTTCATAAATTCTCTGATTTTTCATAAAACTTTCTGCTGAGAATTTTTAATTTGCATAAAAATATCAAAAATTTTCTGCTGGTGTAAAAAATATCAGGAGGAAAAATTCATTTTTGTGATAGTTATGCCTCTAGCGGTGAATAGCAAAACACATTTTTTTCTGCTGGAAATTTTCTGCTTTCTTATACAGCATGTATTTTGACTCATCAGAAGTTGTTTTACTTTTAATTTTATTGAATTGTCTTGTGTTGTGGCTCACCATATCTAAATTCTTTCTTTTTTAACAGAAAAACTCTAGTTTTAACTCTAGCTGCCGTCGTCTATCCGTTAATAAACCGCCTAAAATAACTGTATAACTTAATTAATGACCTAACATCTCTAAGACACTTTAATGTTGGAAACATTTCTACTGCTTCCGCCTTCCAACATCCCGGCTCTATACCATCTTTACTTATGTGAAATCCTAAATATTCTAAACTCGTACATAGAAACCTACATCTCCTTAATTTAATGTTCCATTCCTTTTGTTATTCTTTTACTCAAAATGACAGAGTTATCTAAATTTGCCATCACAATCGGATTCATGTGATTACCTAAGATTTTATAAATAAGTGATTGAAATACAGCTGGGCTGGATGCAGGGGAGTATTAGGCTGCGGGTCGTTTCAGCAATGTGCTTTGGGTTGATGGGAAATATGTGTATGTTGGATGGAAATTGGATTCTTAAAAGATTGTTGGAAGAATTTCTGGAGTATAGCCACCTGGGATGGAACTCGATCAATTCTTAACAGATTATGATGGGATTTGGTACTCGTATGCTGGATGGAAAAAGAATTCTTAAATGATTTTGGGAAGAAAGTCTGGAATATGGCCACGAGGGATGGAACTCGACCATTTCTTAACCGAAAAATATGGTAGATGGAAATAAGATTCTTTAATAACTTTTGGAAGAAGTTGTGAAATATGAACGATGTATGAACCTAACACAAAGGGCTCGGATAAATTTATTGTATTCTTATCAACAACTACCTCGAAAAATATTCACGGGAACATGAAATATGATGTCTTCTAAGAGCTTGAGATTTGCAGCACCTTTCGAACGAAGCGGAATTTTATACTTTTGAGGTACTTGCAATACATGGTACTTGCACCATAAATGGTCTGGGAGTTACTTCCATAAAACATCCAATAATTACACTCTCCACTACAACAAAAATCACAAAAGAGGAAATTTATGATTCGGTTTCTCGTTCTCAGGCGAGTACAGCGCAGTTTATCATTTTATAATCCCGTATTTATCCAAAGTGCCGAATTTCATCATTATCGGTTAAGTAATAGCCGTGTCCCGTTCCAGGTGACCGTATTAAAAAACTTCTTCCAGAAATCATTATTGAATGTCATTTCCATTAAATAAATTGAATCCTATCGTAATCGGTTAAAAACTGCCTGAGTTCCGCCCAAGGAGGCCATATTCCAAAACTTCTTTCATAAATTATTTAAGAATACCATTTCCATCCAACAAACCCCGCAGATGACTATATTCTAGAACGTTTTCTCAAAATCATTTAATAATCCCATTTCCATAGGCTGCAGTTTTACGGCAACCGAAACGCAGTCGACACGGCGGGCAGCCGTAATGTCTGATTTTCGACAGTCAAATGGCAGTCGACGAGTCTACTATTCGACATCAATCGAAATCCAAACGGTACGGCTGCCGAATGGCAGTCGGCAACGACTGTTATAAGGCAGCAAACGAAAACCAAACTGAATAGTAGCCGAATGGCACTCGGCAAAGTATGTTTTTCGGCAGCAAACGAAAACTAACCGGAAGGGGTGCCGAATGGCAGTCGGCAAAGTCTGTGTTTCGGCAGCAAAGGGAAACCAAGCGGAACGGGTGCCAAATGGAAGTCGGCTAAGTCTGTGTTTCAGCATCAAATGAAAACTAAACGAAACGGCTGCCGAATGGCACTCGGCAAAGTATGTTTTTCGGCATCAAACGAAAACCAACCGGAAGGGGTGCCAAATGGAAGTCGGCGAAGTCTGTGTTTCGGCAGCAAACGGAAACTAAGCGGAACGGGTGCAAAATGGCACTCGGTAAAGTATGTTTTTCGGCAGCAAACGAAAACCAACCGGAAGGGGTGCCAAATGGAAGTCGGCGAAGTCTGTGTTTCGGCAGCAAACGGAAACCAAGTGGAACGGATGCAAAATGGCAGTCGGCAAAGTCTGTGTTTCAGCATCAAACGAAAACTAAGCGAAACGGCTGCCGAATGGCACTCGGCAAAGTATGTTTTTCGGCAGCAAACGAAAACCAACCGGAAGGGGTGCCAAATGGAAGTCTTCGAAGTCCGTGTTTTGGCAGCAAACGGAAACCAAGCGGAACGGGTGCAAAATGAGTAAAAAGTATGTTTTTCGTCATCAAACGGATTTAATTTCATTATCCTGAGTATACATAGTACACTACATACACATAAAATGTAATTTTTTGTTTTCTTTCGTTTGTTTCGTTTCCACAGCCGTACGCAAAATTATTCAGAATGTAAAAAACAAATTAGATGATATTTGCTGTGTTTTTTTATTAGCGCCCGATAGTTGTATCCGGAGCAGCCAATTTTCTATGTCAAAACTTATATTTAGCGCGCTATTATTGCATATAATTAATTTATTTGACTCTAAACTAAGATTTTTCATTCATCTTTTTAGTTAGAAATCGATAAAATCGGGAGCCGCTATCGGGTGCGCTATCCATTTCAATGGGAAATTTGAAAAGGCTTTTATTTTGTAAACCCCTGAAACCATTAGAAACTAAACCTTACAATAAAAATTTAAAACGCAGCAAGATGAATTCTTGTTTATAACGTCATGTAAAAAGAAATGTCAGTTAATATATTTCAGGTGATAAATGTTTGTTTTGTTGATGAATTTAGTTTTAATTTTTATAGTATAGCAACGCCAGTGAATAATAGCTGCAGTTTCAGTAGAAAATTGCCATTTGACTCCGGATAGTGCTCCAATATTAAAACACGGCTATTATGTCTTAGCTACTTGTTTTTTTTTTGTACGGCTGTAGAAACGACGTAAATTCGAGAAAACAAAAAAAATATTAAATTTTGTATGTATGTATATACTATATACTCTCTTGAATGTGTTTTTTTTAAATAATATAAAACATTCATAATAGCTTTACTTTTCTGTGATGTATAATTTTTGTGACCAACTCTCTACTTTCCGTTTTCGTTCTCGTACTCCCAGGCCCAGCAAACAAACGTTGATAGCAGTATGAAACAGATTGAACAATTTGCACACGTCGAAGTGAAAAAACAAATAAATTTACTTCGGTTTCTTTTATAATGCATACAGATACACCGCATATTTACCCCCACTTAATTTCTTGTTTATCAATTTCATTTAAGAAAATTTCTATTTCATTTTTATTAGTCTGGAGATTTTAATTGAGGTGAGTTATTGATGCAAAATCTATTGAAATATATATTTAAGTAGATTCTGGTTGATGTGTAAAATATTCATTGTACATGGTATGATGTTTATTTTACCAGCGTTTTCAGATGGAGAATACGTGGACAACATATCAAATGAGTAAACATACAAAATTAAAAATATGTAGTTGTATCTGTGAGTGTGTACACTTAGTATATACAGTGCCTTCTATAGTACTGGCCTGTGACAACAATCATTTTTTGCTGATGACGACAACTTAAGTCGACAACCAGATGTCACCATAATTAAGTAAAAATAATACACTTTGCCTCCTTATTACGACGGCAATAAATTTCACAAGCTTAACAAATAAAAATCAGAATTATTATACAATAAATTAATAAATTATGAACAATTTTAGTGTAATTGATTTTCTTAATTCATAAATTGAATTTTTTCAATCCACATTCAAGAAGTTAATGAGAATTTAAAGAAATGCGCCTATTTAGATAACGTAATACAAAGTTCTAGTGTATTCCACCACAAAAATATAAATAAAACCGTGAGAGCAGAGAATATTATGTGATCATTTTGTTTCTATTTTGTCATTCCATTTTTGTATTTTATTGTCATTTTCATTTAGTATCACATAATTAGTCGAAGCTTTACGGTACGATACATTTTTTCTGTATTTTACATGATATCGGTACTTATTTTCCTATTTTTATTGAATCTACGTACCAATTACAACAATTTTGAATTAGATGATATTACAAATCGACTTATGTTGGATAAAAATGACAAAAAAATGCCAAAATCTAAAATAAAAATGTACATGCATTACTAGAAAAATTAAAAAACGAATATCCTTCGGCTTCAACAGTTTGTTCGAAACTAAACAAATTAACAAAATTACAAAACAACTGGAGAGAGAAATAATATTTTTATTGTTTTGTAATTTTGTACGACGAAATTTATTTTGGTTTCATGAGAACGAGGCGGAGCCAAAAACTAGAAAAAACTGGAAAACGGAAATAAAAAATGAATAACCTTCTACTTCGATGTAATAATTGCAACTAAATATATTTTGTGATGTAATTTTCCTTTTTAAAATTTATCTGCCATCTAGTTGAACCGTCGACTTAGCGTGTCGTCATCAGTTGGTGTAAGCGGCCAGTAGTTTAGAAGGCATTGGTATATACAACAAAACATAAAAATAAAAAATATTGTTTCTAGTTTACCGTTAAGTTAACGTAGGGGAAACAAAACCGATTTTTCTGTCGGCAAAAACACGAAAAGCATGCACGAAAAGTGCATCAATTTGAAGTAAAAATTGAACGCTCTAATTATATGCTGTTTATGCGCTCATTGTGCGCTGATTTGTACTACTAGGCTATTCTGATGATCGCTGATCGGTCGTGTCGGTGTAAAAAAAATGTGAAATAATGAAATAAATCAGTCTCTCGTTGTGCTTGTTAAATTAGAAAAGGTATGTACGAGTATACCAATTTAAATAAGTTAATAAAGTGATAAAACTGTTTATTTTATTTTTATTTAATGAAGTGATAAAAGTGTTTAAGTTTTTTGTGCCCTAGTTTAAGATTAATAAGCGATTTTTATTTGTAAATTTGAGTATATACTGAAATAATTTTTTTTTTGTCATATACATTATCCGCCATTTTGATAATGGAAAAGTTTTTGGTAATAGCATATAGAAAGTACATAAGAGTAATTATTTCAGTACAATAAATTGCCATATGAAATTTAAAATCGAAATATTTGAGTTAATTTTGCGGCTATCGAACTGAAATAGGACGAACATATATACTTCAATATAGATCTTTCCTTTTTTCTCATTTTTCTAAAATCAAAACAACACAACCACAAAAAATCGAAACAGTGTATATTTTCTATTTAGGCATACATATGTGTGTGTAGAAAATCAAAACAAAATTCGACAAATTTTTTTAGAGCTATTGTAGTTGTATTGTTAACGTGTTGCAACGTGACGTAACCACATCAATATAAAGAACAGAATACAAAATGCCATACATTTAAAACACTTAAATACTGAGGACGATATGTACAAATAGCAAATCAGGATCATATACACATACATTCAAAATGATCGACATGCGTACATTTCGATTTTAATGTTTTGTGGAATATAAAATAAACAGCGAGGAACTATATTACCAATGCCTTCTAAACTACTGGCCGCTTACACCAAATGATGACGACACGCTAAGTCGACGTTGTTGTTGTTTCCTCTAGTTGCTTTGTTAGTGTAAATATCTTAAAATTATTATTGCGCAGTCTCGGTTTAGACTTAAATTGACGTCATGTGCGAAAAATGAGAGTAGTAAAAGGCCAGTAGTTTAGAAGGCATTGATATTACACAAAATTTACAATAAATACAAACACATACATGCAAATAAAAATAAGAGATGATCAAAATTAGAATTTAGAAAATGTAAATATTATTATCTTTTGTTTTAATTGATCGTGAATGAATGAAGGAGTACAAGAAATAATGCACATGCATATTTATGTTTTTCATGTGGAGGTGTAGTGTATTAACTGTAATTTCTTTTTCCCGAAGAAGGGCAAATAAAGAGCATTTAAAAAACATACATTTTAGAATATTCATAATTAGCAGGGAGAAAAACTTTTTCGAAACAAAATTTAACAGTTAAAAGGATTAAGTTATTTAAAAACTGTTTTATGAATAGATTTTATGAAGTAGTTAAATAGTTGAATGGGCAATATTATTTTTGATTACATATTACTTTGGTACACCTCGAATAATGTTTAATCAAACTATTTATCCTATAATCTGACTAATCCGAGTTCTCGAATATCCCTAAATTTATTACGAGTATTATTGAGAAAACTAAGGTCTTACTGATTGCGCATATATTTAATTTAAGATTCACTCGGTAAAATTTATTATTCTATCGTTATTGATCGATCCTAAATAATGAATATTATTTTTGTTTTCTGTCGTGCTTATTAATCTTCCGTTATTAATAATGGAGAATTGTACGAGGATTTATGAGTAATTTATGAACGAATATTTCAGCTCCCAGTGAAAATCTCAGTGCGCTGGCGGCTGGATATTCCGTTTGTGCCTTTCCACATAAGTACTGAGCAAATAGTACATTTTTTGAAAAATTATTTCGTGCTGTATACTATATTGTATGTGCTAGGGAATTGAATGTATGAATTCCAAGTAGATAACGGTACTCACAAATAAGGAATTGACACCATTTAGAAATATAGGAAAACTTGGGAAAACCGGTAACGTATGTTTAGGATTCAGAAAAACTCAGTCCTAAAGTACCTGTGCCACTAGGTTTCAGAGATGTGAATTCTCAGGTTGTTTAGCCGATTTTGCAACGGATTTCTCTCTGTTCGTTAAGGATATTCTGGTTAAGAAATATTGATTTTCGAATTTCGTAAGATTCTAAGGTATCTAAACGTCTGCCTTTGGGTTGTATATGTAATATGTCTAAATTGTTCAAGCTAACTGTATGATTTTCTGACATTAAATGGTTATGGAAAGTTGACTGATTGCAACCAGATAAATGTTCTTTAGCTCTAACTCCAAAATTGCGCCCAGTCTGACCAATATAGGAGAAACTACAATCATTGCAATTGATCCTATAAACACCAGACTTGGAAAAGCGATCAACTCTAGGTTTATTGTTAAAAATCATTTTCTTTATTGTGTTATTATTATAAAAAGCAAAACTAATATTGATATAATTGGACACGATGTTGCTAATCCGTTGGCTCGTTTTTTCTATATACTCTAAACGACGCCAGTTTTCCCGCGTTGGAGTATCCGGTGGATAAATACCCGTTAGAGTTTTACGCTTTAGCTTTTTATTTAATAACTTTAATATAGTCCTAGTTGCATATCCGTTATTCGTTGCTATTTGTAAAAGTATATTAAGCTCAGTGTTGTAATTTGAATTTGTCAAAGGGATGTCTATTAGTCTATCTATGAGTGAGTGGAAAGCTGACATTTTAATATTATGGGGATGGTTTGAAGAACTAGGGATAACAGCGTCTGTATACGTGGGTTTTCGATAAATTTTGAAGTCTAAAGAAGAATTAATTCTGGTTATTGTTATATCTAGAAAATTAATACATTTATTTTTTTCTTTTTCCAACGTAAAATCAATGGTGGGATATTTTAGAATTTAACCAAGTAAGGAAAGAGTCTACTAGTCTATCAGTTCCACTCCATAGACATAATATGTCATCAACATATCTATATCAAAAGATTATATGACGAAAATAAGGATTGTTATTTGATATGATCATTTGTTCGAAGAAATTCATGAAAATTTCATCCAACAAAGATGACAAAGGAGAGCCCATGGGTAGACCATCAGCGAATTTGAAATATATATTATCAAAACAGAAATAATTTTGTTTAATACAGGTCTCAAAAACTAACTTCAGTTCACGACGTAAGCTCTCATCTACAACATCCCTATCTAAGTAATTACAAACTATTTGGGACAAAGTATTAATTGGAATAGAAGTGAAAAGACTGGCACCGTCAAATGAAACTAGGTTTGAATGTAACGGAATGTCGACGTCTTGAATTTTATTAATCAATTCTCCAGAGTTCTTAACCGAGTAAGCCGAAAAGAAATTAGTATGACAATTGAAAAAATTTATGAAATCCTTATAGCCTAAACAAACTCGACGCGCGAGATTTGCGTAACTGTCAAACACGCTCGAAACCCTTTATGAGGTTTTTTGTAATACAAGCTCGACGTGCGTTTTTGACATTTTCTCATATATAACATAACCTATTGAGTTTATTACAAATATACATACCATCCTCGACATAAAGCTCTTTGGCAACTTTTAGCCATATCTATGCCTTTAATGCCGAGATTCTGTACCCTCTGGATGTTGTATTGTACAATATTTTATTTTCTTGCACTAGAGAAATTAGCTGCTGTTCATGGAATATAAATATTCATTAAAGGTTATTCTTTTATTATTAAAATTAAATGAAAATAAATTTCAAAAGCATTGCATGAACAAAATTCGCACAAATATAATATAAGAAAATATTTCTTAACCAGAATATCCTTAACGAACAGAGAGAAATCCGTTGCAAAATCGGCTAAACAACCTGAGAATTCACATCTCTGAAACCTAGTGGCACAGGTACTTTAGGACTGAGTTTTTCTGAATCCTAAACATACGTTACCGGTTTTCCCAAGTTTTCCTATATTTCTAAATGGTGTCAATTCCTTATTTGTGAGTACCGTTATCTACTTGGAATTCATACATTCAATTCCCTAGCACATACAATATAGTATACAGCACGAAATAATTTTTCAAAAAATGTACTATTTGCTCAGTACTTATGTGGAAAGGCACAAACGGAATATCCAGCCGCCAGCGCACTGAGATTTTCACTGGGAGCTGAAATATTCGTTCATAAATTACTCATAAATCCTCGTACAATTCTCCATTATTAATAACGGAAGATTAATAAGCACGACAGAAAACAAAAATAATATTCATTATTTAGGATCGATCAATAACGATAGAATAATAAATTTTACCGAGTGAATCTTAAATTAAATATATGCGCAATCAGTAAGACCTTAGTTTTCTCAATAATACTCGTAATAAATTTAGGGATATTCGAGAACTCGGATTAGTCAGATTATAGGATAAATAGTTTGATTAAACATTATTCGAGGTGTACCAAAGTAATATGTAATCAAAAATAATATTGCCCATTCAACTATTTAACTACTTCATAAAATCTATTCATAAAACAGTTTTTAAATAACTTAATCCTTTTAACTGTTAAATTTTGTTTCGAAAAAGTTTTTCTCCCTGCTAATTATGAATATTCTAAAATGTATGTTTTTTAAATGCTCTTTATTTGCCCTTCTTCGGGAAAAAGAAATTACAGTTAATACACTACACCTCCACATGAAAAACATAAATATGCATGTGCATTATTTCTTGTACTCCTTCATTCATTCACGATCAAGTAAAACAAAAGATAATAATATTTACATTTTCTAAATTCTAATTTTGATCATCTCTTATTTTTATTTGCATGTATGTGTTTGTATTTATTGTAAATTTTGTGTAATATCAATGCCTTCTAAACTACTGGCCTTTTACTACTCTCATTTTTCGCACATGACGTCAATTTAAGTCTAAACCGAGACTACGCAATAATAATTTTAAGATATTTACACTAACAAAGCAACTAGAGGAAACAACAACAACGTCGACTTAGCGTGTCGTCATCATTTGGTGTAAGCGGCCAGTAGTTTAGAAGGCATTGGTAATATAGTTCCTCGCTGTTTATTTTATATTCCACAAAACATTAAAATCGAAATGTACGCATGTCGATCATTTTGAATGTATGTGTATATGATCCTGATTTGCTATTTGTACATATCGTCCTCAGTATTTAAGTGTTTTAAATGTATGGGCATTTTGTATTCTGTTCTTTATATTGATGTGGTTACGTCACGTTGCAACACGTTAACAATACAACTACAATAGCTTTAAAAAAATTTGTCGAATTTTGTTTTGATTTTCTACACACACATATGTATGCCTAAATAGAAAATATACACTGTTTCGATTTTTTGTGGTTGTGTTGTTTTGATTTTAGAAAAATGAGAAAAAAGGAAAGATCTATATTGAAGTATATATGTTCGTCCTATTTCAGTTCGATAGCCGCAAAATTAACTCAAATATTTCGTTTTTAAATTTCATATGACAATTTATTGTACTGAAATAATTACTCTTATGTACTACTATCTATATGGTATACTTTCTATATGGTAATAGTATATAAAACCGATTCAAACTAAACTATAATTAAGAGCCAATTTTTTTTTTAAATAATACATACTTATTCTTACTTAAAAATAAAAGCCGTTTTATATATAGTACATATTACTAAAAAATTTCCCATTATCAAAATTACGCATAAGATATAGCTAGCTTTCTTAAAAATTTAATTATTATCGAAAACTATATAGAGATAGTGTCAATATAAGCATAGTAGCAGCAGTGCATAGTGTCAATATAAGCAAGCGCAAAAGCAAACTTGAAATTCATTATATAGACAAATTTACACAAAAATCGCTTATGGTTATTCTGAACCAGAAATTGTTAATTGTTTATTATTCAATATGTTGTATTTAGTTTACCAATTTCTACAATTCTTTGTGATCACTAATTTTGCATTTTTATTATAGCCAACAAGAGAAGCTAATATGCCATTAAGAAAAGGTATACTACAGATCACGAGAAATGCTTACCGAAAGTCAAGAGAATTCGTCGAAATATTAAAAAGGATTTATTTTATAAAATGTGGCGCACTAGAAATGTGCCGCACGAGATTCGGCAATCTATGAAAGATTCAAGTGAAGATGAGCATGTTTCGAATTTATTTTATAAACTCCTTCGTAATAATGAGAACCATCATTTTATGGAAAATTCAAGCAAAAATGAACGTATTTCCTTGCCAAATATATATATTCATAATATCATTGAAGAATCAAATGAATATGAGGACATATTCATGTCAAACAGATCGTCGGTCAACCCTGAGCAACAAACTTTTCCCAATCCTTTGTTTTTCAGTTCTAGCTATACATTTCAAAAATACGCCAATATTATAAACTGGATGTTGGATGTGCATCGAATAATGCAAATTCCACAACATCGAGCAAGTCCGTTGCCTCGCAGCTCGTGACTTTTTTAGAAGACTTCACGAAAAAAATAATTAGAAAAAGCCATGGTGATGAGAGCGAAATATGTTTTTAAATTAAATTTATAATTACAGTTATGAAAGAATAATACGTTAACTTGAAAATGAAAAAAATTTACTTAATGGATTGATTTTTATTTAAATAAATACAAATGAAAGCAAATGAATTGAAATTCTGTAAATGTTTATTTTAATTTAACATATAACGACTGCCAAATATTATTTGCCGTGTCTGCCAATTTCCATCCGCTATGTCCGCCAAATATCATCAGTTGTGTCCACCAAACGGTATCCACCATTTCCGCCAATAGGCATCCACCGTGTCCGCCAAATGTCATCCGCCATCTCCTCCAATAGGCATCCGCCGTGTCCGCCAAATGTAAGCCAATGGGCATCGGTTGTATCCGCCAATAGGCATCCGCCATGTTCGCCAAATGTCACCCGTCATGTCCGCCAAATGTCATCCGCCATGTCAGTCAAATGACATTTGCCATATCTGCTAAATGTCAACTCTCGTGTATGCATTATGGCAGACATACGGAGGGACTAGGCATGCCAAATGGCATACACTTGGCATGCCAAAGGCAGCCGTTTTTATCTGCCTACGGCAGCCGTGAATTGCCAAAAACCTGCCCGAAAATGTACTTTATGTTTACCGGGTATCCAATCCAATCATAACCGGTTAAGAATTGATCGAGTTCCGTCCCAGGTGGCCATATTCCAAAATTTATTGGAAAAATGGAAAATAAAAAATTATCCGTTAAATCGAGGTCCGTTAAATCGGGGTCCGCGATCCAGGGTTTGCTGTATATCGCTGAAAATAATTTCAAATTTTTCCATGGCTTCCAAAAGCACACTCCCAAAATGCACAAACCCCACAAGAAAATGTGCTGTATGGATAACCATCAAATTCTTGTAATTAGCGATGACACACATGATTTTTAATTTTTGACCTTATGTTTTACCAAACATTTGCGGTTCAGCTGGAGCTTGAACCCCGTTCGTTTTTTATATAACAGAATATTTGCTATTTCCAGAACAGATAAGTTATAAAACCATTATTAAGTATGTTGTAATAAATTTGAGGGAGGCACATTGGCCCAAAGATTCTGCCGCCAAAAACATAATCGAAAGTCAAAGTGTGTTTCAATTTTGTTATTTGTTATGTTTCCATTGTTGGGGTTTGATTTATTCAGATTACAATCACTATTCTAAAATGATACAAAACGAATATTGTAGAACGGTGTGTGTTTTGTGCTATCCCACACATTTTTTCTACAATCTAACATTCCACAATAGATCATCAACAAATATGTATATACTTCAAATAGCTACGTACCGGAATATGTACATGTAGATAGATACTATATGATGTACTTGAGAATTCAATTTATTTTCGTCGAAATCGACTAAACATTATTTTCCAGTTAAGCACTTCACTTTTAATACAAAATTAACTGCAACTATAGAACAGATGAATACAGGACGAAGGAAAGACGATACATATACGATATGTTAGTGTAAGAGTCTAGAAACACTCACATTCTAGTGTAAATTGGAAAAGCTTATTGATTATTTTTCTGAAAATATTTATAATATAAATTACTACGTAGCTTCATAAAAATCAGCACATTATGAGATGTTGCTTAATCCGCAGCCGTTTAACCGTACAAAGGTTATTTAACACGTAGAATATCATATTCAGTAGAATACGCTTTAATTTATATAATTATGACCTCCATCATTTCTCCAATGTAATTAAATTATGAACATTCTTACCCAGTATAGCGATGGCTTAACTACAAAGGCCCAACCCACACTTTCCTAATTGTTAGATAATCGAGAAAAACGGTTAAAAAAATCAAAATTTTAGTCAATTTTTTTTTAACTGAATATAGAACGAATTGAAGTTAATTTCGATTGATAATGGTAACATAAAATGATGTGATTTTTGTGATGCTCAATTTGGTATCAAAATGTCATTTTTGAAAAAGTGTGGGTTAGGGCCTTTGTTAATTAAGCCATCGATAGCGATTCCACCAAGTTAAAAATTAATTAGAATTTACCAACAAAAAATAAACAACCGTTCTAATATCTGCGGTTTAATCCCGAATATTATCCCAAGAAATTAGGAAATATAATCCAACAGGTCAGCTAGCTAAACACCTCTTCAAATTTGGACACAGATTAGTAATTGCAGGGTACCAAATTTTAAGAATTCAAAGGATGTGGGAAGCAATTTAAACCTCAATTCTTTCATTGGTCATCGTTTTTTCTCGCTAAATGTGATAATTTGGCTAAAATGTTTACCATCTCACCTCCAATTTACGGCTACGGAATGACCTAACTTAAACTTCAGCCTCGTTTGATTGTTATATTCGATTGTCTCTCAGTAATGTTTACTGAGAACTCGTTTTTATTTTTTGACAAAAATCACTGAAATGATGATGTGATAATAATTCTGGAACTTTAGGTTTTTTTTTTTAAGATTGGCGCCTCCCAAAAATGATAAAAGTTTGACAATAGTGGCGACATCTAGTAATCAGGCCCAGCTTTTTTCAAACAAGCTAGTAGATTGATAGTCTTGCATGTCAGGCTAAGAAATACCCAAGTAAAGGTACTTCGATTTCTATGATGCACGGTATTTATCCGGACCCGAACCTTTGTTTAGTGCTTTCTTTCGTTTAGGTTTTTTTTATTTGATTTCCATCAACTCAAATTTATATTAAAGGGCGTCAAAAAAGTCCGGATAAATTTTACAAAGAGTATTAAAAGAGAGTAGAAAATTTTTACTAGAAATCAACCTAACAAAATATTGAAGTTGATAAGAATTGTTCCTTCTTGTTTTATTTGTTCCTCGTTGTATTAAAAATGAAGGAATGAATATGTTGTGACCAGCACATACATACATTGATCATCGATGCGCCACGCTTGATTTTTAAAGTGAAAAAATAAACTAACCGGACTTTTCTGGGTTTTCGGGGCCGAAATTTCAGAAAGCCAACAGTCCAAGTTGAAAATTTAATTTTTAAATTTATTTGAATATCTTTTGAAAATTCCTTTTCAACATCATTACAAAAATTGAAAAATATCCTTGGGAAGCTGTCACTTCCGGTACGCAGATGTCGACCACATTTCTCAAGGATTTTCCAATTAATGAAAAAAGCTTAAGTATGAAATCCTGGATTGCAGAGAACCCGAATTTTGGTGAAATAAAGTTTTTTTTATCAAAACTCATCATTTCCGGTAAAATTTAAAAAATGATCTTAACAAATTTTGTTTGAAACTCTTACCTTACAATCATTTTGTTTTTATTCGTTTTCGAAAATACTGAATACTTTTCAAAATAGCAAACACAACGAGAAAGCTGCTTTATGGAATTCCATTGTTAAATCTAATTTTCATTCACTATTTTCCGTGTGGAGATGCCAAACTTCCATCGTGGCGCGTCCCCAGGTGGCGGATAGGGGAATGCTCTTTAACCGGCTTGCCGAAGGGTAGGTGGGAAATAAAATACCATCCGCGGACCAAAACTGGCTAGGGGAAGGAACCCCGAACAATAAACCAACCATGGCAGATCAGAAGAAGAATAATGTTACGGTGTAGGGATTAGGATGCCCAGTACCGGCGACTTCGGAAAGTGAGCGAGTGGGCTTCCAGTCGTCGATATCCAGCGACCACAATGCTTTAGTAGTAGCAAGCCTAGCTACTGGAGCAGATAGAAGTATAAGCCCCATATCTCTATTAGAACATATGCATTCTCCAACATTAACGAAAGGACACCGTATGCCTCAAGACGGCAATGAAATGACATCAAAATTAGCCTCACTTGAGCGCCAGAATAATGAACTAAGGGCAAAATATCAGCAATATCAGTTACAATGTAATAAATACCAAGATATTTTGGTAAACTTACAAAACAGAATCGAAACACTAGAGAGGCAAAATAAACCTTCTACGTCTACAAATGGTAGAAGTCAGAGCCTGAAAAAGTCTAACCAATGACTACTTTACAGATGAAGAGGAACTTGAGAAAGGAACCCAACCTAGACAAAATAAACTAAATATAAATAAAAAGAGGAGACTCACCAAAACGCCATCACCAAAGGTATCTCTACCGCAAGGTAACGAAATACCAAAACAACCACAACAAGCACACAAAAAGGAGCCCTTACCACCACCAATCAATGTCAGCAACGTTAGAGATTTTAATATACTCAGAGCTCAAGTGTTGGCAGTGACAGCGAAACCTGCTCAGTTTAAAGCAATATCCAATAACGATATCAAAATAACAACGCAGTCTGAAAATGACTACCGTAAAATTAAAAAACTACTTAGCGATATAAAAGACACTGAATCCAATAACAAGGATAGTACACTATATAAGATGGAATACCATACTTATCAGCTCTAAAGTGAAAGATGGTATAGAATCGTAATACGAGGTTTACCGTCATCTACCAATCACGAAGAGTTCAAAGCGGCAATGGTCATAAAGTAACCAACATTATTAACGTTCATAAAAAGTCGACAGTTAATAATGAGAAAATTATTAGACACTTCCCATTGTTTTACGTAGATCTGTTGTAGGGGGAAAACAATACGGACATATACGAAATTAAGAACCTGTTATATTGCAAGGTGTGTATTGAACCACCTTAAAAGGTAATAGGTATATCTCAGTGTACAAATTGCCAACACACGAATAACTTCTGTAATAGGCAAGCCAAATGTGTCAAGAGAATCATCAAACAAAATAATGTCAAAAGCCGCGGAATGTTATACCAACTTGTGCACTGTGCGGAGAAAAACGTCATCTGGCTAGCTATAAAGGATGCCTGGAGTATCAGAAAAAACTAAATGCTCAACTACCGAGAAAAATGACAGTAGCAGAGCGCCTACAGCAAAACCAAACCAACAATATGATACTATTAGAGAGGGGGTTTCATATGCCCAAAACCTTGTTGTACACCTTGTAAATATAATATATATCTTTTTTTTAAAGTCTTTTTTTTATTTATTAAGTTTTAAACATTTTATTTATTATGCAATTATTCACAATTCACAATTTTACAATTACTGGACATTACTATTGTCCGATATAATTACTTTTAATTTCCAAAAAATACTTCCTCTATTTTCAAATTTCAAACCTTTATATAGCCTTTGGAGTATATAATAGATTTACTAATACAAAAATAAGAAGTAGGAAGTATGTACATTATATAAAAATATTATACAAGCAATAAGGAATAACTAATAAATATTAATAATTTTATGTACTAAATTATATAGAATTTGATATACAATGATACAGTGCTACACTGGTAATACATAACACCTTTCCCCTAAGATTTAAATAATTCTATTAATTATTTAACAATTTATATAAATAAAATATAACTAATTAGCTATATGTAGGTACATAAACTTATTTTGAATTTTTTTTTTTTTTGTATAATAAGTTTAAAATTTTTTTATTTCATTTTATTAAGAATTGTAGGCTATATAAAAGTAATAATAAAATATAATAATTAGAATATAAGTTAATATTCAAAGCATTTGATTCTCCCAACATGAAAAATATTTAATATTTATCTATTATGAATTTCGTTTTGGAATAGTTTAATTCGTTTGTTATGAACCTGTTTTAATTTATTATTAATAAGTAAAGTGGTATTTACAGGTGAATTTATTTCTTTGATTTCGAAAGGTCCAAGCCACAGAGGTGAAAATTTATTTCTTCGTAATTCATTTTTTAGTAATACAAAATCACCAATATTAAGATTTTTAGCTTCGGTCTTCGAATCATAATTAGCTTTAGATCTTTGTTTCTGATTGATAAGATTTGTTCTGGCAACGTCGAACGAATTTTGCATTCGATTTTTCACTTCAAACATATAATCATCGTAGTTATAAACCATCTCAGGCTCGCGCGTTAAAGAAATAGGTATAGTTGGTTTATATCCGAACAGTAATTCGTACGGCATAAATTTCGTTGCTGTGTGTGGTGTTGTATTAAATGTGAAAATAGCAAATGGAAGCCAAGTGTCCCAATTTTGATTATCGGCCTGAGTGTAAATTCTAAGATATTCAGTCCATGTACGGTGAGAACGCTCTAAAGCCCCATTTGTTTCTGGGTGATACGCAGATGAATTTAATTTTTTTATTTTTAATAATTTGCAAACGTTGGCAAATATTTGGCTCATAAAATTCGCTCCTTGATCTGAAAGTATTTGTTGGGGAACGCCAAAGATACATATTAACTTCTCAACAAATACTTGTGCTATAGTATTTGCTTCTTGATTAGGTATCGGAAAAGCCATGGAAAATTTAGTCAAATCATCTTGAGCAGTTAGGATGTATTTATTGTTTTGATACGATATAGGCATAGGACCCACAATGTCCAAAAATATTTTTTCGAAAGGTGCCGAGGAAGTAGAAGTGATTTGCATCGGTACTTTATTTAGTTTGCTACATTTATTTTTTTGACATAATTCACAGGATCGTATACACTTTTTTATTCTTGAATATAAACTTTTGAAATAATAATATCTTTTGAGTCTTTCGGCGGTACGGAAAACACCTTGATGACCTCCGACTGGATTTGAATGAAATTCTTGAATTATTTTATTTATTTCAGAATCATCAGTTAATTGTATTATTTTAGTATTGTCAGGGTTGATAATAGGTTGGTTGTTAGTTGATAGGTCTAATTTTGCTTCATCTAGTTGCTTTTGTTGTGATCGAGTAACAACATGTAATTCTGGATCGGTTTTATTGAGTTTAATTCTGCTGAGCGCGTCCGCGTTTAGATTTTGATTCCCAGGTTTATGGATTATCTTGTAATCGAAATCATCTAACCTAATACGCCACCTCATCAAGCGGGATGATGGATTTTTTAAATTATTAAGCCATATTAATGGCTTATGGTCCGTGACAATTGTGAAAGGTCGACCGTAAACCTATGGCCAGAAATGTTCAACAGCCCATACCATCGCCAAAAGTTCCTTTTCAATTGTCGGATAGTTATTTTCTGCTTTGTTCAGCACCCTACTGGCATACGCAATAGGAAGGTCGAAATTATTTCTTTGTTGGGAAAGCACAGCCCCTATGGCCGTATCGCTTGCATCCGGGGTTATAATAAATTGTTCGGCAAAATCTGGGTACTGGAGTATTGGCGGATTTATTAATGCATTTTTTAATTTAGAAAAGGATTCTTCACAGAAAGCATCCCAAATGAACAGGTGTCCCTTTTTTAATAAATTGGTCAATGGTTTTGCAATTTCTGAGTACCTATTGATAAAACGCCTGTAATATCCAGTTAAACCCAAGAAGGATTTAATGTGTTTTTGATTTTCAGGTTGAGAATAATGTCGAATGGCAGTAATCTTCGATGGGTCAGGTTTAATTCCCTGTTCGGTTACATGGTGTCCAAGATAAACAATTTCCTTAGACAAAAATTGACATTTCCCTACATTAATTTTTAAATTGTTATCTTTAAAACAAGCAAAGACAGATCTAGTTTAGAATTGTGATCTCTTAGATTATGGCCTGTCACTATCACGTCGTCTAAATACACTAAACATTTAATACCATTTAATCCACTTAGTATATGGTTCATACAGCGTTGAAACGTTGCCGGCGCGCCTTTCAATCCGAAGGGCATTCGCTTGAACTGGAAATGGCCTAAAGACGTGCTAAATGCAGTTTTTTCCTTATCAGATTCATCTAAGTATATCTGGTGATACCCATTAGCTAGATCTATCGTGGAAAAATATTTTGATTTACCGAGATGGTCCAAAATGTCTGAAATATTGGGTAACGGAAAAACATCGTTTACTGTCACATTGTTTAGCCTACGAAAGTCAACAACAATTCGCCATTTTTTTTTGTCCGGTATTAGTTTTCTTAGGTACTACTATGAGAGGAAAATTCCACGGGCTTTTGCTAGTTTCAATTATGTCATCATCTAGCATTTGAGCAATCTGATTATTGATTTCAGTTTTGGTTGATTCAGGCAAACGATATTGCTTAATATATATAGGATGTTGATTAGGTTCTACTCGGATTTTATGACGCGTAACATTGGTTGCGGTAAGTTTATCACCCGGCAAATAAAAAATATCGTGTTGTACTTGCGGCAAATGCTTAAGATTGAATTCTTTTCCTCCGAGTTAAGGTGATCTAGACTCAGCGATGATTGAATTATTTCCAACCGGTTACTAATATTATTGGACCATGATCGTAAATGAAAAACTTCAAATTCCTCTAAATTTTGTAGCGATAACTCTAAGTTTTCTATTTTCACGTCGTAATCGTTGGTATTAACAAAACTTAGAGTAGTTAAATTTTTTTTAGAATTTACGATTGAGTTTACAATATGAACTCCACTTAAAATTTCACGAGACTGACAAAAAAAATCTGTATTATTAGGAATATTTAGATGAATTGTAAACGTTTTTTCAGATCGAGCTGGCAATGATACATAAGAATTCATAGTAAGTTTTAATACAATTATTTCGTTTTTGGTTGGGATTCCGAGATTGTAATTAGAATAATCAATCTTACATTTATGTTTGAATAAGAAATCCTTTCCGATAATACCAGCGCAAGAAATAGGGAAAGAGTTAGAAACAATTTGAAATGAATGTGGGATAATTAATGAATTTGAAATATTTATGCTAGCCTCACAACTTGCTAAGGTTTCAATTGTTTCTGTAGTAATGCCTTTCACTTTGCACTTCTGATTGGGATAGCATAATGTATTTTCCTTGATGAAATCTCGTTTAATTATACTGATATCCGCACCAGTATCTACCAGAAAAAAATAAGAGGTTGATATTAATATATCTAAGTCTAACTGAACGTATTTTTTATCGTGATTATCGGAACTGAGGTTAATTGAATAAAGATTTGAATTTAATGAATATGAATTACCGTTTGATTCTAGCATAGAATTAGAAGAATTAGTATACGAATTTGAATTATGATCTAATTTAGAATCAAGAGGACGATTGAATTTCGATTCAGTTGCGAGAATATTAATGTTTGATTCCGAACACTCTACCTTGGAATTTCTTGGATCCGAACAGGAGTGTTCGTTGAGTTTATCGGATCGGATCCTGGACCATTTCCCGAAGAAGGTGATTGTTCATTTCTCAAAGTAGATTGGTAAATTTTGTTTCGTGAGTTTACGTATTGACGTTTCCGGCATACATTGATATGATGCCCTGGTACCCAACACGTATATTTGAAGACATAGGTTTAACTTCGTTTATTTTATTTGACACATTGTTGTAAGTAGGAAGAGTTCTACTGATATGATTAGAGTTTGATTTGAATTGGTGTAAGTTGTAACATCCTTCAGCAGTATGACCATTCTTCTTACAAAGTTGACATCTAACACGAGTATTTGTTTGATTAAGGCTAATGTGGCTTCGACTATTAATAATTAACTCCTCTTCACACGCTTGATTTATTCCATCCTGGAGTTTATTGAATCGACAAGCTTTAATAATAATTTTTATAGACTCGTTAAGACCCTCTTGAAATGCTTTAAGAGCCGTTTTTGAATTTAAATTTAAGATAGTGGTCGATGCGTTTTCTCCTTCTTGGTCTATGCACACCTCGTTCAGTTCTGATAACAATTTTTCGACTCGACCGGCATATGCAGTTACGCTTTCATTTCGTTGTTGATGAATATTTATCAATTCAATTTGTAATTGTTCACTAGATCGCGAGTACTGGAATTTATTTTTCAATTCAAGTTTCAAATTTTCCCAAGAGTCAAATTTTGTATATTTTATAATGTCGTATGCTTTAGAATAAAGTTTGGTTTTAAGCAAGTTTAAAAAATTTTCACTTTCGGTAGCTGCTAATTATGCTTATAAACTACGTCACAACAGGATAGAAATTTATGCAAGCGATCAGAGTTACCGTCAAAATCGGGAATTAATTTAAGAGCTACTTCAACGTTTAATTTAGACATATTTTTAAAGTGATTTTCCACGCCGTCAGAATGAATTAATTTTATATCTATGGGTTCAAAAGTTTTTAATTGTTCGCCCGAATTTAGAGACAAAGATCGTTGCTTTTTCTTTATAACACGAGTGCGTAATTTTAATTCGTTAATATTGGCTATTTGATTTATATTTTCCAATGACATTGAACGAGAGATAATAAATTTTAACCATAATATATATATATATATATATATATATATATATATATATATATATATATATATATATATATATATATATATATATATATATATATATATATATATTGTTAGATTGATAGTAAAATTTAAAGGCAATAAAATAATAAAAATAGAACAAACAACCAAAATTCCAAATTTTCATTCATACTCTATATAGTAATAAATTTTTATTTTTTTTTTTTTTTAATTCAAATTGAGAGAAATAAAGATTTGAACACTAACCTTGAATAATTATTATATTGCAGTATAGAATATAATTATTACATTAATAGCTGTGTTCCAATGGAGAAAGCAAACTACTCACAAGTACTTGTATCTACTCGCAGCTACCCATGCTCAAATGGTGATGTAGATATCGAAATTAGTTACGCATAAAATTAACGGTAGCTATTTTGGTTCAAAAAATTCTAATAGATGGCTTTGTGAGGGGTAGGCTATGTTGAAATGTCATAAATAAAACATTTTTTTTGTTTATATCTTTGAAACACTAAGCGATTTTTCGCTGCGGAATAATTAAATTGTAATTAAATAAAAAATAAAACTAATTTAGTGAAGTGTAATACATTTACGAAATGGAAGGAATTGATCCGAGTATTGAAGCGGTGCGTGCTATAATACAAATATTTAAATATGCATATATTGATTAATTATAATCTGTTTTAGGTTCTTGTTGAGGCGCTTGATGAAAGTAGCAGTGGCACGAGTTTACTCTACGATTCTTTAAGCTCCGAATCTTTTTCATCTAGTTCTGATTTAGATGAAGAAAGATTTATTAAAAAAGCGAGAATACAGGATTTCTTGAAGTTATACCCAAGTATACAGACTTGCAGTTTAAGCAACATTTTCGCTTGTCGAGAATTGTTGCGGAGAGATGTATAGGTATATTTCAATAACATGATTAAAATAATCATCCGCCCAAAGAATATTATGCAAAATAACTATATATGTTTATTTTTATTTCAGAACAATATAGAATAGTGTTCACGCAACCAATAGAGCACGGAGGGCGCAAAAAAATTGGTGCTGACGCAGAAATATATATCACGTTATGGTTTCTTGCAAACACGGAAACTTATCGACAACTGTCAGATAGGTTCAATGTTACCCGGAGTTCTATACATCGAGTATTGTATAAGGTAATAAAATGGTTGGTTAATGAAAGCCATAATTATATTAAGTGGCCAACAGCATTAGAACAGCAAACTAACCAAATTCAGTTTGCAATGATGAAGGGAGTGCCCCGAGTTTATTGGAGCAATAGATGGTAGCCATATTCGCATCAATCCTCCAAAAACAGATAAAGATGCTTACTACAACAGAAAAAAATATTACAGTTTGTTGTTACAAGGAATTGTAAACGCCCAAAAAATTTTTATTGATGTTCACTGTGGCGAGCCAGGGTCAATGCACGACGCCCGCCTGCTTCGAAAGTCCGCATTTTATAGGCGTATCAGTGAGGATCCTTCACTAATCATACCGGAAGGTGTTTTGCTTGGTGACTCAGCGTATGCCGAGGCTAGTTATATAGCTCCACCATTTAAGGATTTTGGCAATTTAAATGCCAAACAACTAAAGTTTAACTACTTACATTCAGCAACCCCAAACGTAGTAGAGAATGCATTTGGATTATTGAAAACTCGATTTCGAAGGCTGAAATTCTTTGAAAGTCCTAATCTAGGATTTATTACTAATTGTATTGTAGCGGCTTGCGTTTTGCATAATATCTGCATTTCGGAAAACGACTACTGCGAAATAGAGTATCTCGACGAGTATCAAAATTCAACGACGACTGTAACGCAACCAGAACCTCTCATTAGAAACGGTGCACGACACCAAATATTTGCGAATATGGATAGTAATGGTTTATTAAATTAATAAAAATAACAAAAATTGTTTTTAAATAATAGGATAAATAAATGTATTTCATTGGAAAAATAATATCTTTAATTTAATCACAGCCTCCATGGCAAGAAACAACAAAAAAATAACAGATTTGTATTTCAAGGCAAATTTTTACGTGTTTTGGTAAGTATTTAACAGCCTTGAAATTAATTGATTTTTTTGTCTCTATCTTGCTCCTTTTTTGCCAGGTACTTTTCAAGTAATTCACGCTTCTGTTTCTTTTCATTAATTTTCGCCTCGTAATATTTTCTTTTTAATTCGAATGCTGTTTCTTTCAAACATTCCTTATGTTGTCTTTTATTGTTTGTTTTGGACGTATTAACCACAGATATATCCATTCCCATGTCGCCTACATTTTCTGTTGATCTATCGTTTCGTATACATGCTGGTTTTGGTAGCTGATTCTCAATTCCAACTGATACCTAATTTTGTGAACAAACTAAAGGATTGTCACGGAAAATTTCCTCCATCTCTTCCATGTACAAAAACTTTGTAGGTGTTGAGCCTGTCCCTCGATCTTTCGCGTTTTTGTATGCAAAGGCTTCGCCACTTTGTCTCAACATTCTCTATCGTTGTTGGAGAAACCTATAAAAGATTATCATACGTCAATATATATATATATATATATATATATATATATATATATATATATATATATATATATATATATATATATATATATATATATATATATATATATACATATATATAATAATTAATTTACCAGCACATCTTTTGACTCCAGTTCGGTCAATAAGTTTTCCCAAAAGTGTTTTTTATTCCTTGTTTTGAAATATTCTTCTTTTCTGCCGGCGTATATCATAATCAACGCTTTGCCTTCGTTATAAGACCAGTATAGGAACCATGCGCAGATTTTAGCGAAAAAAAAACTAGATATAATTTTTTTTCGATTAAATAAAAATAAATGATTGCAGCCAAACTACTATACAAATTTTGTGTATGCAACCAACATAAAAACTCAATAAATTTAGACAAAAATTTTATCAGTACATATGGAGGTACAGATAAAAAATTTTGTTATTTTCAAAGCAAAAATTATTTTGGTTGATCAAAAAAAATTAAAACTCGATACTAACGTAATATAAACTTTATTTAAAAATACACAATTTTTTATATTTAATTTTATTTTTTCGAGAATCAAAATGACATTTGAAAGTCGTGTGCATGATAATTACATTTTCGGTCACATTTAATTGAATGGATACGGTACATCTCTTCAAAACTAATAAAAAATGGAAATCATATTCAGATAAATTTATTGAAATGAAAATTAAAATCATCTTACTTTTTATCAGTATATCGAAAGAGTTTAATCTAGCTCACATCCTTTTTAGTAAAATTATTCAATGTATCATGCGATATATTTCAATATTTATGGCACTCGAAATGGACAACACTAATTTTGTTGATTAAATTAAAAGTATAGGCTTTAAATATATTAGTTTATAAAATAATAACTTAGATACTTTTTTAATTATTTAAGTGTGTTAAGATAAATTAAATTTAAAACACAACAAAAAATTTAACCGCCAATGCGAAACGTCAAATTGAATTATGTAAACATAAACAAAATGAACATACGTTGCACACACGTCTGCTTCAAAAAATTAAATATTCAAAATTGAACGTGCGTTTTTCTAGCAACTACAAGAAATTATATCGAATTTTTTTTTCGCTAAAATTTGCGCATAGTTCCTATACAGTTTTTACTCATTTCTGAGATTTTAGTTAAAAAAAATAATTTTCCAAAATAGGTCGTCAACTTGTCACAGCAAAATTATACACAGCCAATTTTGTACACTAAATGTTTTACTTCTGTTATATTTTTAGCTCGTTCCATTGGTTATCTACTCACAAGTACTTGTGAGTAGCAAATTGTTTCCATTGGAACAGCTAATGATGATGTACTGCTGCTCCATTTTATGACCATTTTTGTTTGATTTGTGGTAAATTGATGACGAATTAATATATATTAAAGTTGACGGAAATGTAGACCTGGATAGGAACCAAGCACAAAAATTATCTATAAAAAAAAATCGACATAATTTCTAACAGTCTGCTAGAAAAACATATGACTAACTGCTTTACATTATAAAAATACTCACCATATAAAGATATTGCGAAAATTAATTATTATTAATTTTATTAAATTCATTTCCAAGTTACCAAATTTTTTTTATTTATATGTGAGAAAAATTTATTTTATTGAAACCTATCAACGTCCTGCTAAAAAAAAATTCATTATATAGACTTTTTTGTTTTTGGTTTCATCCTCAAAAAAAAATGTGTAGCAGTTTTGGTTGCAAACAGTTTTCTATAAAGAAAATTATTTTTTTTTTATAGATTTTTTATGTAGATAAATTTTGCGCTTGGTTCCTATCCTGGTTTCAATTATAGCTGATTCGGATGATCTGGATCAATTATATGAGTAAGCGACGTATGTTGATTCCAATGGATAATATTTTTACAAACGCGTTGATAATGCAAAGTACATATTATAATACTTATGAAGTTCCAGTTGAGGTTTAAAGATGTAATAAGGTTTGATCAAATGAAATTTTTTTTTTGATGATGAGTCCGGTTGTTAAATAGATGAAATGGCAAAATATAAAACGGTTGTCAGGACGTTTTGTTGATAGTTTTAATATTTTAAAATTACATGTGGATATTTGGGTAACTGATATTGCAAAAACTGATGATTCACAGAGCACATTTTTATTTCAGCGAAATATTTTTAACAGTTACACATATTTTTACGGTTACATATTTATAGTTATATAACTTAAGATAGTTAAATTATAACTACTGACGTTTTTTAATTCAGTAGACTACATTATTGGTAATATTATTTATTTTTACCATATTGCAAGAAATAGTTTTTTTTAAAGGGGTTTCACATTACACCACTTTTCACATTCACAAAACTGTTTTTAGCAATTACTTTTTAGCAAACATAAGGATTGCTGATTATCACTCACAATTGAGATTTTTTTTAGATTTTTTATTTAATATTTATATTTTAAATATAGAAAGAATTTACAAGGTGAATAAGATTTTAAGATTTTGCTCGATTTGCTGAGCAAAAATCCCACCGCTGCCACCAATTTTTTGTTGTACACCTTGTAAATATAATATATATCTTTTTTTTAAAGTCTTTTTTTTATTTATTAAGTTTTAAACATTTTATTTATTATGCAATTATTCACAATTCACAATTTTACAATTACTGGACATTACTATTGTCCGATATAATTACTTTTAATTTCCAAAAAATACTTCCTCTATTTTCAAATTTCAAACCTTTATATAGCCTTTGGAGTATATAATAGATTTACTAATACAAAAATAAGAAGTAGGAAGTATGTACATTATATAAAAATATTATACAAGCAATAAGGAATAACTAATAAATATTAATAATTATATTTGTTTATGTACTAAATTATATAGAATTTGATATACAATGATACAGTGCTACACTGGTAATACATAACAACCTCAACGTGACTAAAACCTCAAATAACAATTCAAATCAAGTAAGCAGGCAGAAGCCTGCGGCCAACGAGCCAACCATTAATAATATAATGAAAATGCTCACCAAATTTCAGGCACAAATGATACAAAATTTCAGCCAGCTTACTAACAGGGTGGATAAACTGGAAGTTAATTCCAAGCCACCAAACAAATCGCTAAAACATAAAAAGTAAATGACTGTAACGTTCCTACGTATAATTGGACCTGGAACGCTAACGGGCTTAATGCAAGAGCTCAAGGACTAGAAGTATTTCTAAGAACTAGTAACATATGTAGCTTTAATATCAGAGACGCACTTTACGGAGAAAAACTTTATCAAAATTACAGGATATAGAGCCTATTGGACATTGCATCCTAGTGGTCGTGCTCGAGGAGGAACAGCAATCTTAATCAAACAAAATATCCTACATTTCCAACAAGAAGAAATTAAGGAACCATTTATGCAAGCTACCGTAATAACGATTAACCATGGTGGTGCTGAACTAAGTTTAGGGGCAATCTACTGCCCACCAAGACATAATATCGTAACAAATCAATATGTCAACATTTTTAATAAACTTGGACCAAGGTTTATTATAGGAGGTGACTACAACGTCACAAGGAAGAAAAAGAACTCCTAAGTGCAATAGAAATGTCAGGTTGTGAATATCACTCATCGCGTAAACCTACCTATTGGCCTACATACATAAACAAAGTTCCTGATTTGATTGACTTTTATATCTCAAAAGGAATAGCCTCAAATTACATTGAAGTCGAAGGCAATGACGACCTTACTTCCGATCACACACCGGTCTTAATGACCTGAGTACATTAGTCTTAAGAAAGAAAACCAAACTTAACCTTAAACATTATTGACAAAAGAGAATTTAATCGGGTAAGTAATAAAGTTAACCGATTAATTAAAGAACATAAAGAAGCTTGTACTGAATATTATTTGAAAGGACTGGGTCCTGAAGCTGACAAAAATTATTCTCTTTGGAAAGCTACTAAAAGATTCAAGAGGCCAATAACCCAAGTGCCACCTATAAGGAACATAAATGGAGAATGGGTGCGACGTAACGAAGAAAAAGCTGAACTGTTTGCACAACATTTGGCATCAGTATTTCAACCACATGACATACAATCTAGGATTGATCCTAAACCAGTCTATAGATCTTCATCAAATATCAGATGTGTCACCCATTTGAAATTGCACAAGAAATAGACATGAATCTGAATCCCAAAAAGTCACCTGGAATTGATGACATTTCGCCAAGGATATTTAAGGAGTTATCAAAGAGAGCAGTGACTATATTAACATATGTATATATATATATAATGCTTGCTTTCGACTTACAGATGTGCCTGAGTGTTTCAAGGTTGCACAAATAATCATGATAAAAAAAAACCAGACAAACCAGCCGAGCAAATGGGATCATACAGGCCGATCTCTTTGCTACCTACTATTTCAAAGTTGTTTGAGAAGTTGTTATTGAAACGACTAAAACCAATGATCATTATACCTGACTTCCAGTTTGGATTCAGGAATAAACATTCGACAATTGATCAAGTTCATCGCGTGACTGCAAAGATAGAACAAGCACTTAAAGAGAAGAAATATTGCCCTGCCGTATTTCTAGATGTATCACAGGCTTTCGATAGAGTGTGGTTGAGGAAAGATGAGGGTTTTATCTACAAGATAAGTAAATTAGTGCAAAAAAATTACTGCCAATTGCTCGAGTCGTATCTCTTCAACAAATATTTAGAGTATCACATGAAGAAACATACTCCAACTTTTACCCAGCCATAGCAGGGGTGCCCCAGGTAGCGTATTAGGACCCATCCTATATCTACTTTACACTTCTGATATACATACAACGGAAACAACCTTCATTGGAACTTTTGCTGATGATACCGGAGTATTGGCATCAAGCGAATCGCAGAACCAAGCAGTAGAATCTTACAGCACGCACTCGATAAAATCAGCCAATGGACCAGGGATTGGAAAATAAAGCTTAACGAGTTGAAATCAGTACATGTAACATATACGTTGCGGTACAAAAATAGCAACATCCATACATTTCTCAATGGGGTACAAATTCCCCAAGCGGAATCTGCAAAATATCTCGGATTGCATCTCGCTTCAAGATTGAACAGGAAATATCACGTTAGACAAAAAGCAGAGCAAATGAAAATGAAACAACGTGTCGAGATGTACTGGCCAATAGGAATACATTCTAAGCTTAGCCTGTACTGTAAACGCCTGATCTACGAGTCGATAAGTAAACCAATTTTGACGTATGGTATCCAGCTCTGGGGCTGTACTAAATAATCAAATCGTTTAATTATTCAACGTTGTCAAAACAAATTTCTACGAACAATAACGAATGCTTACCGCTACGTAACCAACGAGGAATTACACAAAGACCTAAATGTTAAATGGATTGATAAAGTGATCCAGGAATTTGCCATCAAACATGAAAGAAGGTTACTACAACATACCAACAGTAAAGCAATACAACTTCTTGACATAACACAAGAACTGAGACGCCTTAAAAGAATTAAACCGCATGAGCTAGTCATCTAATAAATAAAGTTTCATTATTGGGAGCAGAATATTGATTTCTTGTAAACCCACACTCGCTCCACTTATTAGTTTCAAATAAGTGCGTTATTATCATTAGTAATAAATTATCATTTGATAAGATTGACTATTTGATCCGGTAACATTGTCACATTATGACAACAATAATCACCCAAAGCTACAGCCAGCTGGACTCGAACCGGCAAGCTTTTCGAGGTATTCTCTGTATACTTTAACCACTAGATCACTACTTAGACACTATTAGTTAATTTATGTAGTTTCATTTTTCGTTAAGGAGATCATTTCACGATATACTAGTAGTTGTAGAATACATGGTAACGAGAGACTCCATCAAGGCATCTAATATACAGTGAAGCTAAATGTAACTATATAAAGTGCTGAAACCTCGCGAGGTAATTCACGGGGAAATGGGAAACATTGCAAATTTCCAGTTAGAAAGTTTGTAGCAATACTATGCAAAAAAATATACTCTCAAAAATGTGTGTATCGACATCCGAAAATCAATTTGATTTTGTTGATTTGCTTTTATTTTCGAATGGCATCAACCCGGAAAATTTACCGATTTAGGCACCGAATACAGAATACAATTCTTTATAATATATATGGTTTAGGTGCCTAAAGTAGGATGTTATCTTAATGTCAAATTACGGTAAGTGTATACCCAAACTTTCATGTTTGGTAATTTCCTTGGAAGAGAAAGAAGATGGAAATGCTAATGGGATAAATATATATCTATTTAGTTTGAAAAATACTCAAGGGACATCGCGATCAAAAGATCAATAGTCGACAACAACTCAGTTGACAACGACTGAGACGCAGTCAAGAAACTGTAGAACAACGTCGTTCCCGGCTCATCTATATATCTCAGGTCGAACAAGTTCAAAGGGCTTCACAAAGTCCTAAAGAATACCAATCTCAACTAGCTCAGCTTCGATTTCAACGACAATGTAGACTCCATGTAGGCTGCAAGTATACGCAACCAATACATGGCAAAACAAAAATTCCCCAGTTGTAATATTGGATCGATTCTTTCGTTCACATAATCGCCTCACACAAACCTAGCAAATGATCAGAGAAGTTGAGGTACGTAAAAGTACAGCAGTAATTTCAGCAGGACTTACACCACCTCAAGTCATAATGGTGTTTCGTCGAGTTTGCCACTCGGACAATCATCGCTATAACGATCATATAGCAAACGATATCGCAATGGTTTTTGTGAGGTTGGAATGTGACACCGTTTGAATGTGACATTGGCATTTCTCCCCGCAGGATTTTGTGCAAATTAACATTCTCAGCTCAAACATCGATTCAATGGCCTATATGCTCTCCAGTATCCCTACGAAGAAGTCGATTGGTAACTGAATTTGCAATGCGAATCATATCACGATTCACGAGTACAAGCAAATCGAATAAGAATTCATAAAAATGTGTCGATGCTGCAATTCAAAGTCGCCCAAACAGCTATTCGCAATGATTTCAACCCAATCATACATGGTGTTCTTCTAACTCAGCAATGGTTGGTTGACTCATACTTGCAAATTTTAGCCAACAACTTGAACTATATTCGACAAAATCAACGCAAATTACGAAGTGAGATGTATTACTGACTCTTCGATCATGTCGTTAATAGGGCATACAATGTAAACGTTCCAGCAGGTGTTCCTGTAATCCTTCCATCATCTTTCTTTGCTAAGCATGGAGCTCCTGATACTGATTTATTCATTACATTCATTGTTAACCCAAGTTGGTCGAGGTACAGCCGTCGTCTTTACAATCGAGTTTCGAAACGCGGTTTCGACATGATCATATCCTTATATCATCCTTCCAGCGGAAGACAAGATGACGACTGAACGTACTAATCGTTTCGTGTCTGCAGAGTTCCTGAGTGTTGCAACAAATCCAAAACTGCGAGAGATCGTTCTTAAAAACCTGATGCATGAAACTTGCGACACTAATAACTGGAACGCCCTCTGTATGCAAAACAGGAAATACAAGAACAAAAAATTCTGGACGACACAGTAATCAACGGTAACTGTTATCCAAAGTACCGTCGTCGTTTCGAAGGCGATGTTACTTCCGTCAGAAGTGCTTAAATGAACAATCTTTATGTTGTGCAATACAGTCCATAATATCTAGTGCTCAAGTATATTGCGCATATCAATTTAGAGGTATGCACTTCACTTGCATTTGACCGTGCAAATGATGCCTTCACTTCAGATGGAAATTAGCAACTTCGATTTGATGAGATCGGTGTTTGCACGAGCCAAAACTTCATGATCGTACGCACACAGTGAAGTGGTTGCCTCTTATTTCATGCTCAATGCACAGGACGCAAATGTTTGGACTATTCATGTTCAATGAGTGATAACCGGGCATTCGACAATGCATTATGACATTGAAAATGCGCCTTTTGCGGCTTGCCTACTCCACAAGTAAATCTATCCAACAGAAATTGATATAGGTGAGGAAGCATACTTGGCTCAAATTAACATCGAACAGATCAACGTGATGCATTTGAGGACATCCTCATTTAGTTTTAAATTTTCATATGTTTATGTAAAATAAAACAGAATTAACTTGTTTCTAATCGTTATCGTTAAACATTTATTTCTGATTACATTTTAATTACAAAATTTACTTTAAACCATTAACACATTTATATCTAGTTCAAATTAATTGACGTCAAAACCTCATGTACGAGATGTAAATTAGATTCAAATAAGTGTTTCCAACCCACTGAATTTATTACACCCGATCTATTTCTATTAATAAAATGAAGAGTTTCTGTTTTCAACTGGCTCGCACTGTTATGATCGGCGAATGCAAGTATTTCAGCGGCATTGTCAATCGAAAGATCTTCAAATAAATCTTTCTCGCACAAAGCTTTCAATTTTTCTAAGGCGTATTTATCTGCTGCCGCTAGTAACTCTTGTGTCATTCCTTTTATATTCGGTGATTTCCCCGTGTAAATAAAGTGCAACATTTCTTTCAATACTGAAGGTTTTACGTCTGTTATGACAACTCGATTATGCGTACGCTCAACCATTTTGTGTTCAAACATAGCAGCAAACACTGGACTTCGTGTTGCTAATATAGCTTTATGCGCTTTATATTCGTATTCACCCACTGCCAATATTACATCACATAATAGTTCTTTCTCCAGTAAATTACTGAAATCGTCTATTAATTTACATTCAGGTACTTTAATCATACTGATATCGTCATTGTTTAGTTCTGCTACTTTTTCAACTCTGGTAGTAATGTCCATCAACACGTTAATTTCACAAACTATAGTTAATTTATTATCTAGCAAATAGTCAGGTTGGGACTGATTATAGTAGCGACGTGACAGTGGCACTCGTCTTAGAAGGGCGTCATGACTTATAAATTCTTCATATCCCAAACGTGACTGCTTACGAAATACAACATACTCAGATGATTTAATCAGAACTTTCTTATTTTGTTCTAATAATAGAAATCCAAAACTTCCTTGAACGTCGTCACTTGATAATAGCGTAATATACAATGACATATGTTTCATGGAGGAATTCCAATTCGGGCAAGCAGTTAAGCACCATTTAATTTTATCACACCCGTTCGATGAAAACATTGGCGATTCCACGTTACCCATTAAAGTAAAATTATGGATCGTCCACTGGAAAACAGTTTTGAAACGTTTGCTTTTTGTCGCGCAATATAAATCTGCTATACGTGTATTATTCTTTTCCGGTCCCTGCATTATTTCACTAAAATTGAACGTATTTTAATATTTTAAATTATTCGTTGAATAAAAAATTAAATTCTAAAATGGCTCACTCACGATTCAATTTTAGTTTTGCAAAATTAAAATTATAATCATCTGACGAAAACAATAAAGTAGAAATTGATTCCAAGAGATTCACTAATTACACAAAAAATCTGTTCTCTATACAATTAACGGTGCCTCATGCTGGATTCACGGAACGGGATAATTTTTTATTCAACTCTTTAGCCAATCAAATCTTTATATTCAACTAAGCCCCGCCCAATTGTATCTCGGTTTACTTGAAATATTTCCATCTTTTGAGCAAATAATCTAAGTCGTACCAACATAGTAACAAAAATAACCGGAAGTATGAGCAATATTTTTGCTCAAATATTTGTTGTTGTTGTTTATTTATGACATTTTTGAAATGAATTTCGCCTTAAATAATTTAATTTAAAGTTAATATATAAAATAAATGGAATAAATATGCGAGATGCATTTAAATAAAACAATTAGAATGAGAACTAAAAATTTTATTTTGCTGCAACTGTTGGGCTATAAACAAAGCAGAAATTGTGAACAAAAAATATAAAACAACAGAAAACATATCGCACATCCTCTTAAAAACTGCCAACACAAAAAAACAGTTTTGAGATAAATGCATTTAATTTTTTTTTTTTTTTAATTGCTTAGCAATTTAAAATGCATTTATCTCAAAACTGTTTTTTGTGTTATGACATTTTTTTACAGGATGTACTTACATGACAACCGTAGACAAATTTTTTGAGCAAAATTTGGTAGAAAAAAGTCAGCTTTTTTTTATCTCGTTCCGTGAATCCAATATTAAGGCGCCTTTATGGTTGCGTTCATTCGTTCATTGAAATAATTTTTTTCGACCACTAATCTCTTGAAAGAATTCAGAACAAAAAAATCGTCATTTTGGAGCAATATGACTGGTCGAATAAAATTGCTTCAATGAACGAACGAACGTAATCATAAAGGCGCCTTTACTGGTTATATTATAGTGGAACCAGTCAGGAATAAAAACTTAACTTATAGCGGAACCAGTCAGGAATAATAACTTAAAAACTTAAAAGAATAAGAATGCCATAAATGGCATTTCAATGTTATTACCCAGTCAAACTTAATTACCATGTAAGAAATCCAACTGTCACTTAATAAAAAATTAGCGCGCGGTGTTTCTCGCACAAAAATAAGAAAAACTTAAAAAATTGTGTCGCAAAATCCGACAATTATTAAATAAAAATGCGGAAATTATTTTATTTGTATAATTAATTATTAAATTAATATATAAAGTTATTTGAATAGTTCTACGTACATCTTTCACTAATATATGATAAAATTATTGAATTTATGAAACCTAACCTAAAAATTAGATTGAATTGTGCACGTTGTTAAAAATTAAATAATAGTCGTAGCTTTACTATTATTAAATGTTTGTGTTAATAAGTTAATCAAAATACATAAAAATCTAATCATGTTTTATTAATAAAAAATATAGATTGACATAGCGCTAATTTTGTTATTACTTAAGAATTATAAGTTTTGGATGGCTGGAATAAAATTCTTATATTTTTTGTTAAGTTCTTATTCCTGACTGGTTGGGCCAGGCATTTTCGGAAATAGCGTTCGTTCTGACTGCCTTTTTTGTGTATAGCGATTTTATAGCTAAGCAAAGTAGTTTCCAAAGGTACGTCACGGAACATGGCAACAATGACCCATGGGGACTTGTATATAAATTTGCCGCCGGCAAAGCAAGACCACCTGCAGCTCGATTCTGGTTTTTCCTATAAGAAAAGGAATTAGGAAAAATATTTTCATAGTATTTTGGTCACAAAAAACTTTTTCTGGCATACTATGGTAAAAAGTTAGTGTACATTTTTTCAAAAACAAATTTAAATTGGGAATATTTTTCCTATCCAATTTCGATACGGAAAAAATAATTCCTAAATTATAAAATTTTAGATCAAACTTGATTTATCAGTAGGCCAGAAAATGATATTTTTGACAAAAACGCTATATAAATATTTTTCCTAATTCCTTTTCCTATAGGAAAAACCAGAATCGACCTGCTAAAGTCTTAAACACCATCAGGAAGACAAATGGAGTCGTCACTGATACGTGGCATGACACACGCTTGGAGTTAGTAAACTCACTTCTGCCGGACAAAACACCTGACGTTACTGGGCCTCAAGCAGAAATGCGCGAGATCGCTACCGACGATAGTTGGATATCCGATGCTGAAGACCCCCCATTTACGTGGGAGGAGGTCAACAGTGCCCTTACTTGCTTTAAGCGTAACAAGTCTCCCGGACTTGACAACTTGAACGCTGAAATAATCCAACTGGCTTGGCCCATAATAGGGACTTCCATAGTAAAATTATAAAACAGCTGCCTCAAATTTGGCTACTTCCCGAAGGCGTGGAAAAAGGGTGAAATGATTATAATCAGGAAACCTGGGGATAGAGATCCACTTTCTCCGAAGTCTTATAGACATCATGCTGCTACCTGTCATGGGGAAACTCTTTGAAAGGCTACTAGCGGTTCGTATCTCTCCAAGAATCGAACAGAGCGGACTATTCTCGGACAAACAATTCGGCTTCCGACGTAGCATGTCTACTGAGGACGCGATAGTCCGCCTAACAAACACTATCAAAACCCAAAGTTCAAAATATGTTATGGGTATTTTCTTGGATATAGCTGGAGCATTTGATAACTTAACGTGGCCTAGCGTCATTGCAAGTTTATCAGTTTACAATATACCTGGAAACATCATGAATGTTTTTAAGAGTTACTTCAGCAACCGAACTGCAGAAATCAGAGACAAATATGTTTCAGTAACAAAACAAGTTACAAAAGGATGCCCTCAGGGGCATGTCTGTGAAGTTAGCCCGTAAACGATCCCGGAAAAATGCGATGGCAACACTAACATACAAATATCACGACATTTTTCAATGTCATCCCGAAAAAATATTTATATCACGATATTTTTGAATGTCATCCCGGAAAAAATGTCATGACAGTTTTTTACTGTATCAATTCATAAAAATTTATAAACAATTTGTTTTGAAAACTCATGTCAACCCGGAAAAGATTATGTCACAATAAATTTTCTAACAAAAAAATAATTAATTTTTAAAAACAAAAAACGTGTATAATATCAAAAAAACATGAAATGATATATAAAGTTAATAATATAGGAGAATTAAATACAGAAGTAGGAAAACAAAAAACAAACCAAAATAATAATATAAGTGGCAAAAAAATTCTATGATTTAGAGTCGTTTGAATTTAAATAACATAAGGCGAAAAAAATCTTTGATTTAGAGCTCCGCTATAGTCATTTGAATTCGTAGAAGAAGTCCATTACCAGAAACCGGACTATATAGGTTTTGTAGTTCAGGGATTGGCCTGTTTAAATAATAATAGGCAAAAAAATTCTATGATTGAGAGCCTCGCTATAGTCGTTTGAATTTAAATGACAAGAGGCAAAAAGTTCTTTGATTTAGAGCTCCGCTATAGTCATTTGAATTCGTAGAAGAAGTCCATTCCCAGAAACCGGACTATATAGGTTTTGTAGTTCAGGGATTGGCCTGTTTAAATAATAAGAGGCAAAAAAATTCTATGATTTAGAGCCTCGCTATAGTCGTTTGAATTTAAGTAACAAGAGGCAAAAAAAATCTTTGATTTATAGCTTTGCTATAGCCGTCTGAATTCTTAGTAGATGTCCATTACCAGAAACCTAACTATATAGGCTTTATAGTTCAGGGATTGGCCAGTTTAAATAATAAAAGGCAAAAAAAGTCTATGGTTAAGAGCTATTTGGCGAAAACTATTTGTGATACCCTTGATAGACTAGGGTTTAGCTAAACTCGTTTAGCTAAACTAGTTTAGTTAATCTACTAAAAAACCAATTAGATTGACACAAAATGAGGCTTAGCAAACCCTGTTTCAATAATAAAATACGGTAGCGCTATGATTGTCCGGAATCGGTATTAAACAAATGTCATTGTCATTGCTCAGTTCTGAAGTACTCCGTTATTATACAGAATTATACAGAACAACGATATTACAAGAAAACCATATAACTTTTATGACTAATTTTTTTGGTTATACATACATTTCTATTAAATCAAAATTATTTAATTTTAAAAAATTAAATTTTAATTTTAAATTGGACCAATTAGAAAATAGCTATCGCGAACTCTACTCGATTGTTTTATAAAAAAAAAACGCAGCTTTTATTTGTCATGGTATTAATACGCACTCTACGGTAACTGGAATGCACAAATGTGTATGTTGGTCCAAAACACATACAAAAATCAATTTTTGACATGATTCGTTTTCGTTACCCACACAATTGTGATGGCAGGCAGGAAAAGGGGTAGAACCTATCCTGCCTAGTATACACAACTGTGTATGCCAATTTTGATTACGAGAAACGAATGTATCAAACATAGAATTATGTATAAATTGAAGACCAGTATACAGATTTGTGTATACCGCTTAATTTTATTTTGGTCAGAAAAATAACACTAACTATAATAATTAATAAAATAATTAATATGTTATCAAAAACAAATAATTAATATCTTATATAATTTATGTGTTATCAAATTATTATGCTCTTTTTTAAGAATTCCCATTTAACTAAGTTCCGTTAAAATACAGAAGACATTGCAACCTGTCATTATTTACGTATTAAAACTGAACTCGAAAAGGAGAAGTAGCGGCATCTATCATTGTATTACAGCACTAAATGACATTGTCCTATTTCTAAATTTTAACCTTCATTGTTAGATGGCGCTCTCGCTAAGCCCATTCCGCGGTTCCACACTTTAATTCTTTCAGCGTGATTCTTTCTTCGTTTCTTTCCCCTTCAACAAACTAATTTTTTGGCGGGTAAATTTTTGATTCTTTTTCCGTCAATACTTTTTTTTTGATTCAACTGATTCTCGCATTACGACAAAGATAAATATTTCAAGAACACCTTGTTTATTTATCGTTTTTGGGTTAATTTTAGTTTAGTGTTTGCTTCAAGTGAAAAAAATATATTTTTTCAACCAAGGAAACAATTTTCGCAGCAAATAATAAATATTTTTTACAACACGAAATAAATCAAAAAACATAATTTTACGCACTTACATAAAAAAAGAAATGCACAAAGAAATCAAATGTGAACGTCTATTGATTTTTTGAAATCAGAGAATCACGACGAAAGAATTAAAGTGTGGGTGAATAAATCAAAAAATATAATTTTACGCACATACATAAAAAAAGAAAGGCTATAGTAAAAAAAATGGTGTACCAAAAAAATCGTTCGGATTGTTTTGTTTGCTTATAATAAAAAATAGAAATAAAAATGATTAATTTAAAATATAATTTACGTTCAATTTAATATTTAATTTAAAATAAAATTTATTAATTAAATATTACAGTTTAATATTAATTATTTATATTTTTAATATGTATAAGCAAACAAAACAATCCGAACGAATTTTTTGGTACCCCTTACAAATGCGCAATAAATCGATGATTTTTTGAAATCAGAGAATCACCCTGAAAAAAATTAATGTGTGGCGAGACCCATTCACATCAAATTATTATTATTCAGTTATTGACAGAAGTATTTTTTGTTTTATAGAAAGCGAAACTATAATAATTTTCATTTTGCGTTACTTCGACTGCGGACTGCTTCGTTTATATTGGTTTTAATTTTATTATTCGTGTAACTACTACCGAACACGATAAATATTATTGTTCTTTAAATTTTAATGACATTCACAGCACGTATTTCTTTGATAAATTTTCTGAGTTTACAACACAATTGCATGCATCTAAATTGAGAAAAAAATTTAGCAAAATTGAAAATTTTGTTTAGATTTACGAATTAAATTTTGAATTAGGGTGCTCACCACTCGGAGATAATTTAAAAATTTTTTTTTTCAAAGGTTGGTAAAAATCAAATAATTCGTTAATCTTACAAAAAAATTCAATTTAGCTAATTTTTTTCTCAATTTAGGTACATGCAATTATTGTTGTACAATTGACCAAAGATATACAGCATATATAGTATTGCTTTAGTAACGTTTTCCAGTAACGTAATTTAAAAAAACCACAAAAAATAATATCCATAGCATTTTGTATGATTCCCTTGACAGACTAGTGAGTTGAGTGCACTAATCTCTCAATGGGCCTCGCCACATTTTAATTCTTTCGTCGTGATTCTCTGATTTCAAAAAATCAATCGACGTCCACATTTGATTTCTTTGCGCATTTGTAAGGGGTACCAAAAAATTCGTTCGGATTGTTTTGTTTGCTTATACATAAAATTATGTGCGTAAAATTATGTTTTTTGATTTATTTCGTATCCCAAGTATAACAAAATGGAACTCATTTTGACAGTTCCAACTTTCGTTACATTTTTGAGATATTTCATGGAAGACATGGAACTCGCATAATATCCAGTTCTTTGAGTTACGGGTTTTTGTTCCACACTTCATAGTAAAACTTGTAATAAAATGGAACTTGACCGTGGAACTTAGTTCCAACAATTGTTCCATAAAAATCGAAATAAGTTGGAAGTAGCAATACTTGGGATAGTAAAAAATATTTATTATTTGCTGCGAAAATTGTTTCCTTGGTTGAAAAAATATATTTTTTTCACTTGAAGCAAACATTAAACTAAAATTAACCCAAAAACGATAAATAAACAAGGTGTTCTTGAAATATTTATCTTTGTCGTAATGCGAGAATCAGTTGAATCAAAAAAAAAATATTGACGGAAAAAGAATCAAAAATTTACCCGCCAAAAAATTAGTTTGTTGAAGGGGAAAGAAACGAAGAAAGAATCACGCTGAAAGAATTAAAGTGTGGAACCGCGGAATGGGCTTAGCGAGAGCGCCATCTAACAATGAAGGTTAAAATTTAGAAATAGGACAATGTCATTTAGTGCTGTAATACAATGATAGATGCCGCTACTTCTCCTTTTCGAGTTCAGTTTTAATACGTAAATAATGACAGGTTTCAATGTCTTCTGTATTTTAACGGATCTTAGTTAAATGGGAATTCTTAAAAAAGAGCATAATAATTTGATAACACATAAATTATATAAGATATTAATTATTTGTTTTTGATAACATATTAATTATTTTATTAATTATTATAGTTAGTGTTATTTTTCTGACCAAAATAAAATTAAGCGGTATACACAAATCTGTATACTGGTCTTCAATTTATACATAATTCTATGTTTGATACATTCGTTTCTCGTAATCAAAATTGGCATACACAGTTGTGTATACTAGGCAGGCTAGGTTCTACCCCTTTTCCTGCCTGCCATCACAATTGTGTGGGTAACGAAAACGAATCATGTCAAAAATTGATTTTTGTATGTGTTTTGGACCAACATACACATTTGTGCATTCCAGTTACCGTAGAGTGCGTATTAATACCATGACAAATAAAATTTAATTTTTTTAAATTAAATAATTTTGATTTAATAGTAATGTATGTATAACCAAAACAATTAGTCATAAAAGTTATATAGTTTTCTTGTAATATCGTTGTTCTGTATAATTCTGTATAATAACGGAGTACTTCAGAACTGAGCAATGACAATGACATTTGTTTAATACCGATTCCGGACAATCATAGCGCTACCGTATTTTATTATTGAAACAGGGTTTGCTAAGCCTCATTTTGTGTCAATCTAATTGGTTTTATAGTAGATTAACTAAACTAGTTTAGCTAAACGAGTTTAGCTAAACCCTAGTCTGTCAAGGGTATCACAAATAGTTTTCGCTAAATAGCTCTTAACCATAGACTTTTTTGCCTTTTATTATTTAAACTGGCCAATCCCTGAACTACAAAACCTATATAGTCCGATTTCTGGTAATGGACTTCTTCTACGAATTCAAATGACTATAGCGGAGCTCTAAATCAAAGAATTTTTTGCCTCTTGTCATTTAAATTCAAAGGACTATAGCGAGGCTCTCAATCATAGAATTTTTTTGCCTCTTATTATTTAAACAGGCCAATCCCTGAACTACAAAACCTATAAGGTCCGGTTTCTGGTAATGGACTTCTTCTACGAATTCAAATGACTATAGCGAGGCTCTCAATCATAGAATTTTTTTGCCTCTTATTATTTAAACTGGCCAATCCCTGAACTACAAAACCTATATAGTGTGGTTTCTGGTAATGGACATCTACTAGGAACTCAGACGGCTATAGCGGAGCTCTAAATCAAAGAATTTTTTGCCTCTTGTCATTTAAATTCAAACGACTATAGCGAGGCTCTCAATCATAGAATTTTTTTGCCTCTTATTATTTAAACTGGCCAATCCCTGGACTACAAAACCTTTATAGTCCGATTTCTGGTAATGAACTTCTTCTACGAATTCAAATGACTATAGCGGAGCTCTAAATCAAAGAATTTTTTTGCCTCTTATCATTTAAATTCAAACGACTATAGCGAGGCTCTCAATCATAGAATTTTTTTTGCCTATTATTATTTAAACAGGCCAATCCCTGAACTACAAAACCTATATAGTGTGGTTTCTGGTAATGGACATCTACTAGGAACTCAGACGGCTATAGCGGAGCTCTAAATCAAAGAATTTTTTGCCTCTTGTCATTTAAATTCAAACGACTATAGCGAGGCTCTAAATCATAGAATTATTTTGCTACTTGTTGTATAAACAGGTCAATCTCTGTACTACAGTACTTTGTAGTTCACAGTAAATTATATTCGTAAGTGTATTTATTATTATTTAATTAATTTATTTTATTTAATAAAATTATTTATTAATTAATTATTATTTAATTAATCTGGAACTTTGACAATTTTTAGAAGAAACCAAATTTTGTGACATTGTTGTTGTTTACAAATTTAATTATTACTTATTATATAAACAAACCCACTCGTTCATTTACAAATTATGTAATTTTTTATTTTGTCATCATGTCAGCCATACATTATAGCTATATATAGCGCAAGGTAAAATTTGTTAATCGGTTTTTATTTATAATTGCCGCCATTTCGTGTATTATTTTTCATAATAATTTTTCTTACTATCGTTATAGTTTTATATCGTGATAGTTATAGTTTCATTATAATTTCTTTAATATATAATGGTGTTGCCATACTTAACTATAATCATTTTACGGGATGATTTTACGGGCTAACTTCACAAAGGTCTCAGGGGTCAATCCTTGGCCCCCTAATATGGAATATAGTATTTAACACGAGTATGATGAATAACCTGGACGAAATAGCATTTGCAGATGACAAAGTCATTCTGGTGCACGGCAACTCGAGGCTTGAACTTCAACGCCAGGGTAAAATCGCCATAAATAACATGATACAGTGGTGCGAAACAAATAAAATGTCACTATCTGCAGAAAAAACAGTGATGCTGCAACTAAAAGGCAAATTTGACTCTAGTCGACCACCAACAATATCACTAAACGGTCGAAACATGAAAATGGTCAAGTGCGTTAGATATCTTGGAGTTGACCTAGATGAACGAATGGGCGTAACATCTCACGTTCTTAGAGTCTCTGAAAACGCTAAGAAACTATTCCACTCATTGGCGAGAGTGTCAAGAGAGGGATGGGGACTGAATCACAAAACACTTGTAATAATATACAAAGGTGTGGCGGAGGCGCTTTTCACGTACGCAGCAGCTGGTTGGTATGACAGGTTAAACTGTCACCATATCAGATCACTAGTAAGTGCTCAGAGGAATATTTTGCTAGGAGTAACAAAGGCCTACCGAACGGTATCTAAGGACGCCGTTGTGGTTCTGGCCGGAGTGCTCCCGGTGGATATTCTAATCAAAAAGCGAGCGCTCATGTATCACCTAAGAAAAAGCGCCATAAATGATACCGGTGACCATATACATGTCGCAGATAGTGAACAAATTCAATATAGCAACAAAAATGAAATTGAGCAAATGGCGATTGACCTGTGGCAAAGCAGATGGAATGAATCAGCAGATGGAAGGCATACATTTGCATTCATTCCAAACGTAAAAGATCGTCTAAAAATGAAACTACAACTAACAAGCTCGATTAGCCAAGTAATATCTGGGCATGGTAAGTTTAAGGCTTACCTCCAAAGATTTAAAATAATAAACCATTGTCGATGTCTATGCGGTTCGGAAGTAGAAGATGTAAACCACCTACTTTTCGAATGTAACGAGGTGACGGTCAAGTCATTAAAACAAAAGTGGTTTGGTAACTCAAACATACATGAATTACCACTGCCAGAATTACTGAGTGCCGAAGTACTCCCACAGTTTCGGGCATATTGTGCCGAACTGATCAATGTCTTAAAAGAACGTAACAGTGCGCTAGAGTAGACCGGGTAACCGGACGGTACATGTCTCCAAGCGACTAGGGATGGTAACGATACAATTTTTGAATTGTACGGCTAAACTGTACCTAGCACTATTATCAGCGAACTTGCTAATTTATTAACAATGCAAATATTGCAAAATGATGCTTGTGACCTGATACATATTTAAAAATTCTTAGTTTAAGGTTATACCTAGGTATAAGAATTAATGTAAATTTTACGGATATGTTGACTACGACGGATAATGATGATGATGATGCCTTTTTTGTGTGAGCAGTGGTATCTAAATACGAAAGCTTATTTTTGTGATTTTTACCTACAAGTTAACCTGGTTGGTTTAGACATTATTTTGGTTAATTTAATTTTAACAATTTAAACTTTTCGTACTCCAAAATCTCATAAAATTACCAAAATTAACTTCCAAGAGATTTTATTTACCAATTGAGACAAAATTAAAGCGTAGATACATACTGGTACCAAATACCCAACGTTTAGAGTTTAAAAAGTAATTCGACAGTTAATACCAACGACAATTTTGAATGAAGCATTGCCAAATACGGTTTTGATCGAACATGCTATGTGACGAGTTACTTTTACCTAGGCGACGGGAACAGTTTTTAAGACGGGTCAATATAATATGGATTCACATTACTTTTGCTAGAGAATCTTAACTAATTTTTAAACTTTCCTCCACAACGCTGTTCCGTGCATAGCAATTTAGTTAATTAAAAGATAAAATCATCTTACCAAAATTCATAAAAATAAGTTCCACGAATTCTCCTACATCAATTCTCTGTACATGGACGCAATCACATACATTTCCAAAATCAATATTTTCACAGCGCTCTTCTAATATTTGCTTACCAACGTTTGTAACACACTCATTCGGCCATTGCTTTGTTAATAAATAATATGGTTTTGATGGAAATGTAAATGTTATATTACCAATTCCTAGAATTCCATCTGTTGCCGAACGGGCAATGAATTTGTTATCTATGTGAGAGAAAAAAAAATGTGTATATGTATATTGTTACGATCACTTTACGATAAACATTTCAGCTGGACATAGACATTTTTATTACCTGTTGGCTGGCTCTTATTGTGTCGAATAATTGGTAAATAAATCGTTCGATTAACCATTCGTAGGCGTTCATCAAAATTTGACACATTTGATGCAACCCTATATTCGTATACTACCTCGGCTTCAGTTGTTACATTTTTGTGCTTCTCATAGCTTAATAATCCTCTCCATGATTGCCTTAGTTTCTCTGAACTAATATCGATGAAATATTCATTGTGTTGAATCTGATCAGCATATAATATGAAATCGATTCGATCGCCCAAATTTAAAAGTATTCCTTCCATAGAAATTGGTTTTATGGCGTGACCATCAACCGCAATCACTTGTAGTGTATGATTTTGAATTTTGAATTTAATTGGATAACCGTATTCACCACTTCCGTAAATCATACGGAAACGGTATCGAATCCTTGGTAAAACAAAATATTTTACAATATCGGCCCGCACGTGATCGTCCAATTCCGAGACCAAAACGATATGGGCGGGTGAGTCCACATCATATAATTTGCTAAGTGGCTCATTCGGTGCGTGCACTATAAATTTTCCAATGACCCCTAGATTTCGCAAATTTCCGGAATACGCATAATAAAAATGTGTACCTACTTGAGATGCCCGAAATTTATATTGAAATGTTGTAAAACTTGAAATCGGGCATTGTGTTATCATTGGTACACCGTCCATGAATGGTGTTTCGTTTTGGTGTTGGCCATGCCAATGGAGTGTTACTGATAGTTCAGGTATTTGATTCACAACTTCGATTACGATGATATCGTTGTAACACACAATAATTGCTGGTCCCGGACTAGTCTTGTTTATTGTGAATTTCATTTTATCGTGTACGGTTTGTGATTCAATAAATAATTTATAACGGCATATCATTGGCCATTCCACGCTGTTACATTTTCGATTACATTGCGCATCAGGCGGATCTGGAAAATAACAAAATAATAAAAAATGAGATATGCCAATATATGATGGTACCGCGCCTCGCCCTGAACTATACGCCAAGTCATATACCAAAAAATTCATTTAAAACATTTAATAATTGAAAAATACATAAATATTTTCATATCTGATTATATGTTTTATGTTTACACATAAATCTTTTTATGTTTCTGTGAACAGTCAATATTGTGTTACTACATCTCCGTAAAGAAAATGTGTACGGGAAATGTTTTATATTTACATTAACTGGCAGGTTAATAAAGTTCAATCATAATACTCTCGGTTTTATACATTTTGGTGTTTGTTGTTTTCAATCCATTGATAGAAACAGGGAAAATAAGAAAATTCGAGCAAGCAAATGATTTTGTTGTAAAAATATTTTGTGGTTAATTTTATGAAAATCTTTGTGTGCGGTCACGATAAATAAAATTATGTTTATGATATTGTACATAAAACCGCAAAAACACGCTGATTATAAACACTGTTGAGCGCGTAAATTACGCGATGTAATTTACACAGTTTTATTTACAAGTAAATTACATTTAATGTGTAAATTACAAGTAAATTACTTTTTTAATGTAAAGTAAAAAATGAAATAACAAAATAAGCTCGATCGGCACAACGATGTTCTTCCTCTCAAACTAGCAAACTCTAGAGAAAACATAGTTCTTATACAGCTACTAAATATTAACATAAATTATGACCTTAGAGCGAACGTGTATTGAATTATTTTCTCAGGTAATCCCGGGAATATTAGGTCTAGCATTCTTCTAAAAAGTTATTTAAAAACTTTTAGTCCTACCTTCTACTCGATATACTGACGGCAATATAATGGTGACTTGTCTAGAGATAAGCATCGTTACTATAAGATCTGGCAGTTAAAAGCGTATTCCACGTTGTCAGTGGAATTTGAGACATACCAGAAAATAGAGGTAGAAAAACCAACAATAAAACTAAAATTAGTATAGGCTTGGAATTCGTACAAGGAGAACCTTAATATTATTAAAAATGAAGTGAAGAAGGTTTTATTTTATTTTTTTTATTTTTTATTTATTGAAATAATATCAGAAGAGACATGGTCTCGCTTTTGATACGTATACAAAATGTAATAAGTATTAAAAATTAAATTGTTTAATGAGCTTTAAGTTTAAAAAAATTAAAATAACAGTTATTTAGCTCTTTTTATATTTTTTTATTTATTAATACTTAAGCTTTCGGAACCATTTCGGTTCCATTCTCAAAAGTATGTAAATCAATTTAACAAAAAAAAAATATTTTCTATACAAAATAAAATAAAATCGAAATCAAGGCTAACTAAAACGTAGCTATTTTCCTGTAGATATCGCTCGCTACTAGAAAAAATTGTTACGATTTTGCCTTGTCAATCAAGGTTCGATCACTGGATTGTGAATAAATACACTTGCTTCAAATTTGAACTTACACAATTTATTTACACAACACAATTTATTATACAACACAAAATTCACAATTAATTATTACAATTATAACACACTTTTTAATTATCACTTTAATAATCGCTTTAATAATCACTTTAATAATCTTTCTATTTAACCTTCACTGTATCACGTTTAAAATAATACTCAGCAATACACGTCAACGCGCGCCCTTATATACCAAAATATTTGTTTCTAGAATAATCCTAAATGCGCAGCAAATATGTTAGTATAGAAATACGCCTAAATGTTGAGTATAAATTATACACGTAATTGAACAATTAATGAAATTAACTTATTCTATTCTAATCTAGGTGTCACCGTAACACTACCCCCCACCTAAGCCTGTTCGTCCCGAACAGGATCCAGATCACCTCCTCTGTAGAGCGCCAAACGCTCTAAATGCACCACCTTTGGTTTACCTTTCCGTCCTTTCTGTATGCGATAAACCACGTCGTTCAACTTTTTAATGACAGTGTAAGGTCCTTCCCATGTGGGTTGCAACTTCGGTGATAATCCCTTGTGCCGTTGCGGGTTGTGAAGCCATACCAATTGCCCTTCCTCGAAGCCTTGATTATTTGCTCGTATGTCATATCGAGCTTTCATTCGATCACTTGATATTCGAATTTTCTCCCGTACAAATTGATGTATTTCATTAAGTTCCTCTTTCATTCGGTCGACGTAATCCTGTCCGCATAGAGCTGCTGATGGAACAGCCCCAAATTTTAAATCTCCTGGTAATCGCAGATTGTTCCCAAATATGGTTTTAGCTGGTGTCACTCCTGTTGTGTCATGTACCGCTGATCGGTAGGCCATCAAGAACATTGGTATATGTCGATCCCAGTTACGTTGGTTCCTTTCCACAACCTTTGCTAGATATTCCTCCAATGTGCCATTGAATCTTTCCACCATACCGTCCGACTGTGGGTGTAAAGGTGTCGTTCTCGTTTTATTGATTCCAAGCATCTGACATATCTCCTGAAATACCACCGATTCGAAATTCCTTCCTTGATCCGTGTGAATTTCCATCGGTACACCAAATCTGCTAATCCAATTGGTGACCACGGCATCAGCTATTGTTGTTGTCTCCTGATTGGGTATGGGGTACACCTCCGGCCATTTGCTAAAATAATCCATTATTACTAGCACATATTTATTTCCGCTCTCGGTGGTCGGAAATGGCCCCGCCACGTCCATTGCAATTCTCTCAAATGGTGCCCCGACATTATATTGTTTCATGGTTCCACGGCTTTTTCGTGCTGGTCCCTTCACTGCCGCACATTGGTCACATCTTCGACACCATTCTACTACTGACTGTCTACATCCGGACCAGTAGAAACGTTGGCGAATTTTGGCTAATGTTTTATTAATCCCTAGGTGACCTCCACTTGCTCCTCCATGATACTCCTTGAGGATTTCCGCTATCCGATCTTTTGGCACCACTACCAACAATTGTTTTACTTTACCATCCGTGCTTTCCCACTTTCGTTTTAAACATCCATTTTCTATGTGGAGGCTATCCCATTGAGCCCAATAACTTTTTACAATGGGAGTTTTGTCGGCTATCTCACTCCACGTGGGCCGGCGATCCTTTTCCTTACATTCCATGATGAATGACAGATCAGCATCCCGTAATTGCTCCTTCCTGATCATTTCATCAGTCCATTGCTCGTCAGGTAGCGCTTGCATGAGCCGAATATCGACGATGTTTTCCTTGACCTCCACATTCCCACAATTCTTGCATTCCGCGGGACATGGTCTTCTTAATAACGCGTCGGCATTTCTATGTGCACTTCCCTTCCGATGTTCAATATCGACTTCTTTTGTCAAGCTCTCACCGCTTCCTTTTAATCTCGAAACTTGGATGGATGTCATGGGGCAATCGATTGTGGGAGTCAGCGTTTGCTCCTTCAAGCTCTCTCTTTTTAACGACTCCAATGTCGTCCGACCCTCCTTTCTGGTCTCTCTCTGCTGTTCGTTTGGTCTACGCTTCATAGGAGATGGCGACCTTGCTCGTTTCTTCTTAATCTCCCAACAGTCCCGTGAGATGTGGCCCATTCTATCACATACCCAGCATTTAATCCTGCCACTTCCATCTCTGAACCTTGGCGTAGCCCGTGCGGTGTCTATTCTGGAATCAATCTCCACTCGACGAATTTTCATTGCTGGTTTGATGATGGTTTGCGCAGTTTCGTTTGTTAACGCACAAGCGATGGTTTCCGTAAAAGTTGCCTTAGGTGACAACATCACCGCTCTGCGCGTCTCAGGATCTCGAATTCCGTCAATGAATGCATCCATTTTAATTCGCTCCATGTAATCGGCCGACATATTTGAATGTACTAAATGCGCGAGCCGCTCAATTGCCGATGAAAATTCCTGTAGCGATTCTCCTGCTCTTTGGTATCGACCCTTCAATTCCATGCGATAGATTTCTCGTTTGTGGTCACTTCCGTATTTTCGATCTAACGCCTTCATAATTCCCATGTAAACGTTCCGTTCCTGCTCGGGAATGATTTGTAGTGTTTCCGCCGCTTCGCCTTTAAGAGCCACAATTAACGCTGCAACACATTGTTCTTCAGTCCACTGATTTTGCTTAATGGCCGTTTCGAATTGGAACTTAAAAATACTGAAGGATGTTGTTCCATCAAATGTTGGTGGTTTTATCTTAACTGCATTAACCGTCTGAATCACTTGCTGTGTCGTTCCATTCGCCTTGACATCTTGGAGCTCCTTCTCGAGACGTTTAACTTCCGTTTGAAAATCTTGTTTAACCGATTCAAATTTTTGTTGAACCGTCCCTTTAACATTTTGAATTTCTGCGTGTATTTCTTGTACTTCTGTTTGCACTTTTTCCACTTTACCGTGTAGTGTAGAAGATAACTCCAGAAACCTCTCGTCCATTTTCTTTTGGCCATCTTCTATTTGTAACATCTGCTGTTTTATTTCGTGGTTCGATTGTTTAATGTCCGCCCCTTGTTGCTCCACTTGTAACATCTGTTGTTTCATTTGATGTTTAATGTCCGCCCCTTGTTGCTCCATCGATTGTTTAATTCCACCCAACTGTTGTCCCATCATTTGATTCATAGCTGCCATCAACTGCGATAAATCAAAACTTCCAGATGGGTTTTGTGTTGTTTCGACCACCGTTTGTACGTCCTTTTCTTTCTTATCCATACTGATCTCATCCGTGTTGTCCTCCTCGAAATCATACACATCTGGATTTAAACCGTCCTTCTCCATGGCCTCACGTAGTCGCTCCACCAAACTAGCTTTTGTGCCTTCACTAGCCAAACCTCGCTGCTTCAGTTGCTCCTTTAATTGCGCAAGCTTTAATTCGTAGAGAATCATTTTTCTTATTATTCACAATCCCACCGCTGTCACCAATTGTTACGATTTTGCCTTGTCAATCAAGGTTCGATCACTGGATTGTGAATAAATACACTTGCTTCAAATTTGAACTTACACAATTTATTTACACAACACAATTTATTATACAACACAAAATTCACAATTAATTATTACAATTATAACACACTTTTTAATTATCACTTTAATAATCGCTTTAATAATCACTTTAATAATCTTTCTATTTAACCTTCACTGTATCACGTTTAAAATAATACTCAGCAATACACGTCAACGCGCGCCCTTATATACCAAAATATTTGTTTCTAGAATAATCCTAAATGCGCAGCAAATATGTTAGTATAGAAATACGCCTAAATGTTGAGTATAAATTATACACGTAATTGAACAATTAATGAAATTAACTTATTCTATTCTAATCTAGGTGTCACCGTAACAAAATATTGTTACGATTTTGCCTTGTCAATCAAGGTTCGAATCACTGGATTGTGAATAAATACACTGCTTCAATTTGAACTCACACAATTTTATTTACACAACACAATTTATTATACAACACAATTTTCACAATTAATTATTATAATTATAACACACTTTTTAATTATCACTTTAATAATCGCTTTAATAATCACTTTAATAATCACTTTAATAATCTTTCTATTTAACCTTCACTGTATCACGTTTAAAATAATACTCAGCAATATACGTCAACGCGCGCCTTTATATACCAAAATATTTGTTTCTAGAATAATCCTAAATGCGCAGCAAATATGTTAGTATAGAAATACGCCTAAATGTTGAGTATACATTATAATTGTAATTGAACAATTAATGAAATTAACTTATTCTATTCTATTCTAGGTGTCACCGTAACACTACCCCCCACCTAAGCCTGTTCGTCCCGAACAGGATCCAGATCACCTCCTCTGTAGAGCGCCAAACGCTCTAAATGCACCACCTTTGGTTTACCTTTCCGTCCTTTCTGTATGCGATAAACCACGTCGTTCAACTTTTTAATGACAGTGTAAGGTCCTTCCCATGTGGGTTGCAACTTCGGTGATAATCCCTTCTGCCGTTGCGGGTTGTGAAGCCATACCAATTGCCCTTCCTCGAAGCCTTGATTATTTGCTCGTATGTCATATCGAGCTTTCATTCGATCACTTGATATTCTAATTTTCTCCCGTACAAATTGATGTATTTGATTGAGTTCCTCTTTCATCCGGTCGACGTAATCCTGTCCGCATAGAGCTGCTGATGGAACAGCTCCAAACTTTAAATCTCCCGGTAATCGCAGATTGTTCCCAAATATGGTTTTAGCTGGTGTCACTCCTGTTGTATCATGTACCGCTGATCGGTAGGCCATCAAGAACATTGGTATATGTTGATCCCAGTTACGTTGGTTCCTTTCCACAACCTTTGCTAGATATTCCTCCAATGTGCCATTGAATCTTTCCACCATACCGTCCGACTGTGGGTGTAAAGGCGTCGTCCTTGTTTTATTGATTCCAAGCATCTGACATATCTCCTGAAATACCACCGATTCGAAATTCCTTCCTTGATCCGTGTGGATTTCCATAGGTACACCAAATCTGCTAATCCAATTGTTAACCACGGCATCAGCTATTGTTGTTGTTTCCTGATTGGGTATGGGGTACACCTCCGGCCATTTGCTGAAATAATCCATTATTACTAGCACATATTTATTTCCGCTCTCGGTGGTCGGAAATGGCCCCGCCACATCCATTGCAATTCTCTCAAATGGTGCCCCGACATTATATTGTTTCATGGTTCCGCGGCTTTTTCGTGCTGGTCCCTTTACTGCCGCACATTGGTCACATCTTCGACACCATTCTACTACTGACTGTCTACATCCGGACCAGTAGAAACGTTGTCGAATTTTGGCCAATGTTTTATTAATCCCTAGGTGACCTCCACTTGCTCCTCCATGATACTCCTTGAGGATTTCCGCTATCCGATCTTTTGGCACCACTACCAACAATTGTTTTACTTTACCATCCGTGCTTTCCCACTTTCGTTTTAAACATCCATTTTCTATGTGGAGGCTATCCCATTGAGCCCAATAAGCTTTTACAATGGGAGTTTTGTCAGCTATCTCACTCCATGTGGGCCGGTGTTCCTTTTCCTTATGTTTCATGATGAATGATAGGTCAGCATCCCGTAATTGCTCCTTCTTGATCATTTCATCAGTCCATTCCTCATCAGGTAGCACTTGCATAAGCCGAATATCGATGATGTTTTCCTTACCCTCCACACGCCCACAATTCTTGCATTCCGCGGGACATGGTCTTCTTAATAACGTGTCGGCATTTCCATGTGCGCTTTCCTTTCGATGTTCAATATTGGCTTCATCTGTCAAGCTGTCACCGCCTCTTTCTACTCTCGAAACTTGGATGGACGTTATGGGGCAATCGGTTGTGGGAGTCAGCTTTTGCTCCTTCAAGCTGTCTCTTTTTAACGACTCCAATGTCATCCGACCCTCCTTCCTGGATTCTATCTGCTCCTCGTTTGATCTGCGCTTCATAGGAGATGGCGACCTTGCTCGTTTCTTCTTAATCTCCCAACAGTCCCGTGAGATGTGACCCATTCTATCACATACCCAGCATTTAATCCTGCCACTTCCATCTCTGAACCTTGGCGTAGCCTTTGCGGTGTCTATTCTGGAATCAATCTCCACTCGACGAATTTTCATTGCTGGTTTGATGATGGTTTGCGCAGTTTCGTTTGTTAACGCACAAGCGATGGTTTCCGTGAAAGTTGCCTTAGGTGACAACATCACCGCTCTGCGCGTCTCAGGATCTCGAATACCGTCAATGAATGCATCCATTTTAATTCGCTCCATGTAATCGGCCGACATATTTGAATGTACTAAATGCGCGAGCCGCTCAATTGCCGATGAAAATTCCTGTAGCGATTCTCCTGCTCTTTGGTATCGACCCTTCAATTCCATGCGATAGATTTCTCGTTTGTGGTCACTTCCGTATTTTCGATCTAACGCCTTCATAATTCCCATGTAAACGTTCCGTTCCTGCTCGGGAATGATTTGTAGTGTTTCCGCCGCTTCGCCTTTAAGAGCCACAATTAACGCTGCAACACATTGTTCTTCAGTCCACTGATTTTGCTTAATGGCCGTTTCGAATTGGAACTTAAAAATACTGAAGGATGTTGTTCCATCAAATGTTGGTGGTTTTATCTTAACTGCATTAACCGTCTGAATCACTTGCTGTGTCGTTCCATTCGCCTTGACATCTTGGAGCTCCTTCTCGAGACGTTTAACTTCCGTTTGAAAATCTTGTTTAACCGATTCAAATTTTTGTTGAACCGTCCCTTTAACATTTTGAATTTCTGCGTGTATTTCTTGTACTTCTGTTTGCACTTTTTCCACTTTACCGTGTAGTGTAGAAGATAACTCCAGAAACCTCTCGTCCATTTTCTTTTGGCCATCTTCTATTTGGTTTTTAATGTCCGCCCCTTGTTGCTCCATCTGCTGTTTCATGTCCTGGTTCGACAATTTCATTTGATGTTTAATGTCCGCTCCTTGTTGCTCCACTTGTAACATCTGTTGTTTCATATCTTGGTTCGATTGTTTAATGTCCGCTCCTTGTTGCTCCACTTGTAACATCTGTTGTTTCATATCCTGGTTCGATTGTTTAATGTCCGCCCCTTGTTGCTTTAACTGTTGTCCCATCATATTCATAGCAGCCATCAACTGCGAAAAATCGAAACTTCCAGATGGGTTTTGCGTTGTTTCGACCACCGTTTGTACGTCCTTTTCTTTCTTATCCATACTGATCTCATCCGTTTTTTCCTCCTCGAAATCATACACGTCTGGATCTAAACCTTCCTTCTCCATGGCCTCACGTAGTCGCTCCACCAAACTAGCTTTTGTGCCTTCACTGGCCAAACCTCGCCGTGTCAGTTGCTGCTTTAATTGCCCAAGCTTTAATCCGTAGAGAATCATTTTCCTTATTATTCACAATCCCACCGCTGTCACCAATTGTTACGATTTTGCCTTGTCAATCAAGGTTCGAATCACTGGATTGTGAATAAATACACTGCTTCAATTTGAACTCACACAATTTTATTTACACAACACAATTTATTATACAACACAATTTTCACAATTAATTATTATAATTATAACACACTTTTTAATTATCACTTTAATAATCGCTTTAATAATCACTTTAATAATCACTTTAATAATCTTTCTATTTAACCTTCACTGTATCACGTTTAAAATAATACTCAGCAATATACGTCAACGCGCGCCTCTATATACCAAAATATTTGTTTCTAGAATAATCCTAAATGCGCAGCAAATATGTTAGTATAGAAATACGCCTAAATGTTGAGTATACATTATAATTGTAATTGAACAATTAATGAAATTAACTTATTCTATTCTATTCTAGGTGTCACCGTAACAATATATTGTTACGATTTTGCCTTGTCAATCAAGGTTCGAATCACTGGATTGTGAATAAATACACTGCTTCAATTTTAACTCACACAATTTTATTTACACAACACAATTTATTATACAACACAAAATTCACAATTAATTATTATAATTATAACACACTTTTTAATTATCACTTTAATAATCGCTTTAATAATCACTTTAATAATCCTTTTATTTAACCTTCACTGTATCACGTTTAAAATAATACTCAGCATTCCACGTCTACGCGCGCCCTTATATACCAAAATATTTGTTTCCAGAATAATCCTAAATGCGCAGCAAATATGTTAGTATAGAAATGACGCCTAAATGTTGAGTATTTAATCATAAATGCAATTGAACAATAAATGAAATTAACTTATTCTATTCTAATCTAGGTGTCACCGTAACAATATTCTTTATTTTAGCAAAGCAACAAAAATTGATATCTACAGAAAAAACACTTTACAAAATAAAATTTGACTAAAAACATAAATTGAAAACAATTTTATCCATTTTAAATAATATTTGAATTGTGTAAAAGCAAAAAATCAAATTATAAAAATAGATCATATGAATTGCCAATGTACGCGAAATCGTTAATTTTGTTAAGAGAATTTGAACTAGATTTTATATGTAACATTTCCAAAATAGATCGTTTTCTGTAATTAGATTGTTTTTCCAAAATGTCTATATCTTCAAAAATGATATTATAGTTGGTATCTCTAATATGTTCCGAAAGTGCACTTATTTGATTTGAATTTGAATTTCCCGAAGCACCACGTAAATGTTGAAAGAACCGCTCCCGCAAAAACTGTTTTGTTTGTCCTGTGTAAATTAGGTTACAATCATTACATTTAATCCTATAGACAAGATTAGATTCTTTCTTTAATGGTATCGGATCTTTTAATTTTGAAAACAAAATATCATTTAAACTGATAGCTGAACGGCCAATAATTTTGAAATTATAATTTTTAAATAAATGTTTTAATTTTTCAAAAAGATTTTTTATGTAAGGTAAAGATAAATAATTTGTACTTTCAATTTCAGGATTTAATGTACAATTTTGATAACTTCTTTGTTTCCAAATCACTTTATTTATTAATTTTTTAGGATACTGATTATTTACCAAAGTGTTTTCCAAAAGTTTGAAATTATTGTAATGAAATTTAGTATCGGACAATTTTAGAATTTTTTGAGTTAAAATTTTGATTGTATTAATTTTGTAAGAAATAGGAAGCCAAGAATTAAAATTTAGATAACGACCGGACCAGGTATTTTTATGGTACCAGTCAAAAGAAATTTTACCATCCGGTTCATGAATTAAAAGTAAATCTAAAAATGAAATTTTGTGGTCAATTTCTTTTTCAACAGTAAATTTTATTCTATTATCCAAAGAGTTAAATACATCCAGAAAAATTTCAATTTTGTCTTCAGGGATTGCCGTTATAATGTCATCTACATAACGAAAGTAAAATAACGGTTGAAAATCCAAAGAGTTTAATCCCATTTTTTCCAAAAATTCCATCATTAAATTTGCTATTATGGGACTAATAGGAGAACCCATTGGAGAACCAAAAGTTTGTTTATAAATTTTATTGCCAAAAGAAAAATCAGAATTATTCAAAACTATTTGCAATGCCGACATAAATTGAACTTTAGTTAATTTAGTTTTTGAATTTTGTTTAATACTCCTCCAGTTATCTTTAATAATGTTAGTCACACGTCCATTATCAACATTAGTGAACAAAGACGTAACATCCAAAGAAACTAAAAGGTAATTTTGAGGAAGAGTAACATTTTGAATTTTTTGTTTAAAATCTTCCGAATTTAGAATATTTGAATTTGTATTACCAACACTAAATTTTAAAATATTACCCAAAAAAGACGATAAACTATGTGTTGGACCATTAATTGAACTGATAATTGGTCTATATGGAAAACCAGGTTTGTGGATTTTTGGTAATCCATATAATTTTGGAATCACCGAATTATATTTGGTTAACATTTTTCTAGTTGTTTCATCCACATTACCGGAATTTTTTTAAATTATTATAATTTAAGTAAATTATTAACAACGAAATACTAAAAAAAAAATTAAAAAAAATAAAAATATATATATATATATATATATATATATATATATATATATATATATATATATATATATATATATATATATATATATATATATATATATATATAATTACAGAAAATGTAGATATATGTATATAAAAAATATGTAGTGATAAATGACCAAACCTAAAAGACTAATTGAAAATAAAAAAATGTGTTTATAAGGAAGTTAGGAACAAACGTGCAAAATTTATGTGTGTGAAAAAGTTTATAATGCTTGTGATTTAATTTTCCTTGTAAATATTAAAATAGATCTTTTTAATTGCTTTTGAAAATTCTTTTCTATTAAGCAATTTTATTTGTTGAGAAATGTCGTTATATAATTTGGTGGCTCTGTAAAGACATGAATTTATTCCAAATTTGTAAAAATTGGGTTTATGTGGTTCTATTGTTACTTCTATTGTTTCTGGTTTCATAATTATGATTATCTTTAATCATACCAATTTGAACGTTCGAATGAATTTGTTTTTTTATTATAGAATGTACATGTGTTAAAGGAAGTTTTGTTATTAAATTGAAGAGGTGTACGGACCATATACAAGCAAGTCTTGGTTAGTTTTATGTGATGGAATGGGGAATAGATTGGGATTTCCAAGCCCTCACGCATTACGAAGATTATTTTTCCTAATCAAACAACTTCCAGTTATTAAATTCGACAGCGTGATGTATGGACATTTTCAAATGCGAAATTCTTAAAGTTTTCTTCTAAACTGGTAACTACTACATGTAACAATACACAGTAATATCGTTGAAAAACGGATGTTGTGAGTGATAAACTAATCCAAGGGATTTAAATTCGCCGGATCAAACTGGATCTTTCCTGCAGAAACGAAGTAGGAATAGGAGTTGTTCTTCTTTTGTTGAAAGCAACCTCCACTGAGTGTTTAAAGCTGATATTTGTTCCCAGAAAATCGACAGATGTCAAGGTGGTATTTATGAAATCGGCCAAAAGTGTCATATTTACCCAAAGATCCTAAGACCCATAACTTTATTGTCCCTTCTTGAAAATATTTAAATAGTTCGTCGCTGCAAATATTTAAAAAGTAATGAATATTATGTTTCTCGATATTGGTGGTGCTTTTAACAATATGAAGGGTGCGTTAGTCATGGAAGGTTTGTTACGAGACAGAGCTCCACTAATAGAAGACGGGTATCTAGAAATAATTTGCCAACGGATTCTTGTTGGAACTTTAAACTAGTGAGGAGAATGAAAGCGGTTGCCTATGCAAACGTTATAGTGATTGATGTGTTAGATACGAGTAAGGTCGTACTGGAAAATGACACACTATTGATGATTGGGCTTATAAAGAAAATGGTTATTTGCTTAGAAAATATATTGTTCAAGCATATTTGTCGATTTTGATGCATCACTTGGCGAGAATATTCATATCTCAGCTCCTACTCAAGAAATCGTCAAGCGGCTTTCTGTTCTAGATAGGGAAAAAGTTATTGCATATCCAAGTTAAATAACAAATTTATGTGAATTACCTGAAATTTACACTGATTTTTTAAAAATGGGCGATCGAACCATTGCGCGCCAGATAAGTTGAATTTATAGAAATTTAACGGTAACCCGAAAATTATGCGCAACACAATTTAACACAATCACAAAAGTGCGACAAACAATTGTTAGAAATGAATTCAGAGAAGAAGAATTGTACTACAAACAATTGTACACAAAAACAATTGTACACGGAACAATTCATCGAAAAATCAAATATGCGAATGAAAGAAACAATTCATCGAAAAGACTCGTAATGCATATTAAAAAATATTGATCAATTTTCTCTAATTGTTCAATTTTGTGATATACGGAAAACAAACCAGGACAACTTCAGGTAAAAAAAAAATTGTATCGATATTAAGCAGAATTTGAAGCGAATTATTGTGATGAGGAGCATAATTGATTATCGCAGGATTTTCGGGGAATCGAATATTTCACCTCTTTATTTGTTTGTTTACCGTGAATCGGCACGATAATAAAAAAAATATGAAGAGAGAGAACAGACAACCGAGAAAAAAAATATTTTTATTTTCCAAATTTATTTATATTTCCTCAGTTAACACTTTTATGGCCGCACGTCTAACATTTTTGTTCCGGCTATCAGACACATGCTGTGTGAGCGGCCGTTAAAGTGTTAAACCACTTTATAAATTCGTAAACTTTTTCTTTTCAATATTATTTCCATAAATAGCCGTCATTGGCAGTTTTACCAATGGTAATGGTGCGAAAATAACGGTGCAAAATTCAAATTCGTATTGACCCGTCGCAAATAAACAATTGTAGAAGACATTATCCATTAAGAACAATCGACGAGATAGCGATCAAAAACAACTCGTAATATTTTACAAAGTTGGACTGCAAAATGGTTATGGCAGTTCACGACGCTTGCGATGCCTTGGGGCCGATATACCTGTCTTCGTCTACCATTTGGATTAGCATCAGCACCGGAGGTTTTTCAACAAATAACGAACAAATCACTAGAAGGTTTAAGCAACGAGGAATAATCAATGAGACGATCGAAAAACAGACATCAAAAACAAATGAAGTCATCAAAATATGGTCGAGTAACTGATTAAAGCTAAATAAGGAGAAATGCCTTTTCAATCAAACTTTAATAAAATTTTTGGGACATATTATCTCCGAGAAAGGTTTAGAAGTGGACGAATCAAAAATAGAGGCGATTAAAGGACTAGAAAAGCCAAAAAATGTAAAACAATTGCAACCTTTTTTAGGAATGGTTACCTATGTGGGAAAGTTTATTCCAAATTGTTATCAAATCACAGCACCACTGAGAGAACTATTACAAAAACACATAAAATTCATTTTTGATCAAAGTCAGGATAAAGCTTACGTTGAAATCCAAAACAAGTTAGTGTCTCCACCAGTTTTAAGATTTTATGATGTAAACAACTACGTTAAAATTTCATGTGATGCAAGAAGAACACCCAATAGCGTATAGCTCCAGAGCGGTTAAAAAATTTCATGAATACATTTATGAAAAAAAACTCATAATAGAAAATGATCATAAACCGTTGGAGTCAATTTTTAAAAAACCATTACACACAACACCGGCAAGACTACAAAGAATTTTGGTAGATATTGTTCAGTACAACCCAACACAGTGGTTTACAAAAAAGGAAATGAAATTCCGATAGCAGATACTCTAAGCCGAGATTGCCAAAATGACGAAACGCATTATGAAAAGGAACTCGAAACTCAATTGATCGTACCTATGACCCAAGCGGCACTGGAGCGTCTCCAAAAGGATACCGAAAATGACGTACAATTAATTAAGTTGATGTCACTAGTACTGAACGGGGAGCTAACGGACAAGGCAAAATTATCGTGAGATATTCAAAATTTTTCTAACTTCGCAGAAGAGTTATCCGTATATCAAGACATAATCTTAAAAGGGGAAAAAATAGTAATACCAAAAGGTAAAATGTCAAAAATATTGACAGCAGCTCATACAGGTCATCTTGGAGTTCAGTCCACAATGAAGCGAGCAAGATAAATGTTTTAATTGGAAAAACCTAACTACTGATGCAACCAACTTCGTGGAATCATGCGGAACAAGTCAACAAACACAAAGACGAAATATAAAAAAATTAGAGGGGAAAAACTAGAATCACCAACATTAAATACAGTTATTCAATTCACAGATATTGGAAAATGATAATGGACCGCAGTATACGTCAGAGGAATTTAAGAACTTTATGCAAACATGGAACTGTTTACACAAAACGTTGAGTCCTCATTTTTTACGCGAAAATGGTCTAACTGAACGGACGGTTCAAACATTAAAAAATTTGCTACAAAAATGCAAGAGAGACAACACAGATGTGTATCAGGATTCAGGCATTGTAAAATTTTCGAAATACTCCTCGTGATTACAATTTATAATCACCAAATCAAAGATTAATGAGCCTTATTACGCGAACGCATATACCTATAACTGATGAGTTATGAGGCCGAGAATAGTTCCTGGAATTATAGAAAATTTAACGTGACCAAAATAAAACATATGCTGATAGAGGTACCAAACCAGCAATGGAACCCAACATTAATGAAAATATACGCTTAAGGATCAATAACAAAAAATGGATCTCAAGGCTAACATTAAAATAAGTGGTGAGAATGAACCAATAATATTGGGTAGTCCAGACAACAATTTAACCAATGTGAAATCTAATAACACAAATAATATCAATACAAACAATTATCCAAATTCAACTGAAACGATCGAAAAAGCACGGTAACAAATTAATATCATACGCAATCAGGTAGACTATTAAAACAGCCAGTTAAACTAGATCTTTAAGTTTATAACTGAACATAAATGTAACATAAATTTTTAACTTGTATTGTAAATGTATATACACCCGTATAATATAAGTTTAAGTATCGGGCATACCACTGTAGGTTATAGGTTTCAGTGGTTGACACTTAGGCCAACTATTGGCCCATTGTGATACTACGCATTCACGCCACACCATTAACCCATTCACCTATTCACCTACGCACACAACTACAGTATACCACCTGCACATTGCAAGCTCCATGTCAACCTGTACATTGACATGGATGGTGGGTCGGCACTGAATTCTGCACTCCATCAGAGGATCTTAGTTGTGTTTATTAACATCACCGATTGTAATCGATGATGAAAATTCGATTTGCATCTAGCCTCTGATGGGATTCGAAATCATTACTTCCCGGTCCAAGTGCCGAAGCTTTAACCACTGCATACCTCTATATACCTGATGCATGTATAATACTGGGAATTTGTACAAAGGGCCGAATTTGAAAAGGCCGAATGTCGAAGGGTCGAATGTCGAAGGGCTGAATGTGTGGTAAGGCCGAATGTGTCGAAGGGCCAAATGTCGAAGGGCTGAATGTCGAAGAACCGAATGTGTCTAATGGCCGAATGTATCAAAGGGCAGAATGTCGAATGGCCGAATGGGTTGAAGGGCCGAATCATTTTTTGGTTTTTAGAAATATAGTTTTTTAAATTTGTTGTTTTATGGAATATTTTGTAAATTTTGTTTATTAAACATAAAGTAATTTCTCATGAATTTATGTATTTTACTATTTTTCATCTTTGAATATTCATGAAATTCTACGTATCCAGTCAGCCATACATTTTAGTAAAGGAAAATTTGGTCATGCGCCACCTGAGACATTCGGCCCTATGCCTGGCTTCTGATAATAGGTATATGGTACAAAAAATAAAAAAAATAACTAAATTAAATAAAACATTCAAAGAAATATATTTCTAAAAACTAAAAAAAACGGCCCTTTCATCCATTCGAAGAAGGGGACTTCGACCCACTCGGCCTTTCGACATTCAGCCCTTCGACATTCGGTCCTTCGACACATTCGGCCCATTGATATCATACTTAATAAAAAGCCAGTTCATCCTTAAACCTTGTTATCATTTCTGTGGCACTAACATTATTAATCTTGATCATTTTCACTAACACTGTGATTTTTCCAACCGTTATAGACGCAAGCATTAGAGAGTACAGGAATCATATGTTTCGATTATGCCGCATACTGAAACAAAATTATTCGATTCAATATGAAAGGTTATTATGGATGACGTAATTATAGCTATATCCGTCCTTGCAGAAATCAAATGAAATCATTAATAGTCGTCACAAAATTTGCCGTGGTTCAGTGATGATTAGGAGGTATTTTGCTGGTCCTAGTGTAGACGATGTTGTGAAAATTGCCGAAATACTAAGAAAAGAACGAGACCGACAAAAATTTTGGAGAACCATTCAATACCTTCAGGAATTTGACTTTTGAGTTAAAATTTTATCTTTCTTCAAGATAATGATCCAAAACAATTATGTAAATTATATAAAGGATATTTTCACCATTTAGAGGATGAAAGAACAACTAAAATTATGAAATGGCCTTCCCAGAACAAATGAATTTACTTGCACAAATCATTAAACGAAAATACATTTAGCACTATGGCTTACATTGTGGTATATATATAAACATAAAGTCCCGTAAAGGCTGTATCTTATTCAGTCGTTCCACATGGGTTGTTAAATGAAATCTGCTTCACGCTTCAAAATAAGTCGTAATAGATTTTTTATTTCTAATTTAAAACCTTATTTTATATTTAACACAAACATTTTTTGTATTGTTTTATTCTGCTCTCTCGAAAATAAAATTTAAACTAAAATCTACATCGCAAAAATGACCTTACATTTTTTTTATTTCATCTCTATTTTTGTTATTGCTGCTTCACAGAAATTTTTTTTTATTGAAAAATGAGTCGCAATTTAAACCGGTATCATAAGTAAAGGAACGAAGATGCAGCTTATTCTTTGACAACACGTGTGCAATGGCTCATTGGATATTTTGATTTTTTTTGTTTATTTTATAATAAAAACGTGTTTTTTGCATCTTGGTCTGTTGCATTAGGGCAAACGAAAAATAATACGAAACAACATAACTTTAGAAGCTTTTATCCGAGACAATTTTTACTTTTTTTTGTTTCCTTTAAAACGGTAGATATGTTGCTGATGTACAAATGGAATTTAAATTAAATATTGAACTAGAAAACTTTCACTTGTTGTTTTCATATCTGGTTTAATATATTGTTTGTGGTGGCACTAACATTATTAATCTTAAGGCTCATTTCCAGTAACACTAAGTTCTTTCCAACCGTTATAAACGTAAGAATTAAAGGATACAGGAGGCATATGTTTCGATAATGTAGGTTAATACATTTTCAATTAATTGCCGCATACTGAAATAAAATTATTCCATACAACATGAAAGGTTATACTGGGATGACGTAATTAAAGCTGGAAAGACAACTCAACACAATTCCGTGATTTCTGCTAAATTCTGCTAAAGGAATATCGGTCCTTGCAGAAATCACATGAAATCATTAATAGTCATCACATACATCATTGAGGTCCTTCCTTATCATAATAGTAGCACGAAAATTCCGTATACAAAAAAAAAATATGATTTTCTTACAATCATTCGCATTCAAAACAGTCAATATGCTCATAGTGGTTTGTAAATCTACAATAACTATATCGAAAGCGAATCGGAGCGGAATTTTTGGTAATTTGTATTTTATGGAAGACATTTAATTAATTAATTAATCCTTTCACCCTCTTGAATATAATTATTAGTAGCTAATCGATATTCAGTGTTGGTTTACATAAAGTTTCGATCATGCTATAGTTTGCAGTTACGTGCACGATTGTGCCCGGGTAATGTTGACTAACCTAATAGAACTCTTGAATATATTGATCGAGGCGAAACTCGTGATATAATTTTTCTAAATTTTCCAACAATATGTTACTTTACATGACACATTGTTTATTTATTAAGTTGGCATTGTGTTCCCACATCCGATTTGCTATACAATTATTTTGTTCTCGTCAATTAGCATTCTGACATAATTTTAATTGAAACCATAAATAATTTCAAGACTCGTCGAGTCGACTCCGTACTATAAATTTTATGTATGTATGTGTAACATGTGCTAGGATTATGTCAAAATCTCCTAAAAATAATTACCTTGATGCTTGAAACTGTGCTCTTGACCTCGTATACACGCAGTACTCTAAAATTAAAACCGCACGAAAATACTTATTTATAGCCACTTATTACCTAATTAGCAACACTTTAAGAGACACGTTGTCCAATCACATCATTATGTGCTGTACTTAAGAAAATCACAAAAATTAATTTTTTCGATTTGATTTATTATTAAACGTCTACGACTACGTACATAACATACATAAGAAACATTTTAAGCAAATACTGTATCGAACAAAAATGTTTAAAAATAACGCGCGTCCTTGAATTAATCAGGAAGATGATTCGAAGCACGTTAATGACGTAAAACAATAAATCTTAAACAAGAAACGTTTAGAGCATAAGCATCACACATATTATAGAATACCAACTGGCCAAAGACACAAATATAAAACAAAAACAACAAACATGACAGTGATAAGCGACTTTTAAATCTGCGTACAGAATTAAGAAAATTGTTTACATCTTAACATCGTTTGTAGTTTACCGCATACGTTTTCCAACCGTTCTATAAATCTAAACTAAATGATAACCCAAAAATTCTTTGCGTTTTCGTCACGCTTGCTCTTTTATATACGCGTATTGCCATTTTTCTTTTCTCTAATTGAAAAGATACATAAAAAGCAAAGATTAATCTTAAATCAATGAAAATATGTAAACAAAAGTTAAGATTAATCAAACGAAAAATCATAAGGAAAACACACATACCGAGCGCGAGATACACGCACATCAAAATTAAATTTTTAATGAAACAAACAAATAAAAATCGGAAAAATTTGTAACGTTCATATCAGTACCGCCTTTTCCATTTTTGTTATTTTGTTTTCGTGTATTTTTCTCGGGAAAATGTTTGTACAAGTGAAAAGACGAAAAATATGAAGTAAATAAATAAATTATGAGAATCAAAAATATTATCAAAAAAAAATGCTAAATACATTTATTGTTGCTATTTATTCATATGGTGTAATATACGAGTAGGTAGAGAACAACAAGAAAATTTCGATTTCACTTTATGGAAATTTTTTTTTGTACAGGTACAAATTTAAATTTTTAACGACTATTATAAAAAAAAAATATTCTTTCGATTTGATAACAACGACAATTAATAATTTAATTTATCCTTAAAGTTGAAATAATTAGCAATTAATATTCATAATGAATCATTGAATATATTTGAGCTCCCTTCCCCCCTCCCCACGTTGTGAAATTGGAAAAAAAATCAGTGTAGAATTATGAGATATTTATGAGCTTTAGAAATCCACAAAAAACATTTCAGCTCACTCAGTTTAGCAGGAATTTAAATAACTATAGAGGGGAGACTGAGTAAACATTGACTAGCATGGTGAAGCTGGTTGTTTTTCCAATTTTACAAGGGGAGAGGGAGGGGGGATTGCTCAGCAATAGTTTCAAAATTTATTATTAAAAATAAATATGATTTCTTTATCAAAGGTTTCAATATACAGTAAAACCTGGTTATAACGAAGCTCTCGGGACCGCAAAACTTATTCATTATATCCAGTGTTTTTTATAAAGAGAGTTCGTTATAAAAAGTCTGATAATTTATTGTTCGCTATAAGGAAGAATTATTTGAATCATTATTATAAAGTTTGGTTTTATTTGAACGAAATTATATTTCAACAGTAATGCATTAATTCAAGTTAACGCACATCCCCAATAGAAAACTTATGACTTTTGCCTTACAGAAAAGTATAACAAAAATTGTGTTCGTTAGGTTGGTGTTTTCCTTATGAAAAGGGCAAACGTCATTAGGAACATTTTTGTAAATCGGTAATTTGTTTTAAAGTTGAACGTCTTATTTGATCCAGTTTTCTTTCAATATTAGCCGTGTTTCATGACACCCATTGATCCGGATCAATTCAAATTTTATATGGAAAACATGATCCAAGTTTTGTTTTAGATCACAAATTTTGATTTGAAATTTAGCAAATGGCTTTGCGTTGTTTCATGAAACTTGAACTGAACCGAATCAGATCAAGCATCAAGAAACACAGCTAATATTAACATATTGAAGCTTAATTTGATAATCCGGATTGCAGCTTAATGGCAAGTTCTTTCCAAAAATAAGTTGATTTTTTTGTGTTGCAAAGAACATGATACGCGGGGTGATTTTTTTTTGTAATGAATCTGTCAAAAATTGACATTCGATTTTCAAAAGTTTTATATTGACAGTTTATTGTCAACGAATTATCAAAACAATTTTTTGTCAACACAAGTATTTTAACACAGTGAAAACGAAACAATTATTTTAATGCGAAAAATAAAATTATTTCGTATGTCAAATACTCACGGACAACTAGTCAAAAAGTTATAATGTTTATGTTTATATTTTTTGAAGTGTGTATGTTTATATTTTTGACGTAAACATATTTTTGTGTTTGTAAACGTCAAAAAAATCTAATGAAAGTTGAGATTTTTCAAAATTGATTGGGCTCAAAAAAATCAATTTTTTAACTGGGAAAGAACGTGTACGATATTTCGACTAAAATTTTTTGATCTTGTACGTCTCGTCATCGCTAGTCCAAGGCTTTTTAAAGCAGTTAGAAATAGTGTTTGGTGGAACTAAATTCCATACAAAGTTTCATCACACAGCCATCGAATACATTAAAATGAGGCAGGATACTGTTATCATCGAGACTCTATAACTTTTTCGATCAAAATTTTTCTGTAAAAAAGTTTAAAGTTTTGTATAATACCCTGGTCCATTTGTTGTATTAAACTAGTAAAATTTGGAGATAAGCACTTAACTGTTATAAATTTTAAACCTTCAACTTCTAAATACGACGGACAATTATCCACTTTCAACAAAATTTTGCGTGTTTGGGCAAAGAATGGCTTATCAATATGACGGAGATAAAATTGTCACTCCTGGAAAGTCATCCAAGCTTTCAAATTTGATTTATATAAAACCGGTAGAGTGCGAATATTTTTGAAACATCTTGGGTTTTTATATTTACCTATAACTAGTACCGGTAGCTTTTCCTTTCCAGTAACATTTGCCCCTAAGAGGACAGTAAGTCGATCTTTGCTCCGCTTACCTCTAGAACGAAGTTCGTTTTTAAAAGCCATAGTTTTATCCGGTATCAATTTATAATATTAGAATATAACATTTGTATTGTTTTTAAGGTATTAATATTTGCAGGGTAGTCCATATTTATTGTGTATTATAATACAAAAACTCTAAATAAATTACAAAACAAAAATTTAATACACTCGAGTAATGGAGACGAGACAAAATAAATACCAAAAAAGTTCGTTCGTTATAACCAATACAAAATACAAGTGTTTTATTAATTTGAACCGAAATATTAGTAGTGTTGCTTTCGCTAATCCGCTTAGCTTAGCTAAGAAATGTGAAAGCAACAACTTTTGGATTTAATTTTTTAATGCATTTTAATTTTCTGTGTTGGTTCATTTTCTTAATATTTATTTTATATTTTTTTTATTTTAAGAAATAGAATAAATTTAATTCGGCATTTTGCTATCAAATAACAAATGCTTAATTATTATTCAATATAATTTTTTTTAGAAAAATAGAAAAAATAACGCCTTGCGGTAAACACCATAACCATAAAATGATTTTATTTCCCCTAATCCTAAAAATTTTTTTCTTAACATTCTAAAACAATCGGCTTGAATACAATGCAATTGTTGTTGTAATCTTTTGAAAGCAACACAGCTATTGTTCATTATATCGTTATAACGAGGTTCGTTATATTGAGGGTAATTTTTATTATGTTATATAGGAAAAAAATTGGGACCGATAGAATTGAGCGTTATAAACAGGTTTTCGTTATATCCGAGGATTTTATCACCAGGTTTTACTGTATTTCCAATCAGCATTATGTTGCACTTTCTCATTTGGGAAAATAAAGTACAAATAAATAGGTCAGACAATAAATTGAGCTGGGATTTATCATCAATCACGTTAATGATCATGTTAATATATGTTATGCTTATGCCAATAGGAAAATGAAGTTGTCTTAATAGAAAATCTCAATTTTACGTTTAAGAAATAAATTAAATTTTAAATTTCATTCGGTTTTGCTTATTAATATACATGCTAGAGGCTATGTCGGTAGTTACACTTCGGCCAAATCGATAATTTTCACTCATAAATTTTGCCGCAAATCCACGCAAGTTTTAGGATTGGTATAGAGGGAAATATTTTGACAATATAGTACAGGGTGGGACGCACGAATGTTACAAATTTTTTGTTTTTTTTTTATAACAACTTTATTGATATGGCTACTACAATTTTAAATATTATTAATTCATTAGTAAGGTTGACATTAGTACTTATGAGATAAGCATAATCTTATGTGGGTCCTTTGAACCAGTGTCCAGTTCCCTTGATTTATAATTTTCATACGGTTAGCTCATGTGGTTTGTTTGAGCTGCCTTACTTCGTTTGTACTATCTAGTAGTCAGTAGTCGTACGGCCTCTAGATTGGTGTGGGTAAGAAGTCTCTTTTCATGTTTTATGGCACATTCGCGGATAACGTCGTCTAAATCATTGTGGATTTCCTTGTTAGTCACAAATCGGTAGGCGTTGGTGACCATTCGGTGAAATTTATTTTGGCTTCGTTGTATAATGTTTCTATTGGATTTATGTGTATAATCCCATAGCTGCGCACCATACATTCATATTGGTTTGAAGATAGTCTGGTATACCAGTCTTTTGCAATTCAGGTTCATTTTGGAATGATGTCCAATTAACCAGTACATTTGACGTTATTTCAATCGTATCTGTTCAGCTTTTTGTCTCAAGTGAAGTTGAGCCTTGAATCTAAATGCAGACCAAGGTATTTTGCCGGTTCAGCCTGCGGCACTTGCACCCCTTTGAGGTATTTACAGTGTCGTCAGCGAACGAGCCGAAGAATGTTTTATTCGTTGTAGGTATGTCCGCAGTATAAAGAAGGTAGAGGAAGGGACCCAATACTACCTGACAAGTGGTGCAGTGGTTAAAGCCTCGGCACTTGGACCGGGAGGTACTGGGTTCGAATCCCACCAGAGGCTGGATGCAAAAGCGAATTTTCCTCATCGATTATGATCGTTGATGTTAATAAACACAACTAAGACCCTCTGTTGGAGTGCAGAATTCAGCGCCGACCCGCCGTCCATGTCAGTTTACAAGTTGACATGGAGCTTGCAATGTGCAGGTGGTATACTGTAATTGTGTGAATGGGTGGTCTGTGCGTGAATGAAAGGGGGGTATTGATTGACCTTCAAAGGACATTAAATCCACTGGACAATTAATACTTCCTTTTATCAACAAAAAAAAAAAAAAAAAAAACGCTTCCCTGCAAAACTCCCGCAATCGCTGGATAAAAGTGAGAACATGTTTCTTCACGAATGAATCTGAATTGGCGATCAGAGAGGTATGATTCAAGCAGCTGGCAATAGTTTTGTGGTAGCATTTTGCTCATCTTGAATGTCAATCCCTCATGCCAAACCCTATCAAAGGCCTGGGATACATCCAGAAATACGGCGGGACAATATTTCTTTTCTTCTAACGCTTGCTCTATTACCGCAGTTATTCGATGGACTTGATCTATTGTGGAGTGGTTATTCCTGAATCCAAATTGAAAATCAGGAACGTTTACCATTGGCTTTAGACGTTTTAGTAGCAGTTTCTCGAACAGCTTTGATAAGGTCGGAAGCAGTGAGATTGGTCTGTATGATGTTACTTCTTCATCTGATTTACCTGGTTTCTTTAGCATAATTATTTGGGCCATTTTGAATCATTTGGGTACATACTTCAATCTCATACAGGCATTAAATAAGTATGTGATCAAGATGATTGCTTTACGTGGAAGTTCCTTGAATAGACCCGGTGATATTTCATAAATTCCTGATGCTTTTTTATGATTAAGATTTTTGTCGATTTCTTCAGCAATTTCCATTGGCGTGACCCTTTTAAAGTCCTAATTTGGATGATAAACAGGTGTTACATCAATGTTGGATTGAATGTCATGGGGTTGGAACACTGCTGCTAGGTGTTGAGCAGAGTTCCGCTTTTTTTTTGTCTTGTCGAACCGAACTGCCTTGAGCATTCCTTAAAGGTGGTACTCGAACTATACAGGTCGTTTAAATCTTCTAGTTGCTTTCCATAATGAGTAGTCCTTATCCATTTCTGGACCTAGCCCGCTTAAGTAGTTATCGAGGCAATTCTGTTTGAAATTTTTGGTTAGCCTATTGACTTTGTTACTTATCCGATTTAAAGTTGTCTTATCAGCGGGATTTCTGGTGAGATGCCATATTCTCCTCGCCCTTCTTCTTGCCTTGATTTGTTCCCTGATTTCAGCCGGGTATTTGACTTCAATCTCCACTTTGTCCTTTAATTCAGGAGTAGCTAGTCTGGCAGCCATCCGAGTGTATTCAATGAAATTGTTTGTTTGTTGTTCCAATTCTTCATTGCTTTTAATACTAACTTTAATCCGTGAATCTATTAGTAGGGTTTTGCTTTTTCTGTTTCTTTATTACTATAGAGCACTTACTGACACTGTTGTCAGTATGTCAGGAATGTGGTCGTATGTTAGGTCGTTAATTCCTTCGACTCTAGTGTAACTTAGAGGAATACCTTTTATGATGAAGAAATCCAGTAGATCTGGTATTTTTCCTGCATCCGTTGGCCAATACGTCGGTCCCCCTGGGGACAGATATTTGCGTTTGTTTTCATGAATGGCATTGAACAAAGTGTTTCCTTTCCCTGGAGAAATAAGCCTAGAACCCCAAGCTGTATGTTTTATATTGTAGTCCTCTCCAATAATAAATCTTAGACCAAGCTTATTGAAGACGTTATTTAATTGTAACTTCGTTGGTGTATGCCGTGGAGTATCCTCTTGTTGATTATGTTTGATATTATTTTTAATTAGTACAGTTAAACCACCTCTGGCTCTTTCACTAGGATGGGTTGTCCAGTAGAAATTAAAACCCTTTATTCTGATAGAGCTTTTGTTGGAGAAGTGCGTCTCTGAAATCAGCGCAATATCAATGTTGTTTGTATAGAGAAATATTTCCAGTTCTTGGGCTCGTTGGTTGAGCCCATTAGCGTTCCAAGCTACAATGTGTATGAACGAGTTAATCATTTGTGAGTATGTTGACTTTTTCGCTTGGTGGATAGATATAGATTTCCAGTTTTGCCACCCCCTCTCTGCTAAATGACCAAGTGACTGTTGAATTTGGCTAAGCATTTTAATAATTTCAATGTTATTTGACTCGTTGGTGATTTGCGCTGCACTGCGCTTGTTCTATTATTCTGTTGACTTTTAATTTTGTTCTGATATACACGGCATCCTTTATAATTTGCAGTGTGCCCTTGTTGTTGACAAAGAGCACAAGAAGGCGCGATATCTAGTGTTTTCTTGCATTTTGTCATGTAGTGATTTTCCGCGCATTTAACGCATTAGGTTTGACGATAGCAAAAGCTCTTTTTATGTCCAAGTTGTTGACAATTCGTACATTGTGGAATTCCCCTTGTCTTGTTAGGTTGCTCAATTTTAACTATACAGTACGCAAGTTTCTTGATATTGATTACTTCTTTATTGTTGTCTTTTTGTTTTAAGTCGATGTATTACAATGGAAAGTGTTTCCCGACTTTTTCACCATCAATTGTGACCATTTTATAGTAAGCCTCTGATAACCACTCTATAGGCCTTTTCACTCTTCAGCTGGTAGGTGTGATATTGAATATTTTCTAGTTGGTTGCTAGATTCATTTTTTAATTCTTCCAGTAATTTTTTGACATTTCTGTAATCATTTTCATTTTGAAAGGTAATTCTAATGTCACTATTTGAGAGCGCCTTAAAATTAGTTGATTCACTAGTAGTTTTTACTATTTTTTGTCGAAAAAGCTCGAAATTGTTGATATTGCTCGCATTAATGGTTGGAGGGAGTGGTATTTTTGGATTTTTCTGTTCAGTGTTACTGTTCACACTTTGTGTATTATTTTTTGGGGTAGTTTTCGTTTTTGTGCGCCTACGTTTCTTAGGATTTCTGTTATTAGCTCTAGAAACTTCTTCTCCCAGTTCTTCCTCATCTGTGAAATAATCCTCTATACTCAGAGCATTACATCTATTATTTTGTTGAGAGACTGGAAATTGCTGCAGCAACCAGTTGGAATTATTTGAATGATGTTGACTGGTTGATGGCTGAATATGGTTGACATCCAGGTTGTTAGCTCGTGCTGAATCCTTAGCTTTACTATTTTTAACGTTTTTTTATTTTTAGTGTAGAGTTTTCTCTTTTAAGTTCAGCAACTTCATTGCTCAGCTGCGCGATTAGTTTCTCCATTTTCTGAAACTTGGTTAACAGATCCTCGCTGTTTGTAATGTTTTTAATGTTTGTTGATGCACCTGGCATTTGTAATGAAGTTCCTTTTTCATTTTATTGCAGTTACTGTTGACGCAGGATGCACCCAACCGGTGGACCATTATGCGAGTTGTAAGATGATTCAATACACATGAAACTCTCCAGAGGACGCTATTGAAATCCAACAGTTCGATTGATAACAATCCCACCATTCCATCAAGACAATTAGCGATGAGTACAGCTGCAAATCGAAAGAGTGTGTCGCGCAATTTTCACAAAGATTTGAATTTATCTCTATATATCTACATATACAGTGCTGGGAAAAAAAATTGGGCAAATATATTTTATTGCAAATTGGCGTCTTTTTTTGCTAAAATTACAAAACTTTTAAAAGCAATTGGCTTATTGTTTCATTTTAAATACATGTATGACGTAATGTTTTGGAAAAAAAAAGTGTACCTGCAATTTAGGGGCAAAACCCCGATAAATGCCCAAATATTCAAAATACGTTGATTGGAATTAAAGTAATGGAATAAATTAAACACGTAATTTTTTTTTTCAAAACATTACGTCATACATGTATTTAAAATGAAACAATAAGCCAATTGCTTTTAAAAGTTTTGTAATTTTAGCAAAAAAAAGACGCCAATTTGCAATAAAATATATTTGCCCAATTTTTTTTCCCCAGCACAGAATATGCCTATATTATGGTGTTATGATACTGACTAGTTTTCAAGTGCTGTAATGTGCTGTAAAACTATTAAAGCGAAAAAGAGAAACAACTAATTTAAACAGTAGACAATACTATGCGCATTTATTTTGACGTTATAAAAATAAAATAATATATCTGTGCAGCGTGCGCTGCAATATTTTGTTTTGAAATATGTTTGTACTATACACGTACACACAAAATCACATTACTAAAAAATGACTATACGTCAAAAAAAATAATTAAAGTTGATTTATTTTTTTAGATTTGCCTAATTTAAACTGCTACAAAAGTAAGCTATATCATTTGTTGCTAAATTTATTTTTATTTTTTGTTTATATGTTGTATACACTCATACTTTCAAGTGATTTGTGTTCACATTACTTGTCCCTTTCTATTTTCATTTTTAATCACATCAATCATTTGAAAAACTAATCAGTGTCATAACACCATTAATAAAAATCAATTGACGCATATATGACTGATCATCACTTGAGAACGACTCAAACTGATCTCAAGCTGACTATTTTTTTTTTGTGTTCGTAATTATCAGAACAAGTTTTGTATGAAAGGAAATTTTGAGAAAATCCACCGGAAGGGCGGAAAATTCGGAAAATCTAAAAATGGTGTTTTGTACGAGATTTTACATGTATTCGATCTAGATGATCTTTTAGAAGAAAAAAATGGAAAATCTGAGTTGAAAAATCGGAAACCCGGAAAAACCTGAAGAAAATTGAATTTTCTTTTTCTAGCGCATCAGTTGAGAATGGCTGAACCGATTTGGCTTAATCTTTTTTTGTTGTATTCGCAAGTGCCAGGAGATGGATGGTTGATATGAGAGATTGCGTTGATATGTATGTCAAGATCAAAACGGAACGTTTAAATTTCACGTCAATTGCCCTTCTTCCAGCGACATATGTTAGCAGACCACGGGATATGCATGAATATGCGCAAGATGCTACGACTTATGTGCGGCATTACGGACACCCAGATTTGTTCATCGGTGCATTCACATGTAATCAAAAATAGCCTGAAATTACCGTTAATCTACTGGCAGGACAAATTTCCAGCGATCGCCACGACATTACCGCACGTGTGTTTAAACAAAAACTTAGGACGCTAATGAACTTTATCGTTAAACAGATGGTTTTCGGACAGCCACGTTGTTGGGTGTATTCAGTAGAGTAACAGAAGCGTGGATTACCACATGCACACATTTTGCTGTGGTTAATTGAGAAAATCAGACCAGATCAAATTGATTCAATCATCAGCGCAGAAATACCAAATCCAAAAGCAGACCCGCAATTGTTCGCAGTAGTCGCAAAAAACACGATTCACGATCCGTGCGAAGATCATAATCCAGATTCACGGTGTACGGCCGATGGGAAATGCACAAAACAAGATCCGCGTCCGTTGCTGGCATACACAATTAGTGAAAACGACGGTTATCTACTACAGTGGTTCTTAACCTTTTTTAACTCGCGGCCCACCAAATAATTCGAAATTTTTTTGTGGCCCCGTTTTTTAATAATAATTTATATTGGTTAAGTTATCTATAATACCAGGTGTGTAAATGTGAAACCGGCATTTACTAATAAATAGCGCCACCTGTCAATGTACATTTCGACAAACCTCGTGATCAGCACCAATGGTTTTTTTTGACATCTGTCAACAACATCCAATTCATAACATATAAGTTTCATACAATAACTCATGTTTTTAAGTGTTAAATATGTCGAGTTTTGTGGCTACATATTACGAGTTGGAGACAGACGATTTATGTTATCATTTGAAGAAAACTACTTCAGAGTCCAGAATCACATCGAATGCTTGTCAAAGCTTACAGAGAGTATGATCTTGGTAAATAAATCATAATGCTATGAGTGGTTTAATAAATTTCAAAGTGGTGATTTTGACGTGAGGAACGAAGAAAAAGCCATAAGAAAGATCCAAAAATTGGGAAAATGGGTTCCGCGTAAACTGAATGAGGGGCAACAGGAAAAACAAAAAACCACTTGCAAAATGTTGGTCCTCAGATACAAAAGAAAGTAATTTCTCCATCGAATTGTGACTGGCGATGAAAAATGGATTTATTTTGAGAGTTTAAAGCGTAAAAATCCTTGGGTTGATCAAGGACAACCATCGACATCGACTGCAAGGCCAAATCGCTTCGGACGGAAGACTATGCTCTGTATTTGGTGGGATCAGACGAGTGTGATTTGGCAAAACCGTAAATAATGAACGCTACCAAGAACAAATGATCAATTTGAATCGACCTTTGCATGAGAAATGACTAGAATATGATAAAAGGCAACACAAAATGATTTCGCTTAATGGTAATGCACCATCACACAAAGCAAAACCGGCCATGGAAGCGTTCGAACTACTTAATTGGGAAATACTTTCACATGCGGCTTACTTGATAGACTTTGCTCCGTCCGATTATCACTTCTTTGCATCGATGAGACACGTGCTTGGTGAGGCGCACTCCACTTCCAACGAAAATGGCTCAATACTTATGGTTTACCTCAGAAGAACAACCGTTTTTTTGGCGTGGCATCCACGAATTGCCAGGAAGATGGGAAAAATATATAACTAATAATGAGCTATATATAGAATAAAATACTTTTAATCATCACCATACGATGAACGTGTATTTTTTACTCAAAAATTCCGGTTTCATATTTACAGACCTGGTAATTTTTTTTGAATTAATCCTCTAATTTTTTTTATATAATATAATAAATATCAAAAATAACTATTAGTTCTTTATCTATTTTAACTTTCATACTTCACATTTTGGTGTTACGATAAGCATATTTGCATTTATTTCTTCTGTATACCAACAAAGTTGTATGTAGAAAGAAATAAGAAATAAATATTAGGTGAGGAACTAAATTTCCGGGTTTCACACAAAGATGGTGCTAGCGATACATCTAATTATTATTGCTGTCAGAATTTCATAGCGTGGGCAGTTGTTACCAGTAGTAGTACCAGCACATATCGCAACGCCATAAATTTTTTCTATGAACGAAAATGTCGAATTTTGTGCCAAACAAACAGCATTTGCGGGAAGCTTTGCTGTTCTGCTTCAACTTGAAAAAAGTGCAGCTGAAGCAAGTCATTTGCTTGAGGAGACGTATGGCAAACATGCACCATCGAAAACTACCTGTGAAGATTGGTTTAAATGCTTCAGAATAGCGATTTCGACATTGAGGACAAGAAGCGCTCCGAAAGACCAAAAGCATTTGCAGATCCCGAGCTGCAAGCGTTATTAGATGAAAATGATAAGCAAACTAAAGATCAACTTGCGGAGGCATTAAACACGACTCACCAATGTATTTCCAAACGTTTACATGCCATGGGAGAAATTCAAAAGGAGGGAAAATAGGTGCCGCATGAATTGACTGAGAGACACAAGGAAAATCGAAGGGCCACTTACGAAAGTTTGCTTTCACAGCGTGAAAGAAAGAGCTTCGTGCATCGAATTGTTACGGAACAGAGAAGCGGATGTTGTTAAGAGTCCCAACCGCAAAAAGTCACGATTTTCACCTGGCGAAGCATCAACATCAACGGCACGGCCAAACCGCTTTGGAAATAAGACAATGCTTTGCGTTTGGTGGGACCAGAAAGGAATCGTTTACCATGAGTTGCTGAAACAGGGCGAAACTGTCAATGGACAATGCTACCGACAACAACCATCACTCTGAACCATGCATTACTCAACGAGTGATATTGCACCACGACAACGATCCATGCTGACGCACTCTCATCGTACAGGACACCATCAAAACGTTGAGATGGGATCTCTACTGCTTTCTTCGCCAGACCTGGCCCCCTCGGATTATCACGAACCATAGCGCATGGCTTGGCAGGGCTACACTTGGCCAGTTTCGAAGAAGGGCAAAATTGGTTGGATGAATGCGTCCAAAGACGCAACGTTTTATCATTATGTGTTATTCATGTATTGCCAGAGAGATGGCAAAAATGTGTAGATAGCAAATGACAATACATCAAATAAACCATTTTTTATATTTCTATTGAAATTTACCATTTTTCATTTTTCAAAAAAACCCGGAAATTTAGTTAGAACCTAGAAACTTAGTAAAATAACTAAATATGAAAACTTTGTCTTCCTTTTTTCTCTTTTCAATACGATATTCGGTTATACATAAATTTTCTTTTTATTATACTGCAAACTTCTTGCGGACCCCCAGGGGACTTCTATCGAAAACATTCGCAACACACTGCAATGTTGAGTATACTCACAGGCTATACTGTTGAGTATACTGTAACTCCGTTAAGTCCATTAAATATGTTTGATGATTGAAATTCCAAACTTTTTATGCAGCTTCACTTTTCAAAATGTGTGGAATTTGAAGCCTAATGGGTCTGGTGGTACAGCAAATGACCACCTAAGCATGACATAGTTGAAGCTGTCATATGATGCTAACAAGAGAGAGAGAGAGCAAGCGATTACAAAACAGGATAACTGCTAGCGGACAGGAGAATTTGGGCGGTCACATGTCGCGAGAAGTGACATAAAATGTAAAAGATAGTTTAAATGCGGAAAGTTAGGTCACCACAACTGAGATTGTAGGCACAGAGAAAGGGAATACGAAAATTCACAGAGAGTTCAAAAATTGTCAAACACTAGAGGAAAATGGTTACTCCGATAAATAAAAGTGAAAGACTGAGAGAAGAGGAGAAACGGCAAGTGAATAGGAAGGAAAAAGTGGTTTACCGAGTAGAAGAAGAATCCTTGTTGTAGGATGAAGTCGAAGATTGATTTGAGTGCGATTTTCGAGACGTGGTAGTGGTACGTGTTGGAATTCAGATAGAGGAATGCTGGAATAAGACGAGTTTTCTAGTGATTTAGTAAACATAAAACGCTTTTCTTCTAATTTTGACAAAATTGAATAACAAAATTAAAAACAGCTAAATTATAACATTTTTTATTATAATCACCGGAATAGAATTCTAACCTTGATCTAATTTTAAAATAATTATTTTAAATCTAATCAAATTATCTCTCCCGCATAATCGTATTAATTTTATAATGAGAAAGCTGAGAATTTTTGGTATACATTAAATACGTAGACCGAGTCTCTATAATAAACATTTCGAACAGCACACCGTGACTAATACGGAAATGCGTAAATCTACATCAAATTTATTTCACTTTTCTCCATACACACCCCGAACAGCATTCTAATTTCACCAAAATCGATCTAAATATTTATATTACGGTATATTTACGTTACGGTTGTATTATTTTTGCTTATTTCTTTAGAAATACATTAAAATTATCTTAATCTCAAATAATTTTGAATTTAGTATAAAAAATAATTATCTATTTAGTTTAAGTGGCTGCTGCGCGTGCTTGTTAGATTAACAACGTACCACAAAATTTATATAAATAAAATATTTGATGTCGAGTGCCACAAGATTGTGTACACGATATTCGCATCATAATCCAAACAAACAAAAAAATTAAATGTTTCTTTCAGTTACAGCCAGGTCCACTTAGTCTAGGTCAGTTTTTTTATATTTTTATTTAAAGAACAGAAGACGAACAAACATTACAAATGTCAACTAAAGTCGACTTTTATAAATTTTTTCTTTTGGTCAAAATTTGTTCTTCGCAATGTTGCGTTATTTATAGATTTGGGTTTATTATTTGACTTGGTTTGATGTTATGTTTCCTGAGAAATTAAGAAAACAATTCTTAAAAAAAAATTATTTGATTTGCAATGTTAATGTTTATCAAATCAAGGTCATCAAATTGTTCCCACACAATATTCCTAAACTTCGATAAATTGACGGGTAAATTGTGGGGAACAATTTGATGATTCGTATGTATGTGATGGTAAACTTTGAAATGTATTTAAGTAAGGTCAATGATGACGTAGGTTGGCAAACTTAATAAGCGTATGTTGGCGGTTAGAAGTTCAGTGGCAGAGAATGCAATGAGCGCTCGATCACCATCACCCCATATATTTTTTATTTTTTTTTTTTTCACGAGATTTTACTCTTAATTATTACTTAAATCTTGTGATCTAGTGGTTAAGGTATACACCACCATTAACCAGAGGGCGAGTTCGAATCTTGCTAGGGTCCATAATTTTATTGAGGTGTATTATTATTCTTAACGTTATCTATGTTGTAAGATCAAGTATTGCTCCAATACTAATTGAAATTTGGATTTTAGAATAGCATTCCAAGTGGAGCGGAAAATGAAAATATGAAAATTAACAACGGGCGTTAATCATCAGGACAGAGGAAATGATGACGTAGAATATTTGCGAACACAACAACTACATGAAAGTGGTTTATAATTGCAATACATATAGGCTCATCGGTCAGATGCAATAAAAAAAATAGTCTCGAACAGCGAGACAAGTATAAGTATATAAGCGTGAGCTATTTGGGACGCAGACAATTTGAATTTAAAAACTATGCAGTACAAGTAAATAGTGAGAAGTAAACAGTGCAAAAAGTAGTCAACAATTAAAGTGAACAGTAAAATGAATCAGTGAGCAGTGAACGAGTGAAATTTATGAATTTCTGCAGAAATAAAATGTGTTGGAAAATGAAGTTTGTAACTTAAATCGCTGAGTGTTTTATTTACAAAATCGTGTACGACTCCATATCGAACGCCCGAAATTCGTAACATTTGTTGTCAGAAGTGGGATTTTGCAAATAGCGGCAAGAGGGATTAACTTTAACAAGTCACAGAAATTAAAGGAATTGCTACCAGGAAAAACGAAGTAGGAAAGAGCTATTGTTGTGGCTACTATACGTTAGATAGGCGGAGGAAGCTCGAGCATAGAAGGATTCATTCGGAGATCATGATCACCGTCACCGAGTTCAGAATCACCAGGAATGACGCTTGTTGAACCAATAGATCAAAATTTTCTGCCTATTGAGAAGCAGTTAAAAAATGAGGAAATCGGATTCCACAGCTATTCCACAGTTATTGCACACATCCAGTTTGAATCGGAACGTGGTCGGGCTAAACAACATTTGAAAGAAGACCAGGGGGCTGATAAGTCAATTGGGCCAGAAAGAAAATGACTGGTAGAAGGTAGACGACCGCGTTGGCATGAAATTGCATCTCAAAGCGCCACTGTTAAAAGTTGTTAGGCGTAGTGGCAAACAATCAACGGCGACAACAACAAGCATCAAATTTTGCTTCAGCTGATCTGAACCAATTATTGTATTCTATGGATACGAATTTAATGCGGTGCGCAGATTATGGATTACGATCAAGATTAAACTGATCGTTTTCAGTCGTTGATCTAGATTACTAAATTCATCATGCAGGCTAGGGATTAGGTTTATTTTGTAGATTAGTGTAGCGATTGTATATACGAACAAAAGAAAATACCAAAAAATTGTGTCCGTCACGCCAGCAGGAACCATATCAGCCGGAATCAAGCAACTATGGCACAAGTAGCACGATGCATTGTGCATCATTGGGCACTATATGCTTTTTAAGCCGGAACCTTATAATTCTAGCCTGAACCTGATAAAGCCACACAGAACCATACAACAGCCAAACTAACTAAGGCACTAGTAGCACGATGTATTGTGTATCATTGTGCATTATATAATTTTTCAGCCGGAACATTATAAATCCATAAATATAACATTTTTCGGAAAAAACCTTACAAATTCAGCCGGAACCATACCCTCTACAGACAAACCAACTATGGCACAAGTAGCACAATGCATTGTGCATCATTGTGCACTATATAATTTTTCAGCCGGAACATTATAAATCCAGCAATATATGATTTCTCGGTGGAACCTTATAATTCCACCCAGAACCTTACAAAGCCAGTCAGTACCATATAACAGCCTAACCAACTTAAGCACAAAAGCACAATGCATTGTGCATCATTGAACACAATAAAAATTTTCGCCGGAACCTTATAAATCCAGTAATATACGATTTTCCGGAGAAAAACCTTACAAATTCAGGAGAACACTACAGTCAAAATAACTATATCACAAGTAGCACGATGCATTGTTGTGCACTGTAGTGCATAACGTTTTGATCGTTCCGAAAAAATCATATGTTGCACTATTTATGTAAAAAAATTGCTTCGACTGGATTTTTATGATTCTGGATGGCATTATAATTTGGCTGCAAAAACATAGAAAACTACTATATAAAATTATATAGTCCACAATGATGCATCGTGCTACTTGTACTTTAGTAAGTTTTGCTACAGTATGGTTCTAGCTGGCTTTATTAGGTTACGCTGGAATTATAAGGTTTCGGCTGAAAAAATATAGTACACAATGATACACGATCGATTGTGCTACTTGTGATATACTTAGTTTGACTGTAAATAGCTAAACCATAGTTTTCGGCTGGAATTATAAGGTTCCAACGAAAAATCATATATTGCTGGATTTATAACGTTCCGGCTGAAAAATTATATACTGCACAATGATGCACAATGCATTGTGCTACTTGTGCCATAATTAGCTTGGTTGTAGAGGGTATGGTTCCGGCTGAATTTATAAGGTTTTTTCCCGAAAAGTCTTATATTTATGGATTTATAATGTTCCGGCTGAAAAATTGTATGTAAAATGCATCGTGCTACTAGTGCCCTAGTTGGTTTGGCTGTTGTATGGTTCTGTGCGCCTTTATCAGGTTCAGGCTAGAATTATAAGGTTCCGGCTGAAAAACATATAGTGCTCAATGATGCACAATGCATCGTGCTACTAGTGCCATAGTTGTTTGATTCCGGCTGATATGGTTCTGGTTGGCGTGACGGACACAAAAAATTACATATTGTTATTTCGACATTTTTTTTTGATGGTCATAAACATTTTTTTGTTGGGCATAAACATTTTTTAGTTGACCCAAGTTCAACTTTATTTTTATTGAACATAAAAAAATAGTAATATCTAAATTAAGAAAAATTAATCTAAATTAAGAAAAAGATTTTTTGAACGATTTGCTTGAAATTTTGACAGTTCCTCAGTCTGATATTCCGCGTCACGAAACAATCATGTTTTCGCTTGAGGAGAGTTTCGAAATATTAAAAACGTATTTTCAAAGTCAGGATTGTGTAGCCGAAAACGTGCGAATTTTGAAAAGAAATATGTGTCGTAAAAGGCGCCAAGCGGAACTGCAGTAGTGAAATTGGTGAAGGAAGTTCATGAGAAAGGCTTGCTATTGGATGACAGAAGTGGTCCCCGCCAGAATCCATATAGATCTTAATTCGCCTTAAAGATCCAAATGACTACCTGTTCTCTGCGTGGGCCAAAGACGAGCTCTATAATGTCGTCGATTTTGGTCGAAAAATAATCTCTTCAGACGTTATGGCCTCAAATCGACGTAATGAATGTGAACAATTTTTGCTTTCAACAAGATGACATTGCATGCCATAAAAACTGACCGATAATCGTTCTCTTGCGCACCAAATTTGCCACGTGAATAATCAGCCGTTTTGGGGATAGATAAAAGGATAGATATTACGCGAATACTCCAGAGACAACTATAGCTGAAACATAACATTGCAACAGTTATTCGCGAAATAAGCAGCGAATTCATCGAAGAAGTTAATCTGCCAGTAAGTTGGGCATTGCAAAACCAAATCGTATTTCCCTTTAATTCTTTATTAAAAAGAATTTTCAAGGGAGTTACACATAAATCACCGTACTTCATTCCTTTTACTCTACACAAACTCTTATATTGGGGTTAACAAATGCGTAGCGGAAGATAATAATTCGCTAACGCATTGTGATTATACTTTGTATGTAAGCTAAAAGTATTTAAAATTATTTTGTAGGTTGGTCACTGCAGTGTGATGCTCTAATGAGGCAACCGATATTTTTAATCTATAGAATTCAATGTTTCACCAAACTTCAAAAGCCTTGGTAAACTCTTCTCCATGTAAAACTATAATATCTAGCGATAGACAGATAACCCACACTCAAAAAAATCCTGCATTGTAACAGTCACTTCTCATCACCTGTTACAAACTCAATCACAATAATCTAAAATACGTATTCAAGGAATGCGTATCGTAAAGACCTTGACTCCATAATTTTGAAGATCATATTCTTCACACATGGGATATCCCCAATGCCACTCATGGTAATCCAATTTCACAACATTATGATGAACAGGGTCATTTTGCGTTCAACTACTCGTTTCCATTTGAATATAGTATAAATCAGCAACACAATGTGCTATACATATTCAGATTTCAAAACATTAAGTTGAAAAATCGCAAAAATATTTCAATTGTCAAAAATGCAATCAATGCATTTCCTTCATTATATAGCACACGTTTAAGAATGAATTTCAATGATGGTGCTTATTTATTTTTTTTTTAATTGAAATGAATTGAGGCGTGGTTGATTGTTTTTGATTTATCAATTGTCAGCATAGTTTCTACATAGTTTCTTACGAATTTCCCCTCTTTTTCGCTGACAATTGAAGAAAAACTGGTTGAAGACGACGCAAAAAAATTGGTTGGTGAGGCAGTCGAGTTTGGGCAAGTTTTTTGGAGTGTTGTCGGGTTGTCAAGAGTTTTTAAGTTTTCGGGTGTTTTTTTTTGAAGATTGTTAGTTTTTTTGGGAATAAGTTTGTTTTTATTGGTGTTAAGTTTTGAGTTTCTTGTTTTGGTTTTTTTTATTTTATTTTTTTTTTTTGTGTTTTTAGTAAAAATTTAAGTAGATTCAAAAATATTTTGGATATATAGACAATCGGAATTTTGTGTTTCTATTGAACATTAGTATATTAAAAATTTTCTTTTATATATATGTATAAACATTTTGAGTGTGGTGTTTTTTTGTTGGGTTCGAGAGAGATTTGTGAATTTTCCTGTTCTTTGGAAAATTCGATCTTCAAAGGCTCCATTCGGAGACAGGTGAGTTTTTTGGTTTTTTTTAATTCTTTGATTTTTTTTTCTTACTTTTATGTGGCTTACTCATCGACACGACTATAAGGATGTGTGAGTAAGCCACACGGAATAACCATGGTGGACTGAACCCACGTAGAGGATAGATTGTAATAATCTCTACCCGGGGAGTCCGATCCCCCACCAAGTCCTTGCCCATTGTGATAAACTAGGCTTCATTTGGCATTCCCTGACCCACGACCAATTAACCTCCCTTTTGAGCTAGCGGGTTAAAGTCACTGAGGATGCAGCAACAAATGAAGCAAATATAAATATGAAATCGGGCAACCTCTACCTTTGGGTTAGGTTCCAGTTTCAGCATCTATAGAGACAAAAGCTGCATTAATAGTACGAAAAATACGCGAAAACAGCGCCAATGCAGGAGTTCTATAATATTACGAATTACGTTCATTAATAACATAAAACTGACAAATTAATAAATTGTTGTAGCTACGAATTAGTCTGTACTATTTATGATTTGATTCATATACGATACGAAAAAGTTTATAATTTTAATGCAATTGCAAGCGTTTATGGATGAATAATTTCTTATTATTAACGTAAGGCATTGTAAAATAGTACAAAATGATGATTTGTTGAAAGATTAAATTCATAGATAGCACGAAATTGTTCATAACATTTTGGAAATTAAAATTTTTAATAACGTCTAATTCATACATGTAACTAAATAAATTCATTTTATATACGTATCAATACTGATATTTACGAAACTAATGTTATATGTAAGTTGACAATGCCCATAGAATGTGAAATAATTCATAAATAAAACAACTATTTTCGTAAATATATTGATGACGATTATTCAAATATAAGATGCAGTTCATGAATAATAAGCACAATTATGTTTTTTTCTTAATTTCATACGACGAGAATGTTTAATTTATTAAATCATAATTTAACACTTATAATATCTTTACAAAATATTCACAATAAAATATAATTTAATGCATAATTAATACTAAGTAAAATAATAAATCAAAAATTATTCAAAACTGCTATTACCATTACACTTATATTCAAATAATTAATTAATTTTAACTATTTTTGTATTTTTATTAGTTTTATTTGATTCATATTTTTATTTTTTTAATTGTAAATTTCAGTTTTGCTTCACCTTATGATTTATTACTTAATTATGTAACTGTAATTATGTAACTTAATAAAATAATAGAAACATAGAAATTTATTCAATGTTTCCTACAAATACAAGTTATAAGTATTAATCAAATGATCAATATTATTTTAATAATATACTTTGAATAATACAAAATAAGTTAAAATGTCTATCAGCTCAGCATTAAAATAGTAAAAATAATCAGTTAGGATAATAAAAAATATAAACCTTGGTAAACTCTTCTCCATGTAAAACTATAATATCTAGCGATAGACAGATAACCCATGAATAACCCAAAAAAAATTTATAGAAATCATTATGTCAACGAGTTTACAAATAAAATATTGAATAAAAATTCGTATGAGAGTATGTGCCACAGCTTAATATAAGTTACACACACACATTTTAATAATATCGCAAGACCCTCTCGATCACTAAACATCCATAAAAATTCCATTAAAATTTGTAACGCAATAAATTTCCAATTTACACTGTGGTCGTAAAGCGCGCATATTACAACAACTAATCGAGATCTTCCGGAAATATAATGCGGCTTTCATGTTAAATTTAACTGTGGTTACATTACAGCCGCATTTTGTAATAAAAATTTTAAATATAGGTAGTGACAGAATAAAACCAAATATTGATAATAATTCTACATCATTTGTTCAGTTAGGTGCCAATAGTGGCTTTAAATTGTTCTTCTAGATATATGGAATCAGTTTGTTCTTTTTAAAACAATTTTAAAAATTCTCTGTTATTTTGGCACTGCATGTAAGAATTAGTGTTAAGTTATTTGTTTTTTTACATTAGTTAGACAGCATTCAAAAAGACAGTTTCCTGTAAAAATATATATTTTAAATGTGTTATTTATAGAGTACAGAAAATTTTCTTTCATCACAATGATTTGTAATCAAGAGCTGGCTGTGCTGATTTTAGTATTATGTATTTGTAAATGAATTAAAAATATTTTGAACATCTTTAAGACAATAAAAATCTATTATTATATTTTACATCAAAGAGCTTTTGTTTTAAGAAAATTTACACTTAGATAATTTGACGTGACTAGATAATATGCCCTTGCATTTAATAATAAAACGTTTAAAATATTTTCGTGACCATAAAATATACGTTCTCCCTGACTCTTCGTGTATCGTGGTAAATTAGATTAGCACTACCATTAAGTCGCAACCATAAACGATTAAATTTTGAGGAGAGGGTAACCGTACGTCTCACACAATAATTTTTCGTGTTTCAAATTTTTCATTCATTTCGATGAAATATTTAGTAGCATTAATCATGTTGTTAACAAGTGATTATACAACCTGAGTTGTACAAGTAGAAAGAAAATGAAAGACTCTTCGTATACGCACTAAATCAAGGTCACAACTTTGGTGTTCCATTTAACGTGTGGCGTGGCGTACTTATTTTGCTTAAGCGTAGGAAGAGACTTATGCTTGGTACAGAATTATCTTTATTCCTAATTAATTAAGTATGGAAGATATAAATTTTACTGTGCATTTTACATTGAATAGTTTTCTTGCCAAGTGGTTTCAGGTCAAATATATAATTAAATACACCAATAAAAGAATAAAGTACTCATAATTTATTATAAGACATATGACGTCAAAATATTAAAGTTGTGTAATTTAGATCGTGAGCTCATAAATCGGTAGACTTCACTTTATTTATTTATATTGATTTCTAGATCTTACCTCATAGTTTTTCACTATTTTTTTTTTTTTTGCTATTCTGCAGGGCCCGCTCAACATTGGTCTTAAAAATCATGTGTTTGTAAATGTAATTAATTATATGTCTATATAATAATAATAACACTATAAGTAAAAAAAACGTTTTGTGATTTTCGTAAAACGCTGTGGGGTTAAGACAGCTTGGGGTTATATACGCCTAAGCTATATTTAAGATTTATTGATTAGTTTAATGATAAATTACCACGGTTGGGATAAATCAATATATACGAAATCGAATTTTCTTTGATTGTTAATTTATTTTTCTTAACACAACACTATTAAATAAATAAACAATAAAAATAAATTGGAGAATGGAATGTTTATGGGTCGAAAAAATAGCGAGCCTGCTTAAATCCGGAAGTACATTTGGGAGCCGAGTTCAAGTTTAATGGGTTAAACGCCATAAAAATGTTAAGATATTTTGAATTATTTTTGAGGTTTATTGGCCTTTAATTGGTTTTAAATAGATTTTAGTCTTTCTACCAGAAATAGCCCCGTAGCAGTTAGAAAATTGAAAACCAATACTCTAATCGTACATATTGCAAGGTATTTATAGGTATTTGTTTCAGGTAACAACAACAACGCACAACAACAACATAGACATTTTTTTGAATTATTATGATTTTGCTCAGTCAATTGACAGGTTGGGGATAAGTGTATTATATTTTAATATCAATCGACTACCTAACAAAGTTATTTATTTGGAATACTTTCTGTCAAATTTAAACATTGATATAGATGTGATCGTCTTGGTCGAAACGTTCTTGTCGAATGGTGATCAATCTTTTGTGAATCTAAGCAATTACTTTTCATCATATAAGCGACCGTATGGGTGGCGGTATCTCAATTTTTACTAGGGATAGATTGCAGTTTAAATTAGTGAGTAACGATTCAGTTAATGAAATAGATACCCTTATAATTAACTCTAGTTTATTAAACCTTAACATCATGGGCATTTATCGCCCACCAACGAATATTAATGTAAAATCGTTTTTCGATAGACTCAATTCTAAAATGGTGTCTTTTAAAAACTTACTATGTATGATAGCTCGGACCAGTTTATAATAAATTATGAATGCCTCATTTTATCAAATAATTATAGATTACTAAACATTGTGCATCCAAACTATTTCACTAGAACATCACTAACTATTAATACTATACTCGATCACTGTTTAACTTCATATCCCTATAAGTATAAAATGTTGCTTAGAGATGTTTCATTTAGCGACCATAGATTTATCTTGGTAAATTTTTCAACTAAACTGCCAACACCAAGATGTTCCAAGATGTTAATTACGAATAATAAGAATAGTTGCATTCAGATATATAAATTAGACACAGCAAATATTGACTTCAGCGACCTCGAAATCAGTATTAATCACAAACTAGTTCAGTCATTCAATAAACCATGGTTCACTCAAGTGGTCAAACATTCGTATGATCAAAAAAATATATTTTTATAAACTCCATAACAAATTTCCAAACAATAAATATTTTAAAGATAATTTCAAAATTTATAGATTTGAATTCCGTAAGAAATTGAAGGAACAAAAAGTCTGTTCTATTCCAAAAAATTTAGTGATTACTGTGGAAAAAGTAAACTAGTTTGGGCTACGATTAATGAAATGTTGTACAATAAATGTCCGCTCACTGATAATAAGACCATACAACTGGTTGAAAATAATGTTTATGTAAATATAAACATTGAAGTAGCAAATATCTTAAACAATCACTATAACACTGTGGGTGTCAATTACAACCAATCTGTCACAGGGGTTAATAGCTCGTCAAATGATTCTTGCGAATTTAATGGTAAAACTGCTCGGCTGGGTAAAAACCTGGACAATAATTCCTCTAAGAGTTATGATAACATCTCCGTGAAGCTTGCTATGGATTTATTGCCTATGGCCGTAGCATCTCTTACAACATCAAAAAAATTAACCAGAGCTTCAAGGAAGGGGTGTTTCCTAACTATCTGAAGATTGCGAAAATTGTTCCTCTGCCCAAATCAGATTATCAATATGACAAATCGAATACAAGACCAATTGCAGTTCTACCCATTTATTCAAAAAAATTTAAACGTATTATCTATAACCAATTATACCTTTCTTGTATAATAATATCCTAAACAACACTAAACTATCTTTATCGTGAGAATTTACTATCCCAGCCCGAAAAAATGTCACTATCGCGACAGTAAACAGTGCCATGATACAATGTCATGACATTTATAATAATCAGCCCGAAATTTTACAATTACTTTTATGTATTTTTAAGATATATTACTATTGCTTGATAAATGAAGCTAGCCCGATATTCAGTTGAAAAAGCCCGTTAGCAATACTAAACTAAAGCTATCGAGAAAGTTTTATATCCCAGCGCGAAAAAATACCACTATCGCGACAGTAAAATGTGTCATAGTAATCTGTTATGACATTTAGAGCATTCAGCCCGAAATTTTAAATACAATTTTTACGTATTTTTAAATTATCCCTTCAATTGTTTGGAAATGCGGAAACTTAATTAGCAACACGTGATTGAACACTATGAATATAGCAAGTAATTTCAGCCCGAAATTTTCATTTGTTGTTTATATATAGTCGATTGAAGTTTTGCCTACAAACTGAAAGATTTAAAAAAAAATATCGAAAATAACCGGCATAAAGACGTTTGAATCTTGTGTAAGAAGCGATTCACGAGCACTTGGCATACACCACCGGACTCGTGGAAGTTTTGACTACAAACTGAGAAATTTGTAGAAAAATTCTATCTGGAATTATTTAGATATAGTCATTTGAATCCCTACTCACAGGCGATTCACGAGCAATTGGCATATGCCTCCGAATTCGTGCTCGTGAATTGCCTGTGAGACAAAATTCAAACGACTATATCTAGGTAATTCCAGATAGAGTTTTTCTACAAATTTCTCAGTTTATAGTTAAAACTTCAACGAATCAGGTGGTATATGCTAAGTGTTCGTGAACCGCCTGTGAGACGAGATTCAATCACCTGTATCCCGTTAGGATTTTGCAGGAAATATTTACTTTTTGTAGCCAAGATTTTAACGAGTCTTATTGTATCAGTGAAGTAGTGAATCGTTTGTAAGGCGATATTCAAATGACTATATCCAGATAATTCCAGATAGAATTTTTCGGAAATTCTGTCTGTTTCTAGTCAAAACTTTAGCAATTCCGGTGATATACATAGGTCAAGTGCTCGTAAATCGTTTATGAGGCGAGGTATAATAGAATATACTCCAATTAGTATCCGATAAACTTTTTCTCAAGCTGAATTTAGTTCCCATAATTTCACTGAAAACATTTTTAGAATTTTTTTTGAAAGCTTGACCTAATAATTTTTTTACTTTGATGTTTGAGCAGTAATAAATTTGTTTGACACAAATTTGCTTTATACTTATAATTTGCTTATATTTTGTGTCATGAAAACAGTTGTATTGCCATAAGTAAAAAATTAAAATTTCGGGCTGGAAATTCGGCCTAGCTTCACGGCGGTCTCCAATTTGAGTTCCAAAAAAATTGTGACACCTTATCAGCTGTATTGAATTTCACTGAACAGATATATCATAGTTTAAACTACAAACAACAAACAGCTGCACTATTCTTGGATATCCGTAAGGCCTTTGACTGTGTATGCCATAAATTATTAATAGGGAAACTAGAAAAGATTGGTGTTAGGCATAATGCGTTGAAACTAGTTAAAGATTATTTAGCAAATCGCAAACATTTTGTTCGTTTAGGTGGGTACAAATCTAATGATTTAATAATGAAATCGGGTGTACCTCAAGGCTCCATATTGGGATCTATCTTATTTTTAATTTATATAAACGATAGTTTTTCTTTAGAACTGCACGGAACGATTCAATTATTTGCTGATGATACCGTTATTCTGTATATATCCTCATATGGAACATGACCTGACTTTAATTGATCATTGGTTGAATCTAAATAGTCACAGCTTAAATGAAGAGAAATCCTCTTTCCTTATATTCTACACGTGGTCCCTCAACCGATTGGATAGTTTCGACAGTATTGAATTTTCGGGAAAAATTATATGTCGCAGGGATTGCACTATCTTTTTAGGTTTGCATTTATCATCTAAGCTTGATTGGTCCTTTCATGCGAATATAGTCAAGAAGAAAGTATCACCAATGCTCAACGTTGAAACTAAGATTAAAATTTATCATGCCCATGTGCTTTCTCATTATGCTGTATTTATTACCAGTTTGGGGTTCATTATCAGATACCAAAATCAAGAAGATTCAGCTCTCCAAAACAAGGGTTTAAAAGCAATTTTTAATTTACCAAGTTTAGCTCCTACAAAATCGTTGTATAGTGCTGAGCTTCTTCTATTTATTAAGTTAATCGAATACGAATACATCTTCTAAATATTCAAAATTGAAAACATGCTAACCAACATGTCATCAAGTTTTCTCGTATCGAATATGCCTATAACTAACAGTCCGAGTAGGTCATGTAAACAGTATCGTCCACCAAGCTTCACTTTTGATGCTGCAATGAATTGTGTATTTTATAGGGGTATATACATATTGTTATACAATGAATTGTCCAAGGTTATTAAAAAAATGAGTGTTGGTTGCTTAAAAAATCTGTATAGGCCCTCTTATATGATGAATTTTGTAGAGAATATGACCGTGATCACAATATTGGCCCGTACTCCGGCATAAAAATATTTTATGTTATTTTTCCATGTTATGATTTTTGAAAATGCGGTAACATAATTTTTTTTTTCCAATTTGGTATTCTAAGCATGTCATATTAAATTAAATTTTATATAAAATGCTCTTGTACAAATATATAACAAAAATCTAGTACAATTAATGTTTCTGATTATATACCTGTCAAATATTGTTTATACTCAACAACGTAAATGACATGATATTTTCAAATTTAGTAATTTTGCTTATTCTAAGCATTTTTATATTTCTCTTTCTAAGAATTTTTATATTTCTTTTTCTACAATTAAATATAATGTGTGTAACACGATAACTCACATGTAATATACTGATTAATAAGCAATTATTGTATTTGCATGCATTACATACATATAATAATTTATAAGATAGATATAAAATTATAATTGTTAATTATGCTTAAGTAAACAAAATTAATGTATAAATATCAAAGAAAACTTAATAAACAGTTCAGTTGTAAAACAAAAACCATTTAATCTATTTGTGAGCCCTCATCAGTGGTAAGCCACAAATATTAAATACTACAACGACAAAAACATTGGTCCTTCGAGCTAAAAATAACAGCGCTTAGAGATACGGCGCTTACATAACATACATCATAAAAACGTATTTAAAATTAATCTAAAAAAAAAAAAAAAAACATGGATACCGTAAAAGCTTTGTGTGAACAAACACAAACCGGTAAATTAATAAAGTCAAACAAGCGTTCGAAGAAACAAAAAAAATACTACTAGAAGCCAGAAAAAATACAGCAGGAGATGATCGGGATACGGATTGGGACAAACACGTCGCAGATGCGTCATCATATATACTAGCAGATGAGCAACAACAAGGCGAATCTGACCATAAGGTGGTACAAGTAGACGATCAACAACAGCAGAGGCGTTATAAAATACAACACGCCAAAGCTAAAATATTTCAAACGAATATTAACACCATACATCAAATCAAGGATGCGGTGCAGCACTCAAGAACGTATTACGAGTTGAAGATCAAACTACTAACCGATTTATGGATATCTCTTACCAACAATCATGAAGAGATTATTGGAAATGCGATTGATGGAGAGCTTGACAACGAATACTTTAGCCAAGAAACATACGAGAACCTACAGCAGGATTATGAATTTACAATCATCTATCTTCAAGATCAAATAGAAAACGTTGCCAACAAAGATTCTTCGAAACAAAGTCAAAAAAGATCCAGCATCAAGCTTCCCAGGATTGAAATACCACACTTCTATGGGGATTACAAACAATGGACAAGCTTCCAAAATCTTTTCAACAAGACTATCCATTGCAATGATGATTTATCCAGTGAAGAAAAGATGCATTACCTATTATCAGTAATAGGAGGAGATCCAGCCAAGCTCATTAACCACCTCAATATATCGCAAGAAAACTATTCTACAGCTTGGAATATTTTATGCTCCAGATACGAGGATAAAAGGCTTCTGATCAATACTTACATCAACACAATTTTAGAACTACCAAATTTAAGTTCAGAATCCGCTCATGGTCTAAAACTATTACATGATAATGCACTGGAATGTTTGCATGCCATCAAGAACCAAGGAATCAATACAGATTCTTGGGATGCTATCTTGTTGAACATCCTAATAAGAAAATTGGACAGGGAAACTCATCGATTATACGAGACGTCTTTGAAGAACCCGAAGGAAATTCAAACCATGAAAGATTTTCTAGCCTTTCTACAAGTAAGGTTTCAATCTTTGGGAGCACTATCCCGAGATAAATCGTATAAAAAAAAGGAAGTAAACCAACAAACAAATTCATCTATTAAGACTGTAAATGTTGCAGTAGCCAGAAAACCCGATAAATGTAGCCTTTGCTGGGGAGAGCACAATCTACCAGAATGTAAAAAGTTCCAAAATTTACCACAAATCGAAAGAAGTAAGGCAGTATATTATAAACCAGTGTGCCGACGATGCTTGCTTCCAGAACACAAACTCCCTTGCAATAAAAGTTGTGAGTTATGCAAAGGTGCACATCACAGCCTGCTGCATAGTAACAATAGTATGCGATCTGCATCAGAAAATATAAAACCAGCTAATACAAACGTACAAGTAACACATGCATGGAATCGCAAATGCATCTTACTGGGAACCGCCTTAGTGAATGCGTTTTCTGGTGCTCGCAATGAACTGATTCGTGTGCTAATAGATCCTGGGTCTCAAGCAACCTTCATTACAGAAGAAGCCTGCCAAAGATTAAAATTACCAAAAACCGCAGCGTATGCCGAAGTCACAGGCATGGCAAAAACCGAAGCAGGAGTGGCGAACTCAAAAGTCGAATTTACCTTGAAGCCAAGATTTCCATCCAAATTTAGCTTAGCCATAAAAGCATTAGTATTCAAAAACATAACTCGGGATATGCCAGAGCAGCCTCTAGACCCATGGAACTGGAAACACACCAAAAATCTGATGTGGACTGATCCAACATTTTACAGTCCTGGCCCAATCGACTTATTATTGGGCGCGGACTATTATGGAGAAATTTTAATGAGTAATGTAGCAAAGGCATCATCTGACGAACCGATAGCCCAACAAACCAAACTAGGTTGGATATTCTTAGGCCGTGCCTCAGTCGATTGTCACAATTCAACAGTAATACAATCAATGACAACAAGAGCAGTTGATATAGATAAACAATTGAGAAGCTTCTGGGAAATAGAGGAGGTGCCACGTAAACGAGCATTCACCAAAGAAGAACTAGAGTGTGAAAAAATATTCGCGACCAGTCACAAACGTCTCAAATCTGGCCGCTACGTAGTCAAGATTCCTTTTGACATTGAGTTATATTCTGCCAACCCACTGGGATGCTCAAAAAGGGTTGCCATGGCGCGTTTGATACAAGTAGAAAAACGACTTGCTAAAAATCCAAATCTTAGCACTCAATACAAGAAGTTCATGGATGAATATATCGCTTTGGGACACATGAAAGTTGCTGAAACAGTTACTGAGACTGGTTACTATTACCTGCCACATCATGCAGTTCTGAAGGATTCGAGCACAACTACAAAATTGAGGGTAGTTTTCGATGGCTCTGCCAAAACCACAACTGGAATATCGTTAAACGACGTAATGTTGACGGGCCCTACTCTTCAACAGGATTTATTATCCATATTGTTAAGGTGGCGGAAGCATAAATACGTCCATACGGCTGACATCGAAAAAATGTTCAGACAAATCGCCATTGATGAAGATGACCAGAACTATCAACGTATTTTATGGAGAGAGTCTCCGCAACAAGAAATTCAGGAGTTTAAGTTGACTACTGTCACATATGGAACAGCAGCATCAACTTATTTAGCGGTGAAGTCACTACGACAGCTGGCCATCGATGAACAACCAAACTATCCTATAGCGTCCAACGTAGTTTTAAATGATTTCTACGTGGATGACCTAATTTCTGGACAAAACACACTGGAAGAAGCCTTACTCAGCCAAAAACAAACCATTGATTTACTGAATTGCGGTGGATTTACGTTAAGAAAATGGGCAACAAACAGCACAGTCCTCTTGAAATCCATACCAGTGCATCTAAGGAATCAAAATCGATTGGAATTCAAGCTTGATGACACAATTAAAACTCTTGGACTACACTGGAATCCAGCTACAGATACATTCGGTTTCATTGTCACTCAATCCGCGCCTGGCCAGCCTACCAAACGAAACCTACTTTCGGATAGTGCAAAACTTTTTGATCCATTAGGCTGGCTGGCACCCATAACAGTTGTAGCTAAACTGATGATGCAAGAAATTTGGCTAGCAGGCCTATCTTGGGACGAAGAACTTCCGTCACACATATCAACAAAATGGCAGGAATTTAAAAATTCTTTACCTCTCCTGGAAGAAATATCGATTCCACGTTGGATCCATTGTGAGTATAACAATATAACAGAACTTCATGGTTTCTGCGACGCCTCAGAAAAGGCCTATGCTGCTGCCGTTTACATCATATCTACAAATTCAGAAGGCATTACTATTGTGAGTCTTCTCGCATCAAAAACAAAGGTTGCACCGATTAAAAACTTACTTTCACTACCTCGTCTTGAGCTTTGTGGAGCGTTGCTGCTCACTAAACTAATGCACCAAATCAAAGAAGCAATGCAAATTCCGGAAACAACTTCGTTCTTTTGGACCGACTCAATGATCACTTTATGTTGGATTCGAGGGCGTCCTCATAAATATAAAACTTTCGTGGCCAACCGAATATCGGAAATTCAAACATACTCGAGTCCATCACAATGGCATCATGTTGGATCAACCGACAATCCAGCAGACTGCGCATCAAGAGGGACCAGTCCGAAAGAACTAAAGAACAACAATTTATGGTGGACGGGTCCAGATTGGCTACAATTTCCAACCGAATGTTGGCCACAACAAACTACTACTCAAGAGGAAGCTACTTTGGAAACTAAACAATTGGTTACACTTGCAACATCAACAACTGCAGTCAATCCGTTTGCACAGATTATAGAACGATTTTCAAACATGAACAAAATAATTCGCGTTGTCGGCTTCTGTCGACGATTTATAAAAAAATGTTTGAAAAAACAGGTTAGCGGATCGCCAACTTTACTTTCTGCTGAAGAACTTAATGAATCCTACAACGAACTAGTCAGAATAATTCAACATGCGGAGTTCCAGAACGAAATCATGCAGATTAACAAAGAAGGCTCAATATCAAGAAAAAGCAAGCTCCTCTCGCTTAATCCATTTATTGATGAACATAAAATACTAAGAGTAGGAGGAAGAATAACTAATTGTAACCTGAGCTATGATACCCGTCATCCAAAGATACTGCCTCCAAAACATAGATTCACAAAGCTACTAATCAAAGATGCTCATGTTAAAACATTGCATGGGGGGACTCAGTTAACTCTGTCATATCTTAGAAACAAATATTGGATCACGAACGGCAGAAGCAACATACGTACGGAGATAGCAAAATGCATTACGTGTATTCGGTTCAATGCTTCAACAAGACACCAACTAATGGCAAGCTTACCCAAAGAACGAGTCGTGCCATCACGTCCATTTACTAACACAGGCGTTGACTACGCCGGACCAATCTCAGTAAGAGTTTCTAAAGGACGTGGGAATAAGTCATACAAAGGATACATAGCACTATTTGTATGCTTTGCTACCAAAGCAGTGCACATAGAGGTTGTCAGCGATATGACCAGTGCAGCCTTTATCGCGGCCTTTAAGAGATTTATGGCTCGAAGAGGTCTTTGCAAACGGATTTACAGCGATAATGGAACCAATTTTGTTGGAGCCCGAGAACTGATTGAAAAGGATAAACAACAAGCTCTACAACAAGCAAATCTTGACCTCCGGAAAATGCTAGCTGACAATGGGATTGAGTGGCACTTCATACCACCGTCTGCACCACACTTTGGAGGACTTTGGGAAGCAGCAGTGAAATCTCTAAAGTTCCATCTAAAACGGGTAATTGGAGACACAACCCTCACATATGAAGAGTTATCAACGGTTACATCACAAATAGAAGCATGCCTCAATTCAAGGCCGCTTACACCAATTTCATCTGATCCAAATGCGTAGATATTAACACCGGCACATTTTTTAGTTGGTGATTCACTAATAACTATCCCAGAATCGAATATGCTGAATGAAAACATTCCTGTCAATCATCGGTGGAGATTACTACAAAAAATGGTTCAAGATTTTTGGAAACGCTGGTCAAATGACTACCTTACCGAACTACAACAAAGAACTAAATGGACCAGCAAACAACCAATGGTTAAAGTAGACGACATTGTTTTAATAAAAGACAACAACTTACCGCCAACAAACTGGCCTTTGGGAAGGATCATTGATCTACATCCTGGCAGCGATGGTTTGACTAGGGTAGTCACAGTAAAGAGTGGGAATGGTTCCATATTCAAAAGACCAATTACCAAAGTAAGCGTCCTACCTTTCGACACCGAGAAGTCGCAAAATAAGTCAGCAAATGACTCCCGTACCAAGGTTCCTAAAGCCACCAATCTCATAGTTCTACCATTACTTCTACTATGTTTAGTGGCGATCACTACGCTGCCGAGTCCAGTATCATCGACCGAACAGCTGATGTACAACATCACCACTCTTGGTCACCAACCTGGGCTGTATCTAGAAAATTTGGGAAATCTCCGATTCACCAATCAGCAGTGGAAAATAGTAGTTTACTTCAACCTCACATCCTACTATTCAGATTTGATGGCATACAGAAGTCTGGCAAGGAACATGGATCAACTTTGCATGGAAACAGCTGAAGACAATCATCAGATATGCTCTGTAATCAACACTCAGCTCATGCATATTCTAACTGAAATCGAGGCCAAGAACGCAATACTTCACTACAGAGAAAGGAGAAGAAAACGTGGGATCTTAAATATCGTGGGCAATTTGGCAAGTGACCTATTTGGAGTTTTAGATGATCGGGATGCGAAGCACTATGAAGAGGAAATACAAAAGGTTAAATTAAATCAACAACACCTTTTAATGATAGCCAAGAACCAAACATCGATTGCTGACGCAACTTTAAACATCTTAAAACGAACTGATGAAGAAAATAGACGTCATTGGCAAGCTATTACACGACAAATAAGTTCTGCATTAGGTGACATCAACAACAGTCAAAAATTGACGTCTTTAACCCTTCACGCACTTCTTCTGATGCTCGACTTCAAAGACACTCAGCAAAAACTAATTGATGTCCTTTTAAATTCAAACAACAAAGCAGTGAGCACTTCAATCCTACCACCAAATCAACTTAACAAGGCACTTCAAGATATAAAACAGCATATGCCTCCAGACGTTCTGCTGCCCTCGCAAAATGAAAACTACGAATTATTGAGCCTGTATCAAATCATATCATGCAGAGGAAAATTAAGTGGTCAATATTTAATTTTTGAATTAAAAATTCCATTGATGAACACGGCGAAATATCAAGTATTTAAACCTATACCTCTTCCTACAAACGAAGGCGTCTTCATTCAAGCATCAATGGACTATTTGGTTACCTCCATACATCGTGACGAATATTACATGATGACAAGGGACGAGTTCAACCATTGCAAGCATAGCAACAGTGAGTATATTTGTATGTTGCTATATCCCATTCATTCCGCATACAACAACAATTCTATATGTGAATTAGACCTATTGGCTTCACAACAACCATTCAACTGCCACATTGTAAAAAGGATATCGCAAAATCCAAGAGATACATGGATAAAGTTGAGAAACAATAAGTGGATTTTCTCAATTGATCAGGAGCGGCAGGCTACTATAGCCTGTGATGGAGATTTCGTAGCAGTATCACTACCACGCAATGGAATAATTTCTCTTAAAGGCGAATGCACTTTAAAAGAAGGGTCAATTTTTCTAAAAAGTTATAAAATCTACAAGGAAACCGTAATTGACTCGTCATATCTACCGAAAGTCAACCTATCAATGAAGTGGATGGATAGGCGTACAAACTACTCAATTCAATTGGAAAACTCAACCTTAGTGGATGACATAACTGAGCTGCACAAGCGAATACAACAGATACAAGAAGAGCAGCTCCCAGTATCACACCATGACATTCATCATTATTTTCTTCTCTATGCAATTATTGCCTTTAGCATAATCGCCTTTATTATTTACAAATGCCGAACCAAAAGGAGACCTCCACCGAACGAAGCCTATAACTTAGAAAGCTAGGCCCGGGAGAATGTTTATACTCAACAACGTAAATGACATGATATTTTCAAATTTAGTAATTTTGCTTATTCTAAGCATTTTTATATTTCTCTTTCTAAGAATTTTTATATTTCTTTTTCTACAATTAAATATAATGTGTGTAACACGATAACTCACATGTAATATACTGATTAATAAGCAATTATTGTATTTGCATGCATTACATACATATAATAATTTATAAGATAGATATAAAATTATAATTGTTAATTATGCTTAAGTAAACAAAATTAATGTATAAATATCAAAGAAAACTTAATAAACAGTTCAGTTGTAAAACAAAAACCATTTAATCTATTTGTGAGCCCTCATCAGTGGTAAGCCACAAATATTAAATACTACAACGACAAAAACAAATATATTTCATAAGCAAAATGGATACCACAACGAAAGGTTGGTACATATATACATTTTATTTGTATTTTTTTTATTGTGCTATTTTTTGTAATTTTATGCATTAAAATTTTTTGAAATTTAAGAGGGAAATATTTTACATTCCTATAGATAAAATCACACGGCAGAAAAAAAACGACTCGAGAGCAATATGAAGTGTATGTGTCGTTTATGGAATGTAATCCATAAATTGCGATAAAAAAGAGTCGGATGATTCTGTTGAAGCTCTTTGGGATAAATTGACCAGTCTGCTGAATATGGGTCTTCGAGCTTGTCGGCAAATAAAAGATTGGAAAAAGGTAAGGTGTCCAAACAAAATGTTTTTTAATTTTATCTTTAAAAATATTTAATAAAAATTTATAATTTTAGATTTTTGAAAATTATGGCGTAATAGCATTCGCCACAAAAAAAGAAAGATATTAGTGAGTTTAGACCAAACGGGTGGTGGGCCTTCAAGTACAGTCTCATTAACTGATTTGGAGGACCAAGCTCTTAGTGCATGGGGCAATATTGTATTTGAAGGGGCCATTGACATCGAACCTGGGTTCGAATTACCCACTAGGATTGAAGTTGAGCAGCCAACTCCGGAACCAGCACCAGCCACGATGCAGGAAAAGGAACGATGCAGAAAAAGGCGATGTCGGACGAGTAAGCCTTTGAATTTAGGGTATGATGTCCTTTCGAAAATAATGTTTCTTTTCTTTTATAGATAATTTTGATACAAAATATTTTGAATTGAAAGAACGAGCGCTAAAAATTAAAGAGGAAGGGATTAATAAATTTGTTTTCGCAATGCACGACATTGCCAATAGTTTGAATAATGTGGCAGAGGCAATTATACTAGAAAAATCCGCAAATCAGCAGTCATATTACTGATTTTGCTGTTATAATTAAATCAATTTAATTTTCATCCTTATTGTTCAAAATTGAATTGTCCAAACATAAATTATGCAATACCAAAACCGCGTATATAATTTTGCAAGCCATATTCGGATGATAGTGTAACGTTCGATGACGCAATAAACGACGAAATCTGGATTTTAATACCCCAAATCATTTTTCTTGATATAATGAATCGATCATTATACCGAGATTGTCTACTTCCACGATCTGCATTCTTAAAAGGAACAAGCAACCACGGTTCCAGAGGAAATCCAGAATCGCCTAACAAAATGTTGGTTTGACTAGCTATGTTTGTAAAATGTTCCATAAAATATTTTCTAATTCGCGAAGTCATCCAAATGGCTGAGTCATATACAGATCCTGGAAACCGCACATTTGCATAATTTATGCGCATATTAGAATCACAACATGCCAGCACATTAATGCTGTGATATCCTTTGCGATTCCAAAATAAGTTACCGCGATAAAAATTATCGTTCTCGGGTGGCGCAATAATGGCTACATGACACCCATCTATCGCCCCAAGAACTCCTGGCATATTAAACTTTCTTGCAAATCCTTCCCTGGTTTCCGCTTGATGAATGATATCTTGTGGAAATTTAATAATTTCATCTAACAAGTGCACAACAATTATATTTGTTATCTTTTTCACACATCGGGATGCGCTGGGCTACGATAGCGCTATCATATGGCAACTTCCTGCTGCAACCTGATATGAACCATGCCCATAAAAATATAAAGCGCAAAGCAATTGTATCCGAAAATGAATTTGTGTTGGTCGTGACATAGGCTCAAGCTTGATTATTAAAAATTGGACTATTTCTTTGTTGAGCCTGAATAATTTTTTGTTACCAAAAAGATGGTATAGGTTGTAGGAATCACTTGCAGCACTAAGAGTCCTCAAACTACTTCGGTGTTTAATTCTGCAATAAAACGAATATGTATAAGGTATATGTACCTACATACGAGTTAATTTGAAATTCTACCTGGCTTGCCTTTCGATTCGTTCTCTGATGCACCGTTAAACATATGACATGTTATTTAATTAATTTAATTAATTTATGATTAAGTAAACCGAAATTAAATAAAAAAAAGTGCAACTTATGTATAATTCGTTTGACTTTAATTTTCACAAATTGATTTGTTTTTCACTGTTTACTCAATTTGTTTCCATAAAAATACATAAAAGTACCTAATTTATAACTTTTATGTACTGTCAAAATAACATAGAAAATAACATTACATGATAAAATATAAATTCACCGGAATACCAAAATCGCATTTTCATATAACATAAAATAATAAAATATAATATAAACAAATTGAAATGGCCCAGAATACCAAAGTAACATTTTACATGTTATATAACATAATAACATGATAACATGATAAAATTTGGACGCCAGAATAGGGGCCATTATATCATAAAGTATTAAATTATATTGCTCCATGTCTTCGGGCTGTTGTGTGAGTGGCAGAATCTTGAATGTGTATTATATTATATACCTATAGCTTCTATTTTACTGGTTGGTGTGTTATTGTTCAAGGGACGTTGTTGTTATTGACAGTTTTATTCAATTATTTTATTGTTTTGAGTATTATGTTTATTTAATTTTTGAAAGAGAAAACAAAAAACAATTTCAATACTATTCTTAAGTTTTTTGGTTATTTTAAAACCGTATTTTCCGTTTGACATACATACTTTGTTTTGGAAAATAAAAAAATATAAAAAAAAAAAAATATAACATAGCGCAAACTCGTTCGCTAATCCACCATTAATCAATCTTTACGTGCAAACAGAGTAAAGGCATCTTTATGCTTACGTTCGACCAACTATCTCTTGTGAACAAATGTAGAAGAAAAACACCGTCATTTTGGAACAATATTATTGGTCTAAAAAATTGTTTGAATGAACGAACGATTTCAACCATAAAGGCGCGTTAAATACATATCACTTTGGACGGCAGTCCAAACGAGTGACGAAAGCACCTACTGTGCTGGAAGTCGAACGAAGTATATATACAGCAAGTTTCGAACTTTTTCCCTTGGAGGCTGCCAGGGTCATGTTATATACCATTAGAAAGGTCTTGAAAAATAAACCCAAATAATGTATAAAAACATAAATTTCTTCCAACATTGAGTGGAGATATGACCTTCCGAAAACTGCCCCAAAAAATCAGTTTTTCGGGTATAACTGCCCCAAAAAGTGCCCCAATTATTTTTTAACTAGCAAATTATGATTGTAGACCTCAATACCAATTCAACGACACCTCCAACGTCGTAAACGGATGATTTTAACCAAAGTTATGACATTTTTAAATTTTTCTATGACGTCACCATTTAATCTTGCTTTGGTATATATGTTTGTTTGTTTGTTTGTTTGTTTGTTTGTTTGTCCGTACCTCTTTCATTTGATCTTATATTTTCAGGGTTTGTAGTACTTGAAAAACTAAGCAACTTTTGTTCTACAACTTTTTGATTTGACCGTCATGTTGGCCGCGGCCGGCCTCTGAACGGCCATTTTTGGCCATTTTGTCACGCCCACAGCGCTGAACCTATTCGTCATACCCTGGACATATGCATATCGTTGGAAAGGTATTGACGCCAGCTATCAAATAGCATAAAAAAAAATTCAAAAAATTAGGGTGGAGGGTCATTTTGGCCAAAAAACTGAAAAATGTGAAATCGGCCGGCCACATTCGGCCAAATTGCTTAAAAATGAGCCCAAGACTTTTGGTTCATATTTTCAGGATTATTAGCCACAAACCTCACCTACAATATGACATCAACCGTTTGTCCCAGAAAACTCGTATATTTTAGATATTGGCCTCCATAACTTAAAAGCCACCCTATTTTTTTGCAAAATTTCATTTTTTGGCTCAAATGCACCCGAATATCGGTCCGTTGCGGTTCATAATGATAGTGAATCAACGTATTACAATGAAACAAATATAAATACATCATATTATTATCATTGCTAAGAGAATTTTTACCAGTGACCCTGTTTTCATAACAAAAAAAATTAAAAAACTGACAAATTGATGTGATCGAAAAAATCACCAAAAAACATTGAACATTTCACAGTCTCGTTGCATTAAATCGATACTTTTTTAATCTTTAAAATGATTTCTTTAAAAAACAGATCTTATCTCCCCTCCCATCGCATGAAGATGGAATATCAGTGAGAGGGTAGCTACCATTAATTTTTGTTTCCAACTAACACATTAAAATAAGAATTTTTTATTGTATTGTTTAAGGAATCAAAAATGAATGGTAGCTGCATGCGGTTAGTGACAAAACAGCAAGAAACATGCAAAAAAAATTGTTGAATTACTCAATCGAATTTCTACCAAAAACACATGCATCTGATCTAAATTTTTACTACTCTGTAACATACACTAAAAACTAAACTACAAATGTTCAGCCGATAGCCTACGAGAACCGGGTGTGTAATAAGATCACACCCGGCATAACCTGTTTGTGGCGTGTGGTAAGGGATTCTGAAATAAAATCTACTAAAATACTACAAAATGAAGATTGAAAAAATGCATGCAAAATAAAGAAATAGAATCGTCTACCACACACCAGAAACAGTACACCAGAACGTACGCTATCGTCCTGAACATAATGAAAAAAATACCTATCTGAACCTAATGATGAGACCTGACCCTCCTACTTTTCATCATGGGTAGTGTGGTGTAAGGTGATGCGGGTGAGATGGGTTTTGAGTGTTTAAATTAGATAGTGGGTCGGGATGGTAGTAATGTTTAGGAGGCGTGGTTTGCGATTGATTGGGGTCGGTTGGGCTGGGTGTAGATGGAGCTAGGTGGGTGTGGGTGGATGTGGGTGTTTGTGATATTTGAAATACACAAACCACACTGCATAGAACCTCTTTTTCTTAGACACGGAATAATAATACTGTTAATACTATATAGGCAACAAAAATGCTTATAAAGTTCGGTTCCGAACCTTTCCCGTCTTTTTTATTTTATTTATGTTTGTGTTAGTGTGATTTCACTGAAAATTTGTTTCAGTCGCAATTAAAACCAGTATCATAGGTACACGGGGAAAGAATAGAAGAAAGTTATAATTTCTGTGAGATCATGTGTGGAATAGAGCATTGTACCTCATACACAGACGCACGCCACTGGAGTGACGAATATCGAGAGAAGAAGAACAAATCATGCGCACTCCGTAACATACAGCCGACAGCTGTGTGAAAGTATGCGTAATTCGTTCTTCGCCTTTGGCTATTCGTAATTTCAATGCCGCGCGTCTGTGTATAAAGTCGTATTCATACGACGGATACAAATCTCAGATTTTTCTATCCCAGATTTTTTTTCAACTTTTTGTATGAAAATAGCGTGTCTGTTGTATAATTTACGTGATGTAATTGGTTAAAACGATGGAATAGAAAACTCCCGGATTTTTATCTGTCGTATGAATACGACTTAAGCCACAATAACACGTAGCGGCCAATTGTGTGCTATATCGAGTGTGTGTGAACTGTTTTGACTGACAACAATAAAAGGAATCGCAATTCAATTCATTTTCAATTTGCCGTGCCAAAATCATTGATATCAAATAAAAAACCTCTTAACGAGGTAAATGTTCGAGTGACGAAAGCCGAATTCAATTCACAAAATTTCTGATATCAAATTTGTGCCGAAAAAACAATTGCATTCGATTTGTCAACGATTTTTCGGAATGTTAGTGCATTCGGCGCGTTTGTTTACATTTTTCTTTCTAGTCAAAAACAACAACTTGCCAACGATTTTTCAAAATGTTCAACAACAACGCGCTGAATGCACTAATATTCCAAAAGATCGTTGACAAATCGAATGCAATTGTTTTTTCGGCACAAATTTGATATCAGAAATTTTGTGAATTGAATTCGGCTTTCGTCACTCGAACATTTACCTCGTTAAGAGGTTTTTTATTTGATATCAACAGACGTATAGAATTATTAAGCTTTAATTCTATGGAAAAAATTTGTTGATAGCAATTTTTTACTGATAAATCGCAAAACAAAAAAAAATCTTATTAAGCCATAAGCGTGACAAAGAAAAGAAATATTTTTTATTTCTTTTTCATAGTAAAATTTTATCATTTTACTTTTTGGCATAACTTAAAAATTTCATATATTTTGATGACCTGAGGCCCAAGAGAATACTTGGGTGATTCACTCCCAAATTCATGGATTGGTAGAGGTAACCCCCCATATCTTGGCCCGCACGGTCCCCAGAGTAACACAAAAGTTATAATACATTTTATTAATAATTTAATTTCGAAAAGTAAAAAATAAATTAATTATAATTTACAAGTCCTAGACTTTGGGACAATCTGGTAAAATTATATAGCTCCTGGCAGATTTTTGCTGTAGTCTGAGTATTTGGAAGTGGTAGAAAACTAGGTATATCGAGTAATATATCTTTCGGCTGTAAACTATTTTTTCCGCTGAGATAGCAAAGATACTATACCCTTTTTCATTTGGAAACTTTCAGCTAACTTTTATCGGCTCCCAGGCTTCTAAGTTAATTTTCGAATTAAGCTCCCCTCCACCAACTATCTCTTGTGAACAAATGTAGAAGAAAAACACCGTCATTTTGGAACAATATTATTGGTCTAAAAAAATTGTTTGAATGAACGAACGATTTCAACCATAAAGGCGCGTTAAATACATATATCAACAGACGTATAGAATTATTAAGCTTTAATTCTATGGAAAAAATTTGTTGATAGCAATTTTTTACTGATAAATCGCAAAACAAAAAAAAATCTTATTAAGCCATAAGCGTGACAAAGAAAAGAAATATTTTTTATTTCTTTTTCATAGTAAAATTTTATCATTATACTTTTTGGCATAACTTAAAAATTTCATATATTTTGATGACCTGAGGCCCAAGAAAATACTTGGGTGATTCACTCCCAAATTCATGGATTGGTAGAGGTAACCCCCCATATCTTGGCCCGCACGGTCCCCAGAGTAACACAAAAGTTATAATACATTTTATTAATAATTTAATTTCGAAAAGTAAAAAATAAATTAATTATAATTTACAAGTCCTAGACTTTGGGACAATCTGGTAAAATTATATAGCTCCTGGCAGATTTTTGCTGTAGTCTGAGTATTTGGAAGTGGTAGAAAAACTAGGTATATCGAGTAATATATCTTTCGGCTGTAAACTATTTTTTCCGCTGAGATAGCAAAGATACTATACCATTTTTCATTTGGAAACTTTCGGCTAACTTTTATCGGCTCCCAGGCTTCTAAGTTAATTTTCGAATTAAGCTCCCCTCCAGCCAGATGCGGGGGATAATATCTTTCATATGACACTGGGGCCTTAATGATATATGACAGAATTGAAAGGTATTTGTATTAAATGTTCATATTATTGGATTCCAAGTTCCATTTATTCACGTGGGTTCGTTTGAAATGGAACACTCTGTATAATTATTATTATTTATCGTCATATTCTGTGGTAATACGATCGTAATATTATTTGTGACCGAGTTATTTGCCATGTTCATGTAAACGAAATATAATTTTCAAAAATCTTTAGATATTGTTGGCGTTTGTAATACGTTGATGGGTTTAAATGATCGAGATTGCAATTTTTTTTCGGTACCTAAATTTATTTTTTCAAACAAAATTCAAAAAAATTATTTTGTTGGTCACAATTGTTAAATAAAAAATTTGAAAAAATACTGAAAATTTTCTTAAATAATTAACAATTAAATTTGCCAAGATTTTTTTTTTTGTTTTCTGATTTAATTATTTAAGAGAATTAATCTAATTATGTAATTTGGTTGTAATAAAATTTAGGTAACAAAAGATTTATGGGTTTATTTATGGGCCGACGCTTATTTTTGGGTTCTATATGTTGTTGTTAAAATAACAAGGGTTTGGTCTACTTCAGCGAACGACGTGATTAGTGCTTACTAGTAAATGTAATTGATTTGTTGTCGCGCAAAAGTTCTCCTCAATATCGAACCATCATAGATATCAATGAAACGTAATCATATTGGAATTTATATGTCTAATCTGAACACTGTTATCAATTTTCTGATATGTATTCGAGAACCTATATATTTTGTATTACTGTTCCATTAATTTAGTGCCACAGTGGGTTACCTGTACTTATACATCATCGCACTGATAAGACAAATAAATATTTCAGTGTTTTATTAACTTTGGCGTTGAATACATCAAATAATTCTAAATATGGATAAGCCCGAGTCTCACCATACAAATTTAGCAAAACATGTAATGGCCGAAACTATACTAATTGCTAAAGCAGATAGTGCAGAAATTAAAACAAATCCACAACAATTTTCATTCAACTTTGTATTGCCTGGCCATATTGTACCAAATGTAGCAGGCCCACCGAATATAAATATAAATTTTGATCAATTGGTGGAGGATGCAAATCAAAATTAAAATGATGATCGAAGTTAACTAAAAATTAAGAGTATTGGATATGTTAATTGTGTATTATGTATAAAATATATAGTTTAAATAACTTGTAAATGAATTGTGTTCTAATTATGTTTATCAACAAAGAATATAAAAAATGTCGAAAGTTTTTTTAAATGTAAATATCTCCTTCTCTTATCTAGTTCAACAATTTCGCCAGAGTGGAAGTTAGTAAATAAAGTTTATTGTATGGCAAAATGTTACATGTATTGCGTGTTGCAATGCTCAATACAGCAAGAGCACAAACAATATATTTGAAATGTTTATCTTTTTTATTTGTGGTCAAAGTCACCTAATTCGTCTTGATTGTTTTAAAGCAATATTATTTTTAAACCAGTATCTATTTTTTCTCGATATTGCTTAAGATAACATTTTTGGTGGGTTAAATTGCACCAGAAGTTATATACCGGGTATTATGAACGTATGTGTGTACTCTTTAAGCTGTGATTCCTTAATTAATTTTTAGAAAAAAATGTTTTTTGACATGGCCTAGGTTCATATTTTATTTATTAGCTTATACACAGTTTATCGTAGATGTAGTCCAACTTTCGTCGATTTCTTTTGACATTCGTTTGAAAACTTACCGACCTTTGCTTAGTTTTCCAGAAATTATGGACTTCAATGCACATAAATTGGCAGCCAATTTTCGTATTGTATGGATTTGATTGGGTCTAACAAAATAAAGGAGGGCATCATCACTTTTTTCAATGGCCAAGAAGCAATGAGTCAATGATTTGGTTTATCAGTCCCATTTTTCCCATGCAATAGGAAATTGGAAAAATACTTAACAGTAGACTGGAGAAAATAATTTATTTAGCAATACTGTGTATTGATATATCGTATTTCTCTGTTCCCATAGAAGGATAGTAGTTTTATTTATAGTTCAGTGTGTTTCTAAATTACAATAAACGAACGAATTACGGTACGTAAGTTTCAGTTGAGTCTGCATCATTTGGTACCATATCTTATGCTGAAGATGGCTAATGCGTGCTTGGGAACGGACTCCTGTAGTGTTTCTAAGCTAATGCCAAAAAAGTTCAATGAGAATAGTTTAGAGTATGTGTGCTTTAAATTGGGTATTAGTGAAGTATTACGTGAGAAGGCGATGAATCCTGATACTTGGCCGATTGGAGTTTTTGTTCGAAGCTTTAATTCATCAACTTTTCGGACACTTGGGCCTGTGCGAGCCAAATTTCGAAGTCCACAGTTAAAAACTACAGAAGTCAATACCACATCATCTTAAATGACACGATTTTGAACGATAAACCTTATCCAACTAACAATTTGAAGGTAAATAAAAATGATTCATTAAAATTTGGCCGTTTAAATGTACACAGCTTAATTAAACATTTAAATGATATTACTATTCTGTTGCACGTGCATGAATTTGATTTTCTCGCTTTGCCTGAGACTTGGCTTCACAGTGAAATTACAAACAAGTCACTCCATATAAATAATGATAAGATATTGAGAGGTGATCGAATTAATGATCGTTGGGGAGGTGTTGCTTCATATTTTCGTGCCTCTTTAAATATTAAACAGTTAGGATCTGGTTGTTTTGGTAAGATTGAGTTTCTAGCCTCAGAACTTATCAGTAGTTTTGGTAAAATCCTGTTGCTGGTTATTTATAATCCGTTGCCTGTGGTAAGTGTTTATTCTGATAATTTAAATATCATTTTTACTCAGTATTTGTTGGAGTATAAGAAGGTAGTGTGCTTGGGTGATTTGAACTACAATAAATAAATTAAAGAGTAATAAATTAAATAAATTAAATACTTGTTTTCAATTACATAATTTATATAGTTTACCATTTGGCCCTACTAGAAATGATAATCTCTTCGATTTGATTGTAGTGATTGAGCCTGATGCGCAAAATATTTTATCTTATGGACAATGTGCAGTTCCTGCTATTTCTGACTTTTGCATGCTATAAGTTGTGTCATACTAGGGATAAAATATCTTATACCGTCGTTCCTGATTATAATGGAATTGATTATGAATATTATAATAATTGTTTTTTTTTTCGTTAGACTGGTTGAATCTTTTTTTTCATGCTGATGTGAATGATATACTTCAAGAATTTAATTCGAATTTCTTATCTTTGGAAAATATGTGTGTGCCCCGAAAGCTAAGTATTAATAAATGTCCAACAGCACCTTGGTTAAACGCAAATATTTTAAATTTAATGGAACGTAGAGATCAAAGAGGCTTATAAAAAGTTTAGAAAACATGGTTTAGAATTGGATTTTAATTATTTTAAGTTTCTAAGGAACAAAACTAATAAATTGATTAATCAAGCCAAACATAGTTTCTATTTTGGTAATGTGTATAACTCAAGGATAACCTGGAAGAACTTGAAAAAGCTTGGTGTTTTATCTTCCACAGACAACACAAATATCATATTTTCTGCTGAAGACATTTTAATTGGGTTAAGCAAATTTGGAGATTCGGTAGGTGTTCTACCTTTACCTGATTTGGATTTTTGTGAATTTGTTGACAGTAACTGTTTTTTGTTTGCAAAAAATGCAAATTACATTCATTATCAACCAGTGTTTGACAAAATCTTTTTTTCGGATTTATGGAAAGTTGCCTCTATCATTCCTCTGCCTAAAAAAGATATTGTATCTATAATATTGGGGACATTCATCCAATTAGTATTTTGCCTGCTCTTTCAAAGGTTTTGGAGAAGGTTATGCAATTGCAAATTCAAAAGCATCTTAAACAATTTGATTTTTTATGTAAGTACCAATCAGGATATAAAACTGGTCATAGCACAACTACAGCTTTAGTGCATATAGTTGATGATCTTTCTGCTATGCTTGATAAGAAAAATTTATTTGCGATTTTGGTTTTGTTGGACTTTCCAAAAGCATTTGACAGTGTGAATCATGTTCATTTGCTACAAAAACTTTACTTGTATTATAAATTTTCTAAATCTGCTGTTAAATTAATACATTCGTATCTAAGTAATCGTAAGCAGTTTGTAAGATGTAGTGCTGATTGCTCTGGCATTTGTGATGTGGTTGCTGGTGTACCTCAGGGTTCTGTTTTGGGTCCATTGCTATTCTCCATATATATCAATGATCTGTCATGGCGCATAAAGCATTGTAAATTTCACTTTTCCACCTGGGATGACCATGTTAATTCTGTATGTCAACGTGTTAATTATAGTTTGAATAAGCTTAGATTGATAAAGAAGTTTTGCTCAATTGATTTACGTATACAATTAATTAAATCCCTAGTTGTGCCAATTTCCACTTACTGTGATGTAGTTTTTGGTGTATGTGATGGTTCATCGAAATGTTGCTTGAAGTTACTTTTAAAAATTGCATTCGTTATGTTTTCGATCTGAGGAGATTTGATCACGTCTCAGAGTATAAATATTCTATTCTTGGATGTGACTTGTTTGAGTATTATTATTTCAGAACTGCTGTTTTTATTTTACGGGTAATTCATTCGGGTTTGCCAACGTATTTGTACGAAAAACTTAATTTTTCAAAACCTCTACGCACGAGAAATATCAATCTACCTATTAACAGAACAAATATATTATATAATAATTCCAGAAGGCTGTTCGTAAACTCTACATTGTTACGATATTGTTAACAATGACAGTTCTAAATCGTTCTGAAACTATCATTATAACAACGAGCACGTGCTTTTTGTCGTTCGTAAACTCGTTTTAACATTATTACAAATGTCATTCTCAACCCTACTCGAGACTGCCTTTCCAGCTGTCAAAGTACTAATTATGCTACAATCAAGCAAAAAAAATATATTTTCACATTAATATCAGAACAAAATAATTGTTTAATAAACTTTTTTATATGGTCAATGTATTTGATAAAAATGGGTGACTGTCTCTGTATCGTAAACAATTTATCGTGTTTAACGTGAACATTTAACTGTAGAACAGTTTATCGTAGACACAATTTACCGTGGACACAATTTATCGTAGTTTGTAAAATTGACGGTATAATAAATTGATTTGTAAATAAAAATTAACAATTAATTAGCCATTCCCATTTTAATTGATTAAATAATTAAAATGGGATTTTGTAAGTTGGATGCAAATGGGGTTCTTAAATGATTTCTGGAAGCAGTTCTGGAATATGGCCACCTGGGACGGAACTCGGTAGTTTCTTAACCAATTATGATGAGATTGGGTATGTTGGATGGAATTGGTATTCTTTAATGATTTTTGGAATCTTGATTATACGATAGTCAATGATAAATTGCTGTACTTGCTTTTGGGGGAAAAAGCCAATTTTTATTGTTTTTTATTTTTTTTAATAAATTTTCTAGTAAAATGTGTAATCATCGGTGGAGTTTCGTATCCAACTCCCAGATCATTTAAGCTCTTATAGTATAATCACGTCCAGAGTGCAAATTTACGCTTGGTTCGAAATGTTCTGGAGATCTGAAGTCTTTTAAGGTTTAGTACGTTCCATATTCCCGTGTACATTTTCTGAGGTCGTTCTTATTATCAAAACGATAATTTTATCCGGGGCCTTAAGGTAGATGCTATAACCAGATTTTTTTGAGAGCAGGTAGTTGCTTGCCGCTCAACCCACTTCTTGGGTTGACACGTGTGTGCATTACGGACTAGTGATATACATGTACATAGCAGCTCCTTGTTATAAGACAAATTCCCACTTCAGCCACCCCTAGCCTGGAGAACATACGCTGATTTGGTATTGGATTGGTGGCACCCATAACTCGTCCTGACATGTAATGTGAAAGGCCATAAGCAATAAACTTCATCCTGCATCGCTTTCTCTCGACTTCTGCAATCGTTTAGAACTAACCAGCCAGCATCACAATGAGTTATAAACCTAGATTTCTACTCCCAAATGATATCGTCACATACGATATAAAAAGATTGACGATATAGAACAAAATCTTATCTATCAATGGTTACACATTTTACTAGAAAATTTATTAGAAAAAATAAAAATAATAAAAATTGGCTTTTTCATCAAATACCGAGTACGGCAATTTATCATTCACTTTCGTCCAATCAAGATGCTGATAAGCAACGACCGAGATCCGTTCCAGATGGCAACTTTTCAGGAACTTCCAAAAATCATTAAAGAATCCCATTTCCATCCAACATACCCAATCTAATCATAATAGGTTAAAAAACTACCGAGTTCCGTCCCAGGTGGCCATATTCCAGAACTGCTTCCAAAAATCATTTAATAATTCCATTTTCATCCAATATACCCAATCCCATCATAATCGGTCAGAAACAAAACTGTTCTACGATAAATTGTTCCACGATAAACTATTCTACAATAAATTGTTCTACGATAAGTTGTACCACGATAAACTGTTCTACGATACATTGATTCCACGATAAATTGTTTCCACGATAAATTGTTCTACGATAAATTGTTGTACGATAAATTGCTCACGATAAATTGTTCACGATAAACTGACAGTAAATCGATAAGAGTACTATGCGTATAATTGAGTATTATTTAAAAATTATAATTTTAATACTCTAAGTTTACGGATATCTGGTTTAATAATTATTTTCATATTGAGGAGAATAGAAATTAGTTTTCTGTTTTGCTTTTTATTATAGGTTTTTTTTGTCATCGTCAATCATCTGTAAAATCAGACATTTGTAACAAAATCATTGTTAAGCACATACGTCATACTAACAATGACAGTTGTAACAATGTTAACAATGTAAAGTTTGCGAACAGCCTCCTGGTTTATTACATAAAAGCTTATACTTAAGTTATGGTTTAATAAATATTATATTATTATTATTATTATTATTATTACGTATAAACTATTTCAGTGTGCTACAACAAAGAAAGACAAACCAGAGACACATGTTTTCTAATAATAATTAATTAATAAATTAAAACTCCAATTTCAACGTTGAAGATGCGCGAGATCTTACCGAAGAACGAAAGCGCAAACTAAAAACTAAAATCAAGGTCAACATAATGATCAGTAATGAAAATATGAATGAATACATATACTTGCGGATACATGAATTGTCACAATCATTCTCGCAGCTTAAACCAATCAAATTGCGTCAAATGCTTTATGCCCCACTCTTGCCACAATCGAATTGAAAGATTTTTTACTTTGATCAATGATTTACTCAAGCGTGCCAACTAAAAACTACAAATAGAACTAAATTTTGTGCTCATTGTAAGCCGCCATTTTTATTTTTGCTATATATTTCACAGAAAATATAGATATACAAGGTGTCCCAATAAGAAGTTCAGATTTAAAAATTTAATAAAAAACGGCTTAATATATTTCCAAATTAATTTTTCTTTTAGAAAGTACAATCCTCCTGGTTATTTACGGAAAATGATTTCATTCAACTGAGAACTGCGGATGGCCTTGGCGTACTCCATTCAGCCGGCACAATTTCTGACCACATTTTGGATTGTGTGTGGATCTATTTCGGCAATGGTTGCTTCAACAATGGCTTTCAAATGCTCAATAGTTTGTGGAATGTTCGTACAATACTTGCCTTTCATGGCACCCCACAAATAAAAATCCAAAGGCGTCAAATCACAGCTCCTTGCTGGCCAATTCACGTCACCGTTTCGACTGATAATGCGGCCATTGAATTTTTGACACAGTTTTGCTATTGTAACGCCCGATGTGTGGCATGGCGTACCATTTTGGTGGAACCAAAGGTCGTCCAAACCAATATCTTCAAGTAATGGCTGTTAGAATACTAATTTAACCGAGGTATGAACGCGGTCTCGTTTTGGTTGAGATGTTTCCTAACATAGAGTGCGTTGTATTTACAAAAAACGTTTTCTTGTGTTACTAACCGCTTTTTGTTTGTTAGTTTTATTACTCTCTCTGTGAATGCTAACCCTTGCATGAATATGGTGCAATGATGTCAAAGGGAAAATCGAAGGAGATCATTTGTTTTAAATGTTCGAAACCCGGTCACAAAAAGTCTCAGTGTTTTCTTAATAAAAAGAAAGAAACAAACAACGGTTCGGCCGGTGCCAACAACGCAAACGAACAAAAAGAAGAAGTATCGACAATGTGTGCGTTTGTAGATTTGGAATCGTGTGCTGGTGAGTCGGCAGCATTTAATGCACAAACAAAGCTGCATAACGGCAACGTGAATGACACAACGAAAATTGAATTCACAGTGGATTTTGGTGCAACGCAACATCTGTCTGACGAACAAAAGTATTTTATTTATTTATTTATTTATTTAATATAAATGTTTGAAGTTCTTATGAACTTATTACATTAGTGGCAACTACTTATTTTAATTTATTTCTAATTTATTAATTGAATTAACCTGCAGCAACATTTTAGCGATTCATCAACTAGAAATTGGCAAAAAATAGAATTTTGATTTTATTAAGGTGAAGAAAAGTATTTTTTCCGAAACACGGCAGGGGATTTAGATTTCTTAATGTTATTACTTAACGAATTCCACATGCTAACTCCCCTCACAAAAAATGATGAATTCATCAGATTACATTTGTTTATAGCCGGAGTCAAAAGATGAATGCGACGATTGGAAGACGAAACCAATTTCCCTACAATATAGGTGGGTTGTTTATACTTTAAGAACTTGAAAATGTACAAACAAACTCGAAACTCATAGAGTTCAGCAAGAGAACAACCAAGTAATGAATTACTAAAATTCGAGATGTGGTCGTACTTTCTTAGCCCGTATACATATCTCACACAAGAATTAAATATCAATCGAAGTTCATTAAAGTACTTCTTCTTTAATTCAAAGAAGACAATATCGCCGTACAAAAAATGTGGAAGATTTCATGTATGTGAAGTTAGCACGAAAAACCAGCCCGAAAACACCTTTTCAATTTTGGTGTGTTTCTTTGCTAAATTAAATGCTATCCCGAAAAATTTATTGAAAATGCAAGGAAAACGAAAATTTCATCCCGAAATATTTTTGAAGTTGTATTAAATAAATAATTATTAATATCGGTGAAAATTAATAAATATCACGGTTTTATTTGCTCTATTAAGACTACACATTAAAGTAAAGTATTTGACAACAAACCACCTTACCTGTGCTGTTATCAAACAAAATAAGTTTTTCTTATTATTTAACTACAGAAGACACAGAACATGTAATCATCATATGCATACACGGTGTCGAGATTGCCTAATGGTTTCGATGTTCTTCATGTTTGATATGAAAAATCGGTTAAATTAATTATTTGTGGAAATCCTAGAAATTACCCCATCGGGAAATTACGTTTAAAAATTAGGTCCATCTATCACCTAAACCATATCAAAAGCTCAACTTGGAATCATGACTATAAGATCCTGATCTTAAGCAATTTGTCCTTATGGTTTCGATGTTCTTCATGTTTGATATGAAAAATCGGTTAAATTAATTATTTGTGGAAATCCTAGAAATTACCCCATCAGGAAATTACGTTTAAAAATTAGGTCCATCTATCACCTAAACCATATCAAAAGCTCAACTTGGAATCATGACTATAAGATCCTGATCTTAAGCAATGTGTCCTTATGGTTTCGATGTTCTTCATGTTTGATATGAAAAATCGGTTAAATTAATTATTTGTGAAAATCCTAGAAATTACCCCATCGGGAAATTACGTTTAAAAATTAGGTCCATCTATCACCTAAACCATATCAAAAGCTCAACTTGGAATCATGACTATAAGATCCTGATCTTAAGCAATTTGTGCTTATGGTTTCGATGTTCTTCATGTTTGATATGAAAACTCGGTTAAATTAATTATTTGTGGAAATCCTAGAAATTACCCCATCAGGAAATTACGTTTAAAAATTAGGTCCATCTGTCACCTAAACCATATCAAAAGCTCAACTTGGAATGATAACTATAAGATCCTGATCTTAAGCAATTTGTCCTTATGGTTTCGATGTTCTTCATGTTTGATATGAAAAACCGGTTGAATTAATTATTTGTGGAAATCCTAGAAATTAACCCATCGGGAAATTACGTTTAAAAATAAGGTCCATCTACCAACTAAACCGTAACAAAAGCTCAATTTGGAATCATGACTATAAGATCCTGATCTTAAGCAATTTGTCCTTATGGTTTCGATTTTCTTCATGTTTGATATGAAAAATCGGTTAAATTAATTATTTGTGGAAATCCTAGAGATAACCCCATCAGGAAATTACGTTTAAAAATAAGTTCCATCTGTCACCTAAACCATATCAAAAGCTCAACTTGGAATCATGACTATAAGATCCTGATCTTAAGCAATTTGTCCTTATGGTTTCGATGTTCTTCATGTTTGATATGAAAAATCGGTTAAATTAATTATTTGTGGAAATCCTAGAAATTACCCCATCAGGAAATTACGTTTAAAAATTAGGTCCATCTACCAACTAAACCGTAACAAAAGCTCAATTTGGAATCATGACTATAAGATCCTGATCTTAAGCAATTTGTCCTTATGGTTTCGATGTTCTTCATGTTTGATATGAAAAATCGGTTAAATTAATTATTTGTGGAAATCCTAGAGATTACTTCATCGGGAAATTACGTTTAAAAATAAGTTCCATCTGTCACCTAAACCATATCAAAAGCTCAACTTGGAATCATGACTATAAGATCCAGACCTTAAGCAATTTGTCCTTATGGTTTCGATGTTCTTCATGTTTGATATGAAAAATCGGTTAAATTAATTATTTGTGGAAATCCTAGAAATTACCCCATCGGGAAATTACGTTTAAAAATTAGGTCCATCTATCACCTAAACCATATCAAAAGCTCAACTTGGAATCATGACTATAAGATCCTAATCTTAAGCAATTTTCCCTTATGGTTTCGATGTTCTTCATGTTTTTTTATGAAAAATCGGATAAATTAATTATTTGTGGAAATCCTAGAGATTATCTCATCGGGAAATTACGTTTAAAAATTAGGTCCATCTATCACCTAAACCATACCAAAAGCTCAACTTGGAATGATAACTATAAGATCCTGATCTTAAGCAATATGTCCTTACGGTTTCGATGTTCTTCATGTTTGATATGAAAAATCGGTTAAATTAATTATTTGTGGAAATCCTAGAGATTACCCCATCGGGAAATTACGTTTAAAAATAAGTTCCATCTGTCACCTAAACCATATCAAAAGCTCAACTTGGAATCATGACTATAAGATCCTGATCTTAAGCAATTTGTCCTTATGGTTTCGATGTTCTTCATGTTTGATATGAAAAACCGGTTGAATTAATTATTTGTGAAAATCCTAGAAATTACCCCATCGGGAAATTACGTTTAAAAATTAGGTCCATCTATCACCTAAACCATATCAAAAGCTCAACTTGGAATGATGACTATAAAATCCTGATCTTAAGCAATTTGTCCTTATGGTTCCGATGTTCTTCATGTTTGATATGAAAAACCGGTTAAATTAATTCAATGATTCCAAGTTGAGCTTTTGATATGGTTTAGGTGGAACTTATGGAACTTATTTTTAAACGTAATTTCCCGATGGGGTAATCTCTAGGATTTCCACAAATAATTAATTTAACCGATTTTTCATATCAAACATGAAGAACATCGAAACCATAAGGATAAATTGCTTAAGATCAGGATCTTATAGTCATGATTCCAAGTTGAGCTTTTGATATGGTTTAGGTGATAGATTGACCTAATTTTTAAACGTAATTTCTTGATGGGGTAATTTTTAGGATTTCCACAAATAATTAATTTAACCGATTTTTCATATCAAACATGAAGAAAATCGAAACCATAAGGACAAATTGCTTAAGATCAGGATCTTATTGTCATCATTCCAAGTTGAGCTTTTGGTATGGTTTAGGTGATAGATGGACCTAATTTTTAAACGTAATTATCCGATGGGGTAATTTCTAGGATTTTCACAAATAATTAATTTAACCGATTTTTCATATCAAACATGAAGAACATCGAAACCATAAGGACACATTGCTTAAGATCAGGATCTTATAGTCATGATTCCAAGTTGAGCTTTTGGTATGGTTTAGGTGATAGATGGACCTAATTTTTAAACGTAATTTCCCGATGGGGTAATCTCTAGGATTTTCACAAATAATTAATTGAACCGGTTTTTCATATCAAACATGAAGAACATCGGAACCATAAGGACAAATTGCTTAAGATCAGGATTTTATAGTCATCATTCCAAGTTGAGCTTTTGATATGGTTTAGGTGATAGATGGACCTAATTTTTAAACGTAATTTCTTGATGGGGTAATCTCTAGGATTTCCACAAATAATTAATTTAACCGATTTTTCATATCAAACATGAAGAACATCGAAACCATAAGGACAAATTGCTTAAGATCAGGATCTTATAGTCATGATTCCAAGTTGAGCTTTTGATATGGTTTAGGTGATAGATGGACCTAATTTTTAAACGTAATTTCCTGATGGGGTAATTTCTAGGATTTCCACAAATAATTAATTTAACCGATTTTTCATATCAAACATGAAGAACATCGAAACCATAAGGACAAATTGCTTAAGATCAGGATCTTAAGTCATGATTCCAAGTTGAGCTTTTGATATGGTTTAGGTGATAGATGGACCTAATTTTTAAACGTAATTTCCCGATGGGGTAATTTCTAGGATTTTCACAAATAATTAATTTAACCGATTTTTCATATCAAACATGAAGAACATCGAAACCGTAAGGACATATTGCTTAAGATCAGGATCTTATAGTTATCATTCCAAGTTGAGCTTTTGGTATGGTTTAGGTGATAGATGGACCTAATTTTTAAACGTAATTTCCTGATGGGGTAATCTCTAGGATTTCCACAAATAATTAATTTATCCGATTTTTCATATCAAACATGAAGAACATCGAAACCATAAGGACAAATTGCTTAAGATTAGGATCTTATAGTCATGATTCCAAGTTGAGCTTTTGATATGGTTTAGGTGATAGATGGACCTAATTTTTAAACGTATTTTCCTGATGGGGTAATTTCTAGGATTTCCACAAATAATTAATTTAACCGATTTTTCATATCAAACATGAAGAACATCGAAACCATAAGGACACATTGCTTAAGATCAGGATCTTATAGTCATGATTCCAAGTTGAGCTTTTGATATGGTTTAGGTGATAGATGGACCTAATTTTTAAACGTAATTTCCCGATGGGGTAATTTCTAGGATTTCCACAAATAATTAATTTAACCGATTTTTCATATCAAACATGAAGAACATCGAAACCATAAGGACAAATTGCTTAAGATCAGGATCTTATAGTCATGATTCCAAGTTGAGCTTTTGATATGGTTTAGGTGACAGATGGAACTTATTTTTAAACGTAATTTCCCGATGAGGTAATCTCTAGGATTTCCACAAATAATTAATTCAACCGGTTTTTCATATCAAACATGAAGAACATCGAAACCATAAGGACACATTGCTTAAGATCAGGATCTTATAGTCATGATTCCAAGTTGAGCTTTTGATATGGTTTAGGTGATAGATGGACCTAATTTTTAAACGTAATTTCCCGATGGGGTAATTTCTAGGATTTTCACAAATAATTAATTTAACCGATTTTTCATATCAAACATGAAGAACATCGAAACCATAAGGACACATTGCTTAAGATCAGGATCTTATAGTCATCATTCCAAGTTGAGCTTTTGGTATGGTTTAGGTGATAGATGGACCTAATTTTTAAACGTAATTTCCCGATGGGGTAATTTCTAGGATTTTCACAAATAATTAATTTAACCGATTTTTCATATCAAACATGAAGAACATCGAAACCATAAGGACAAATTGCTTAAGATCAGGATCTTATAGTCATGATTCCAAGTTGAGCTTTTGATATGGTTTAGGTGATAGATGGACCTAATTTTTAAACGTAATTTCCTGATGGGGTAATTTCTAGGATTTTCACAAATAATTAATTTAACCGATTTATCATATCAAACATGAAGAACATCGAAACCATAAGGACAAATTGCTTAAGATCAGGATCTTATAGTCATCATATCAAGTTGAGCTTTTGGTATGGTTTAGGTGATAGATGGACCTAATTTTTAAACGTAATTTCCCGATGGGGTAATCTCTAGGATTTCCACAAATAATTAATTTAACCGACTTTTCATATCAAACATGAAGAACATCGAAACCATAAGCACAAATTGCTTAAGATCAGGATCTTATAGTCATGATTCCAAGTTGAGCTTTTGATATGGTTTAGGTGATAGATGGACCTAATTTTTAAACGTAATTTCCCGATGGGGTAATTTCTAGGATTTCCACAAATAATTAATTTAACCGATTTTTCATATCAAACATGAAGAACATCGAAACCATAAGGACACATTGCTTAAGATCAGGATCTTATAGTCATGATTCCAAGTTGAGCTTTTGATATGGTTTAGGTGATAGATGGACCTAATTTTTAAACGTAATTTCCTGATGGGGTAATTTCTAGGATTTCCACAAATAATTAATTTAACCGATTTTTCATATCAAACATGAAGAACATCGAAACCATAAGGACAAATTGCTTAAGATCAGGATCTTATAGTCATGATTCCAAGTTGAGCTTTTGATATGGTTTAGGTGATAGATGGACCTAATTTTTAAACGTAATTTCCCGATGGGGTAATTTCTAGGATTTCCACAAATAATTAATTTAACCGATTTTTCATATCAAACATGAAGAACATCGAAACCATTAGGCAATCTCGACACCGTGTATGCATATGATGATTACATGTTCTGTGTCTTCTGTAGTTAAATAATAAGAAAAACTTATTTTGTTTGATAACAGCACAGGTAAGGTGGTTTGTTGTCAAATACTTTACTTTAATGTGTAGTCTTAATAGAGCAAATAAAACCGTGATATTTATTAATTTTCACCGATATTAATAATTATTTATTTAATACAACTTCAAAAATATTTCGGGATGAAATTTTCGTTTTCCTTGCATTTTCAATAAATTTTTCGGGATAGCATTTAATTTAGCAAAGAAACACACCAAAATTGAAAAGGTGTTTTCGGGCTGGTTTTTCGTGCTAACTTCACATACATGAAGATTTCACCAATTGGAATCTAAGATTGGTATTAAAACACTTCGTGGTAGCCCATAACATTCTTAATAAAAAAAATACTCGATTACAAACTGTTTCGATGTGGTAACTCCAGCATAAGCACTTGTCAAAAGTTAAGCCTAAATTATTCACAGAATCAGAGAAATCAACCTCTTCTCCTAGTACGCTGATTTTAGGTAGGTTGTGCGTATCACGAATTGTAGAAGATATAATAATAGATTTGGTTTTTCCAGTATTAAGTTCCAGATTATTTTCTATAGACCATTTTGTAATCAATTGAATTTCGAAATTAACAGTTCCGATAGAATTTGTTATCTCGTTGGGCCTACAAAATCTATAAATTTGCAGGTCGTCCGCGAAAAGGTGATATTTGCATTGAGTGATAACTGCAGGTAGGTCGTTTATATATACATCATGAACAGAATAGGACCTAATACCGAACCCTGGGGAACACCGCAAATAGTATAACAAGAGCTTGAGATTCCTGAATTAGTTCTAACCAATTGTGATCGATTTGATAGATATGACAAAACCAAACGACAAGCCGACATTAAAAATTTAAAACTGTTACGAAGCTTGCTAACCAAAATTGAATGATCAATTTTATCGAAAGCTTTACTGAAGTCTAGAAGAACCAGCGTACAAAGATAACCCTTAACTATGGCCCTGCGGATGTCGTCATTGATATGTAGTAAAGCACTAGTAGTGCTGAAATGACGTCTGTAAGCAGACTGGTACATTGATAGTAAATTTTCCGATTCAACGTAAGTTAATATTTGTGACTGTAGTATTTTTTCAAAAACTTTAGACAAAGCAGGAAGCAGACTAATAGGGCAAAAATCAGATAAGCATTTGGGATTTTTATTCTTGGGAATGGGAATAATAATTGATTGCTTCCAACTCTCTGGAAAAATAGAAAACGTTATTAAGCTATTGAAAATATGTAGTAAGTAGCAATCAACCTTTGGTAAAATAAGTTTAACAAACTTAATTGGTATTTCGTCAACTCCAACAGCGTTTGATTTAACGGAATCTAAAGCATCCATAAGGTCAGTGATATCGATGTTTTTAAAACTAAAGTTACCTTCCATCGCACGAGAGTTCATTAATACATCAAAAGTTAGTAACCCCGCTGAACCTGCACTGTTAAGAGAAAAATAATTGTTGAACTCATTTGGTGAAAATTGTGGTGATGGTTTTTCGTTGGATGATAGAAAGGGACCAACAGATTTTAAATTTTTTCAAAAAACTTTTGAAGGAAGGGATGGGTGCAATATAGATGAAAAATATTTCGCCTTTGCGCGTTTTATAATATTATTACCCCTATTTCGTACAGCTTTATATTCTAGGTACAGTTCAACTCTTCTTGTACGCTTCCACCGACGTAAAATAAAATCCCTGAAATTTATGGTATCCCTGATCTCATCATTGAACCAAGGCGGCTGTTTAGGTTTGGGTGATATAGTCCTTAGTGGTACAAATTCTTCAAACAAGTCTACAACTAGTTCTGTAAAGTATACTACTTTATCAACGGGGTTGTTAAAATTGTAAACCATGCTCCAATTTAAATTATTGCATTTATCAAGCAAATCTGATAACCTAATGCTATTGTAGTCACGAAATGAAATTTTAGGAATAAATCTCTCATGTTTAATATCATAGGAAAAATAAAGAAGATCGTGATCACTAAATCCAACCGAGATTTGGTTATGAAATACAATTTTATCCGTATTAGAAATAATACAGTCCAATAATGAACTAGAGTGTGACGTGAAATATGTTGGCTCGGTGTTCACAGGAGTGAGAGAAAATTCAGTTAGCAACCTTTTAAATTTCTTCGTTGTCGATTTAGTTTCTTTGAGGTCACAATTGAAGTCACCGCACAGTACAATATCATTATAGTTAACACTATAATTTTGCAAAAAGCCCCAAACTCTTCAAGGAAACGTTTATTCGGCGGTTTATATGCAACAACCAACAACACCTTAGCTGCTCCGAATAATAGTTCTATGAGCATTACCTCCAAATTAGGTGCACAATGACCATGTACCAGTTTATATCGAATGCCTGATTTCAGGAAAACACAAATACCACCTCCCGTTTTTTTTTGCATCTAAATTACGGTCCAATCGTAATATATCATATCCAGAAAGACAAATTGAAGCGTCCGGAATGCGATCATGGAGCCATGTCTCAACAAAGCAGAGAATATCAAGTTTTACGCCGCACACTAAATCTCTTATTTCATCAATCTTGTGAAGAATACTACGAGTGTTAAGAAAAGAAAAATTCAGACCTTTGTACCTATTAATTGAAGATTTGGGAACCACATTGTTTACTATTGAAGAGAAAGCATGTGAATTAACACGTAGATTATTCATGTAACATCCCAGTATGTTTCGGAAAAAATAAGATATATAAGAAACATAAAAATCAAAATGAAATTAATATCAAAATCAATGAATAGCCTGTCGCTGCACACACCAAAGGTAACTATAACACTAAGAACTAATTTACTAAAACTATATATATTCATTAAATTAGCAATAATTATTATTCTAGTCTCATAAAACAAATGTAAGAAAAGGATGTAATTAATTCAAATAAATGCAATTAAATTAATAATATAAATTGAAACGTTGTACAAAATACATGATTAATAGCAAATTCTTTCGAAACAAAATTTTGATCTAAGATCAAAAAAATGACTGACAATACAACGAATTTGATCGAAATATCATTGAAATGCATAGCATTGCCAGTCATTTTTTTGATCTAAGATCAAAATTATGTTTCGAAAGAATTTGCTATAAGAAAATAATTCATGCGCCAATTCCCGCCACCAAAACGAAAGATAACATTTTAATAGAATGATAATATTTAATATTTAAACCAGTAAGTTCCTGTAATATGAGTATCAATTCATGTTAAATGACCGTACTGAATGAAAATAAAAATAAAAAAAAAATTAAATAGAAAATAAAAAGAAATCGACGTCACGATTTATTGAATGAACAAGAACAAAAAAATAGGTTGACGTCATGGAACATTCATTCACGATTAATACATAGATAATTACGATAACACTTTAATCCACAGTTAGATGAAACTTGCGTATAATGTTTCGACGTAGTTACGTAGAGGTAGTAGATGATGTTTTCGATCTGGTTGTGTAACCACGTAAGTTAGTATTTGTGACAACATCATCATATTTTAGTAAGCTGGAAGAAATCGACGAGTTGAAAATTGCCGTTGCAAAGAAAAATCAAAGTATTTTTGTGAATAAACGTCGCAATATTCCAGTGAAAACATTTTATAATGGTAACACATCGATTACTGTGATGAAGGATGTTTTATTGGTGAAAAATTTGAAATGCAACTTGATGTCGATACGTGCTTTGACTAAAAAGACGGTACAAAGTACTGTTTGAGGGTGACCAAGCATTTATGTCATTCAATGGAATAATTGAATTCGTTGAACAAGTCGAAGGAAATCTGTATAAAGTCACATTCCATGTGGACAACAATGTGTTTGCTGGTTATACAGGTGACATGAATTTGCATAAAATTTCACAAAGTTTGTGGCAGATTGGGTCACTTGAACGCAAATGATACGAAGAAACTGACAAGTAAGATGGCTTATGGATTAAACCAACTAAATGTTGACAACAATACGAAGCTGTGTAAACCATGCGTGCTTGGGAAACAAACACGTTCATCATTTCCTAAAAATATAAATGTTCCATCATCACGCGTTTTGGGGTTGATTCACAGTGACGAATGTGATACGATGCAAACGACTGCATATGATGGTTCCGGATATTTTGTGACATTTACGGACGATTTTTCGAGAGCATCCAGTGTTTATTGCATTCAACGGAAAAGCGAAGTATTTGGAAAGTTTAAACTTTTTGTGACGTAGGCTGAAGCACTTCATGGTAAAACGGTGGCCAAACTAAGAGCTGACAATGGTGGCGAATACACGTCAAATGAATTTAAGAGTTATTGCAATGAAAAAGGTATTCACATGTCATTAACTGTTCCGTATAATCCAGAAATGAATTCTATATCCGAGCGATTGAATCGAACACTTGAAGAAAAATCAAGAACAATGATTTTGGCAAGTGAACTGGATGGAAAGTTTTGGAACGAGGCTATCATCACTGCAAATTATTTAAAGAATTGATCACCGACAAGTGCAGTTGGAAATCGTTTTGAAGTGAAAACTCCGGCTGAAATTTCGTTTGGTCAAAAACCGAATTTGTCACATCTTCGTATTTTTGGTTGTGAATGTTACAATCATATTCCACCGAATAATCGTACCAAATTACAGCCAAAATCATCGAAATTGTATCATGCTGGGATATGGTTCATCAAATGGTACGTAATGATATGCAGTCAGATGGCAATGGAAATCGAGAAATCCATATAGCATTAATATGGATTGTGCTGGTAACGGCATGCAGCAGTTCCACGGCGTCAATTTAGATGACCCAGATGACAACCAAAAAAATATCAACAGTGCAAGTTCAGATTGTAATGGCAACAATGACAGGACAATTCTACGAAAAAGTGAACGAAGTCGACGAGCACCTAATCGATATGGTGAATGGGCAACTATGAGTGAATGTTTTCAAAATGCATTGATTGCTGGAGAATTTCAATAGGATGAAAATCTTGCTTTATCGGTTGAACAGTTTGTGGAAGTTGATCCATCATCGATATCTGAAGCAAAACGTCGGATTGATTGGCCAGAATGAAAAAAGGCGATCGATAGTGAGTATCAGTCTTTAATCGACAACAAAACTTGGACTGTTTGCGATTTACCAAAAGATAGAAGTGCCATAACAAACAAATGGGTCTTTAAGTTGTAAAGAAAAGCTGATGGTTCAACTGATAAGCACAAAGCAAGATTGGTAGCACGTGGTTTTACTCAAAAGCTAAGGATTCGATTATGATGAGACATATGCTCCAGTGGCAAAATTAGTTTCATTGAAAATTTTGCTGTCAATTGTCAATCGTTATGATATGCATATTCATCAGATGGACGTTAAGTGCGCATTTTTGAACGGTGATTTGAACGAAGACATTTATATGCGACTTCCAGAGGATTTTGGTCAAGATGATATAGTGTGTAAATTAAACAAAGCACTTTATGGACAGAAACAAGCAAGTGCTGCCAATCAGATCAATGTTTATATGTGAAGGAGCAAAATGAAATCATATGTTATGTGCTACTGTACGTCGATGATACATTAATATTAGCCGAGATATCAAAATGATAGGAGTTGTGAAGAAATTTCTATCAAATGAATTTGATATGACTGATGTTGGTAAAGCGAGCTCATTTTTGGGAATGCAGATTGACCAAAACATCGAAAAGGGCATCATTACGGTGAGTCAGTCAAGATATTTGGTGAAAGTTTTGTAAAAGTTTGGAATGCAAAATTGTAAATCGACACCAATGGAAAAGGGTTTACATGTTGTTGTGGGTCAAAATGGAAAATGTTCGAATCATCCATATCGTGAATTGATTGGGTGTTTAATTTATGCACATGTGACCACCAGACCAGATATGTGTGCCTCAACGGGATATTTTAGCCGTTTTCAAAATTGTTTCAGCGAAACTCATTTCAATTACGCGAAACGGATTTTGATAAGAAAGACGTCGAAGCAAAGACATTGGTGGGTTTCAGTGATTCAGATGGGGCAGGTGACAAAAATGATTCGAAATCCACATCTGGATATGTGTTCAAGTTATTTGGAAACATAGTCAGTTGGTCATCACGCAAGCAGCCAACTGTTAGTAAATCGTCGACTGAAGCTAAGTACATTGCGCTCTCTGAAGCTGTTAGTGAGGGCGAATGGATAAGGAAATTATTGGTTGAACTGAAGATCAATTACAATGAAGCGATTCCAATACATGAAGATAATACATCGTGCATCAAAATTGCTGAGGAGCCACGTGAATACAAACGAATGAAGCATTTGGATGTAAAATACATGTTTCGCACGAGATTATGTTCAAGCAAAGAAGTATGAAATGGTTCAAACATCGTCCAAAGACCAAATGGCAGATATTATGACAATAAGGCACTTGGAAAAACCTTGTTTCGTTTTTTTATATACTTCTATTAAATTAAGAGGCGGTGTTAGAATACTAATTTAACCGAGGTATGAACGCGGTCTCGTTTTGGTTGAGTTGTTTCCTACCATAGAGCGCATTGTATAAACAAAAAACGTTTTCTTGTGATACTAAACGTTTTTTGTTTGTTACTTTTATTACTCTCTCTGTGAATGCTAACCTTTGAGCATCTGATTAAAAGCTAAATTATAAAGGTCCAATCTTTTAATTATTTTTATTTCAATTATTATAAAATATAAATTCTAATTACGTAATCCAATTTTAAATCTCTGAATGGCAACAAAAAAGATGTTAACATATGGTGGTAGTTGATTCCGTTGACCGTAACGGTCGCGCCGGCCTCATCTTGGAAATGGAAATGCGTCTCGTCCGAAAAGACGATTTTTTGAAAAACAATCTTCATGAATTTCGAGTATGTCGCAGGCCCACACACCGAATCGATATTGACTCATTTCGTCAAATAATATACTGAGTTTCGGTCAAAGAAAGAATGACATTAGTGTTGCCAGAGTCAAAATAATTACTAAAAAAAATCCGGTTTTATTGAGGACTCTTAAAGTTGGGAATGTGACATCTACTTTATGAAAATAAAAATTAGCATACACAAATATACTCAATAAGGTTAATTTTCTTGCCGTCAGATCCACTTGCAGTTGTCAATTTTATAACTAAAAATTTAATAATTTTGATGTTTGTACCAGCCCTACTAGTTTAAGAAAAATCGTTATTCTACAGACAGTCTGTACAGAGTACAGATATCTACAATAAGTTTCTTACATGCAAATTTATTTATATAAAAATTTCCCCAGCGTAAGTACTCGTATCTGCAACTTAAGTTTTTTTTTTTTTCAAATACACAAATTGGAAAGTGATCAAAATTTTTGAGTTATATTAATTTTCTTTTTATATATTTGCTAAGCTTAAGCAAAAAAAAGATTTTAATTTTATTTTAAGAAAATGTAAATATAGTTTTCTTCAAATATATTCTGTATAATTGTACATATAAATACATGGGCTTCGTTTCTCTCGTCAGCTGAAGGTAATATTATTGGAAAGAGATTAAAGGAATGAGATTAATAAAAATATGTGCGACCAAACACATACATGATAGATGAGAACAGATGTAAAATATGCACCTTGCATATGTCTTATGCAATTTTAGAAAATTATATAGGTTATAACAAGTGAATTTATTTATAGAGATGAACTCGAATTGACGTGGATTCGTGTACGGTGGAAATATTTATACTGAACTTTGCGAATTCCTAATCACGAAAATCATTAAATTTATGATCATTATAAAATTTATTAGGTATTTTCTAATTAGGTGGAATTAACCTTGAACAATTTTCTTTTAAGAATACATACGTACGTATATAGAACAGACGTCGTTGAATCATATAGCACGCGAAAATTTTCTAGTGAAGATCATAAAAATTTTTGTTAATTTTTTATTATTTTATTAGAAAATTAGAAAATAGAATATACGATACATTTTCAAACAAAATCGAAAATTAATATACCGTTACACAGTTAGTTTACGTTGAGTCGGGCCAGGAACACGGCCTCTATATTAAATTTCGAAATGTTACGATTAATATACAAATTTTAGAGTGATTAGAGTACAGCAGCTCATCAAATTTTGCGTTCGAACGACGGACGTTTATTTTATTTGTATTCATATTTAATAGACATTAGATAATATTTAGACTCGTGTTTATTTAGCTCAATCAATTTTTCAGTTCTACGAAAATATACAACGTTTTATTGATTCATAATCATCACATCATGTGGTTTCATTCAAAACATGATAGGCATAAAGTTAGGTCAATCTAACACAATTTAAATGGGAGCGTTTATTTTTAAATTACGTCCGGAACAGGAATAAAAACCCCCTTCCCGAATTACAACATATATTATATTTTTGGCTATAGTAAACGTTTAATAGAAAAAACCAATAGAATCTTAAAAGTCGTTCTCGCTAGCCCAATTTGATACAAGTGAATTTAGAGCAATCGCAGGAGGTTCTAAAAGTTAAGTTTTCCGGGTTCTGATTATTGGAACCTGCCCAACTTTTACAAAAAAGTGTCTCTGAACCTTTGTGAAGATAGCCCAATTGTCTATCCCCGAAAATCGAAAAAGTTGCTTATGGCAATACTATACATTTTTATGTATACTATTGCGACATTTAATTATTAATTATAGCAATAAATTTAAATTTGGCAATTATTCCAGGACATTTTTGAAATGTTTTCAAATTTTTTTTTTACTTAGTTTGACACTTGAAGAATTGTATAAATTGTGGAAAAGCGGGGGTTTGGGGGCCCCCATCTTCTAAAGTATACAACGAATTAAAATTACATTAAAAAATGTTTTGTATACCACTGATAGTTGATTTTTTAACATTTGTGGCACTATCAGAAGAAGCGATAAGAGCGATAAAAACTCTTTGATCTGTGTCTGCAAGGTTGACGAAGCAATTAATATTAATAAAAATAAAAAAAATATTGGTAAAATAAAAAAGTGAAAAATTTTCACCTCCTAAAAACTGATATAGGAAATAATCCTGCATTTAAAAATGTATACTACATACTTACCTGATTTTCTCGATGTATACGTAAAGTAAAATTACGCCAAATATACAATATGTTTACTCTCACCCCAGAAAAATGTTTGTGTCATGATGGCAGTAAATTTTTGGGGCTGACAGTAAAAATGTCGTGATTGTTTGGGCTGAGAGTAAAAAAAAATGTCATGATAGCAATAATTAGTGTTGTCATCGAATTTTTCGGGGATGGAATTTGGGCTATCTTCACATACAATGTCACTGAAACAACTTATGCCATCAACTTGTAATTTGTTTTAGCTATAAAGTCCATTTCCATCCAGTTCTTACATTAGAATTTCAAAAATATTTGTTTTCTACTTTCTATGCCTAAAGTGGGTTGCACCAAAAATCCTATCGTCTGTTATTGGTTGCTATCCTTCATTTATCCTACTAAGTGGAATACCATTTTAAAATAACATAAATTGCAGGTTAAAAATGATAGTTTGCTTGGTTTTCGAAATATTAGTAAATTTGTTCGCGAAAAATGCGTTCTTGTACTCGTTGCCCCTATCTCTGAAAAGAGTTGAAATAGATTAGAGCAGACATTTATCAATATCCTCTTGCAGATACTTTATCTTTAGCATATGATTTTTAAAATAAAGACGATAAATCATAGTAGCCAACTCGACGAAAAGAAAATTCAAAATGGCGGCAATGAAAAATTTCCCATCTCATTATCTAAGGAATTTGTATTATAAATTTTGAACTACAAATATGTACATACATATATTAAAATAAAAAATATTTTAAAATAATTTTTAGGCTAAATTTATTCCGCAGGAGTAGAATTTATTTAATTATTGAAAGAAATATATTCTGTGATTTACATGTACATTGACCTTTTCTTTTAAATATTTTAAAATCGGTCTAACTTTTCCGAGATTTTTTTTTACAGGATGAGCACTAGTTCAAAATGACAAAATATTTGAATAATAATAATTTAGTAGGCCAGGAGAATATTATGTATTTTATTTTGTTTTTTCTTAAAAAGTATATTTTTTTTTGTTTCACTTGAATAGAAACGACCATAGTTATCAATGAAGTGGAAGTGTTAGAAAATTTAACATAAATTAAATTAATTTTTCTGAAAAAAGTTACAATTTTAATATAAAAAAAAATTGGTAGAGGAAAAAAACTTAGTAAGGAACAAATAGCCCAAATTCAAGTGCTACACAGCGAGGCCACATTTGCAGCCGATAAGCGGGCCATACTAAGGGCAACACCCAATTGCGCACTATCTTGTGCAAAAATGAAAACGAGAGCTGGTGTGGAGACGAGCCGAATAACATTTTTGAGATCATTAAAACTTCAGATCACCTTATTCGATAAAAGCTTCAAAAGAAACCGCCTCTAAATCAGGAGAGGAAAAACAAAAGATTACACAAGAGAACACAAATTATAGAACAAAAAGAGAACACAAATGACATTATTTATGTCAATGAAAGTCTAACACTCTACAAGTTAAATTTATTGAAAAGAGCGAAAGAGGTGAAGGTTGCCAAAAAATATAAATACATTTGGAAGAGAGATGCAAATAATTGTATTGAAAATAATCAAGATCGAAATATTAATGATATTGTTTCACTTTTTAGTATGAACACTTTGACTGTTGATGCACCAACACCATACGATAATTTTTCGAATGATTCAGATATTTGAAAAAAATATTTTGATTCTAGGTGATATTAATATTAATGTATTGGTTGATTCTAGGGTTGGTAACGACTAATCCCTTTTAATGGTTTCAAATGGTTTTAAATCTTTTGTTACTGATATAACTAGACTTTCCTCTTCTACTTGCTTGTATCACGTTTTTGCTAGACATAAAATAAATTTAAATTTTTCAGCTACTGCCTTTGTTGAGCATTTTCAAGTTACTGACCACTCAAATATTTGCTTAAATATTTGATTTTAAAGAATTTGACTGCATAACCAATATATTTAGTCAAAATCCTTTACTTTATGAAAAATTAAATGCTTTATTAAGAAACTAGCTGAGTTACCCGGCGTTGCACGGGAGGTATATAAGCATGAGTTGTATTTTCGAATATTTTGTAGAAAATGTCTGGATAACTCAGTAGTTCCGGAGACGTAAGCTAGAAGAGGTTCAGGTGGATCATCCAGAGGAGGCTAATTCCCTTTTCCATTTGAACAACACATTCCAGGCGTTTCATTGTGAAACTTTAAAGCATGACAATACAAACAAATGTTTTCCATTTGCCTAATTGAAACATTGTAATCATAGTCTTTCTTGTAATTGAATGCTGCTAACTTTAAATCACCTCTAAAAGTTTCTATTAATCGTCTATATCATAATCGATTGACTTCCAGCCGGGCCTCACGATGTTCAATGGTTTCAATAGCTCTAGAAGAAGACATCCTACTTCGAACATTTTCAAGTCGTGTTTCACGCTGTTAGTTGTTTTATCAGCTCTAGAAGAAGATGTACTGCTTCGAACGTTTGCAAGTCATGTTTCATATACTGTTCGCTTGATTCAGCCACCCTTGCGGCTCTAATCTTCTTCGACTTTGCAGTTAATTGATCTTTTTTTTCGGTGGCATTTTTAAGCAAAAATGAAACGTGTAGCTAATTAATCAGGAATGACGGGCATTCAAAATAGAAATTAGTATTAATTTATCAAAACGATTTTAATGTTCCCTTCGATACGTTTCACCGCGAACTGTGTTTGAAAATGCCTTTACGGATTTTTTTTAAGCAAAATCAAATGTAATCATAGATTAACACGTTTATAAACTGGAAACTTAAATCTAATAAGAATGTATATTCACTTGAAATAATATTTAATACCTGGAAAATAATCACCAACAATTATTTTATTGCAATATAGCTAACTAATCGAGAACAACGGCATCCGAAACACAAATTAATATTAATTTATTCAAAACGATTAAAACTACGTCCACTTCGATAGGTTTTACCGCGAACTGTGGTTGAAAACTTGAAAATGACATTTCGAAAAACAAAAGATGTTTTTTTCAAACTAAGGCAATTTTACAATAATTTGAGTCCAAGGATGTTTCTTGTAGAAGATGCTATTTTCAAATATAAAACGCTAGTACTTTTCAAAGTAAATCAGTTTATACGTACAATATTTTTTAGTACCTTTCCTAGAATTGATTTTATGAAACAATCATTGATTATTTAAGTAATAAACTAAATAAAGTAATAAACTATTGGCGTTTAGTATGAAACTACTATTTTCATTAAAAGCCGCCGGTTGTAATAGTGGATTAAAATAGAATGTTAATTATTTCTGAAGTTATGTGGAAATTAGAACTCGCTGACTATGGTACATTTCAAAACAGGATATGATAAATAGGATATCACTAAACAGTACATGTCAAACAAATAAAAATGGATTATTAGTATAATAATATAAGTGTTCAGAGATTTGTCTTCAGTTAAAGTGATGAAAGATTATCTTAAATTTAAATTAATAAAATTAATTTGAATAATTAAATCAATTATAGTAGAGGTATGATTTGTGTATAAAAATCGCACGCTAGATATCCTTTTTGGTGTCTAAATTTGCGGCTAAGGTGCTATTTCGGAACATTTAAATAATTGTATCGATATATGTAAAAATGAATTCTTGATCCAGGGCAGACTTCCGGATTGGAGCATGTCACTAATTTAATATAACCCCTTTCCGTAGTCATTCCTGTCAAAAAATCTTAAAAAAATTGAAATTTGAGAAAAAATTTGTACCAGCCCCTAGACCCCGGGGTCCAGCCCCTTCAAAAGTATCGTGGACTTGGTCCTGAACATGTAACATATACATGGTAAAAATTTCATGGCGATCGGTAAAGCGGCTAAGGCGTTATTTCAGAACAATCAAATAATTGTATCTTTACATGTAAAAATGAATTTTTGATCCAGAGGTGCCCCCCCCCCCTCGAATTCGAACATGTCTCTTATTTCATATGACCCGTTTCCAAAGCTCATTCTCGTAAAAAAATAGACCCCGGGGTTCAGCCCTTTTCACAATATCGTAAGATTGGTCCTAAACATGCAACATTTGCATGGTAAACATTTCATGGCGATTGGTTGAGTGACTGAGAAGTCATTTTGAAATAATCAAATATTTGTATCTATAAATGTAAAAATTAATTTTTGATCCAGGGCTGGGCCCCTCAGATTCGAAAATGTCAGTAATTTCATATAACCAGCCCCATAAACTCATTTTCGTGAAAAAATTTATAGAAAAATAAAATTTTTGAAAAAATTTGTACCGCATTCTTAGACCCCGGGGTCCAGCCCCTTCCAAAATATTGCAAGGTTGGTTCTGGAATTGCAACTTCTACATGGTAAAAATTTCATGGCGATTGGTTGAGCGACTGAGAAGTCATTTTGGAATAATCAAATATTTGTATCTATACATGTAAAAATTAATTTTTGATCCAGGGCTGGGCCCTTCGGATTCAAACATGTCAGTAATTTCATATAACCAGCCCCATAAACTCATTTTCGTGGAAAAATTTAATGAAAATTAAAATTTTCGAAAAAAATTGTACCGCAGCCCCTAGACCCCGGGGTCCAGCCCCTTCCAAAATATCGTAAGGTTGGTTTTGCATATGCAACTTGTACATGGTAAAAATTTCATGGCGATCGGCTGAGACGCCCATTCGGAACAAACAAACAAACAAACAGGAATTCATTTTTATATATATAGATAGATGAGTCATGGCATAGAGTTTGTAGTTCCACAAATGTGGATATAGCATTTGTTACATTTTTATTCACTTTAAATAAGCATGTTAACTCTAGTAAAATATCTTACAATCATAAGTTGGGACCACCGACCAAATGGCATAGTGGTTAAGGCTTTGGTGTTTGGATCGGGAGGTACCGGGTTCGAATAGGGGCAGGATGCAAAGGGAATTTTCATTAACAAATTACGATCTGTGGTGAAATAGAACACATCTATGACCACCTGTCGGAGTGCAAAACTCATGGGCCAACCCATCTTCCATGCCAGTATAGGCGGGCTTGGAACTATGCAATGTGCAGATGGTGATAAAATCGGACCTATAGCCGTACGTCCTCGATTTTGCAAGCAATGCGTAAAGAGTTGGGAGTGCTTCGGCCCCAGAACAGATTGCATAGATTAAAACATACAAAAAAAAATAAAAAATAAGTTGATACCACTGATCCTATATACATGGATACGACATGAATGTCAGAAACCATATAAAACAACTGCAAAAAATGGGAGCACTTTTTTTATAATCATATCGCTCGTTTATATACACCTCTTGCTTTAAAAAAATATATCCGAAAGCTAGGACCCTACCGAGGCTAGATTTAATTTCGAAATTTTCTGAAATTGGTTTTTTATTACTATAGTCAATGAACAAATAATAATATTCAAATGATTTAAATTATAAATCACATTTTGTTCATTTAAATCATGTTGTACCGTTTTTGTATTCAAATTTCTTCTTGCGATTTCCCTTGACATTTCAAATGTGCACCTGCAAATATTTCAAATAAAAAAAAGAGTTCGTGTCGTCAAAACGTCAAACGCCAAAAACTAATAGGAACCAGTTTTCTGTTTACATTGTTTGATTTTCGAAAATTCGGAATTCAAGAAAAGAAAGAAAATTTTTCTGTCTCTGTCACAAACGTAAAACTATTTGTTCACTACCATATAGTTTTTGTCATGTCGTATCCATGAATATAGATCAGTGGTTGGCACAGTACACATAATGAAGGTAATATATTGCGCATCTGTCAAACAACAATGGCGGAACATAGAGACCTTTTTATAATAATATGTATACGTATACATATGTACACGCCTAGAAAAGCTTAAAAAATAAAAGTTACTTTCAATAAATAAAAAATTTATTTAATTCAAATACATTTATTTATGTAATTATTTTATTTAGTTTTCGTTTATTATATAGGATAGGTCTCTAACTTTCGCCATATTGAAAATTTTTCCTAGCTGCGCAAAAATGAACGAAAATAGAACCAATGAATTTATTACCTCCCCTACCTATATTAGTTTCACCACATGCACTAAGCGCGGTCCAATATCTCAGCGATACACGAAATTAACGATGCCATTGAATATCTATGTAAAGGGAATTACTATCGTTGTCAAATTATACAAGGAAATGGATGATCCGAAATTTTTTTGAGCCAACAAAGTCAAAAATGTGTGATATATAATGCAAATTGTTGTTGAAAATTATTGTTGTAATGCAATTGTTGTTGAACCGCCGTTTGAGACCACACATTTTAACTTTGTTGGTTTGGCTCGAGTCGAGCAAATTTCATGCGGCCGCCTTTAATGTTTTGTGGAAATTTTGTAGGATTAGTGCTGCTGTGATTTTGCATCGTGGTCTCCACTTATGTTTTAATCGTAAAATTTTGTTTATATATACCTATATACATAAATAATATATAATATAAAATAAATCTTGATGCTACTGCTATCAAAATATAATATTTTTTTAATTGGAAAATACAAAACCAACCAATTCCCATGAAAAAAACTCTTATGGTGTTTTTTGACATTAGTTATTGTTTTTTTTCTCAATCATTTAACAGGAATCGCTTTTCTGGGTTTTTATACCAATTGCAAATTTCGACTATTAAAAACCATAATGGTAAATTTACCAGCGAACCGGAATTTGGCCGCAGGTGGCCCTATTCTGTCTTTCCCTGGGAATAGGGAATTGGGAAAAATATTTTCATAGCATTTTTGTCTAAATTGTATTTTTCTGGCCTACTGAAAAAAAAGTTTAGTGCAAAAATTTTCAAAATAAAGTGAATTGGGAAACTTTTGTTCCACAAAATTTTTATTGGGAATAATATTTTCCCATTTCACTTTGTTTCAAAAATATTAACACCAAACATGTTCCCTCTAGGCCAGAAAAATACAATTTAGACAAAAATGCTATGAAAATATTATTCCCAATTCCCTATTCTCAGGGAAAGACAAAATAGGGCCACAGGTAATGTAAAATTGGAAACATAAAACAAATTGTTGTTAAAAGCATTAAGCAATCTAGAAGGCATTATTTGGAGAAATTGTTTGAAAAAAATAAAAAGAATCCTAAAGCTCAGTGGCGTTGGCGTACAATTAATAACTTAATAAAGGAAGCACCAAGTACTGTAAAAACTTAAGAACTTAGTGACTGTGACGGAGAAATTCATAATAATGACTCTAAAATAGCTAATGTTTTTAATCAGTTTTTGGGCACGGTTTCAGATAAGTTAAAGCAAGAGAGTATTAAAGATCTGTTTAGACGAATTTAGAAGAAACATATTTTTGTTTTCTAACTATTTTGAAACAGAAAATTTCTTTTTTACTCCGATAATTCCTTCTGAAATTCATAAGATTATTACAGGATTACAAAATTCGGAATCATGCGGTGAGGATGGTTTCAGTAATGTACTGATTAAAAAAATTGTTTTGATATTATTGAACCTACCCACATTTATTTTTAATTTTAGTATTTGTGCTGCCACCTTTCCAAAGAAACTTAAAAATGCCATAATTATTATATTGTTCAAAAGCGGGGATACCACCACTAATATGTCGAATTGAAATAAATGAATCAAAAATAGCTCGATTTTCTCTTGTCTGACAAAATGTTTTAACAATGTTTAATTCGATTTCAGAGTGCCGTTAAACACAGAAGACGCGATGTGGGGCTCTATTCATTGATATTACCAAGGCGATCGATATAGTGGGCCATGAAATTTTTTTTAGTAAGCTATATCATGCTGGATTTAGGGGTATGGAGTTGGAATGGTTTATGCTGGGACCTATTTTGGGGTGTCGATGCTGGGACCTATTTTGTTTATCGTTTATATCAACTCTCTGTTTAATTTACAATTCAACGGGAGTCAAAAAAAATGCATGATGCAAATGGTGTAATTTGCATTCTATGATCCTGAGTCATTAAACCAAATTTATGCTGTTTAGTATGAGAAATACTAATGTACACTCTAATAATGATTTGGTTAAGTGTCATTCTGTTAATTGTGATAATTTTATGTGTACAGATAAGTGCATTAATATTGATAGGGTGGGGCATTTCAAATATCTAGGCGTTACTATAGACGATCATTTGAAATTTGTAGACCACATTAAAGTTGTTTGTGTTGTTTTATTCCAAAATTAATTACGGTATTGCTTGTTGGGGGGGGGGGGGACATTTTTAAATAATTTAAAACCATTAATGGTAGCCCAAAAGTATGCTCTCTAAGTCATCCTATTCAAGGACAGACGTTTCTCGTCTCTTACTTTGTTTGAGGCTTCTAAGATTTTGCCATTACGTCATCTGTCTGTTTATAGAGTTTTGAAAATATTTTATACAAGAAGTGGGTATGAAAAAATAAAAAGTAACATAAAGTATAATTTAAGAACTACAAATTTGTGTGTTGTTCCTATTACAAAAAAGAATATTTCCGTCGATTCTTTGAATGTTCTGCTCCATCCTTGTATAATAATTTATTCCTATATAATCTTAAAATATGGCTATTTGATATGATTGATGACATTGAAAGGTCATTTTTAAAAGTAATCGCATAGTGCATTTGTCTTTTTTGTGTTTTTCTTTTTTCTTTTATTGTTATTTTAAATTTTTCTGACCCAAAGTTTATTTTTTGTTTTCGTAGTTTTCTCTTACCTTTTGCCTTTTTGTAGATCTTTTTTCTTTTTTCATTTTTCTTAATCATATTTATATTCATCTATTTAATATCCAATATTTTGGACCTCATGCAAATTAAATTTTCACATATAATTTTTTTATTTGACCGGGCATTTAACACAACATGTCAATATGTTTCAAATCTCCCTAATTATTTATCTGTAGGCTTGATTATTTTATTTTTAAAATATAATAGTGAACCAAATTTTGTAATTTTTATTGTTTTTAATTACTATGTATAGTTTCGTTAACTAAATGTATAAAAATTGTAATTTAGATAAATAAATAAATAAAAATAATATATATCTAAAGAGGTTACTAACCGGACAAGTGGTGCAGTGGTTAAAGCTTCGGCACTTGGACCAAGAGGTACCTGGGTTCTAATCCCATCAGAGGCTAGATTCAAAATCGAATTTTCATCATCGATTACAATAGGTGATGTTAATAAACACAACTAAGACCCTCTGATCGAGTGCAGAATTCAGCACCGATCCACCTTCCACGTCAATATACAGATTGACATGGAGCTTGCAATGTGCAGGTTGGTTTATTGTAATTGTGTGAGAAGGTGAATAGGTGAATGGGTTAATGATGTGGCGTGGTATCACAATGGGCCAAAATTGGCTTGAGTGTCAACCACTGAAACCTAAGAGGTTACTACTGTTGCAATGGGGTTAGTTTTCACTTTATACTGAGACTGGTCCAAATCCAAATGAAAAACATGAATTTTACCAAAAATCAAGGGAACACTGGGTGTAATATTCAAAAGTTGTATACTTCAAAATCGCATTACAGCCGTAGAAACCTCTTAGATTTTAGAACAAATCACTTTAACCGCGGTTTTTTGGTATACGATTTTTAAATACCCACCCAATGTTCTCAAAGATTTATCTGATGGTTCCTCCTCTTTTAACGTGATTTTGAGGAAAAAAGCTTTTGAATATTATACCCAGTGTTCCCGTAGATTTTCAATAAAATTCATATTTTCTATTTGGACCGGGTCTAGTACACCCCGATCCAGCATTAGTAATCTCTTTGAAATGTCTTAGGACAAAGCACTATCAATATGGTTTTGAAGTAAACAAAATAAACTGTTAAACTGAATTATAAACTGGAAAGTTGATGGTTTTAGGACGAGTTAGGACAAACTTCAAATACGTCAATGGTTTAGATTATGGGTTAATGGTTTCCCATTTTTAACGTATCGTCACAACCATAGTCCAGAAACATAAATAATATAAGGGTAATAAGGTGGTTACAATATAGGTTTCCTCAAATCAAGACATACATTTCTCCTTACAATTTTTTGTGAACGAATGATTTTATTATGTCGTATAATGAGCAGCGATCATTAAATTTTAATTCGCCAAAAACATGTTAGAATATTTATTAAGTTGTATATTGGTAGCCCAAATTGGTTTAGGTTGCCCAGACCTGATTTAAATTTATGATAACGTAATAATGCCAACAATGTGACTGGCATGTATTAAAATGCTGTTAAAAACTCAAAACCATGTGTGTTTTATATCTTTTTTTTTTTGGTGCCCACCTATATGTACGCGTATATAGATTTTAGATTTTACTCATGTGTATAATAAAAAAAAAATACATCTGTGATATGTATTTAATTGAAGGAAATATTTGACTAAGCACTAAAAATTCTTTTGTAAAATAAATTTTAGATTCACGACAACTAAAAAATTAATTGTAAAATATATCTAAGCTCTTTTTAAAAAAAACGTTATAAAAATGCACCAAGTTTAAGGCAAAGACTGCCAACGACGTTTATAATTACATTTTATACAGCTGTGCTATGAACCAATACACGTTAAATGTTACAAATTCTCCAGTTCACGTTTAAAAAACCACTTCGCTGTTTTAGTCATTTTACGTCCATGTCGTCTATTTACTTTAAGAAAATTCTCATTATAATTCGGATGTGTATATATAGAAAGACGTCTGTGTTAAGACAACGTTTAATATCTATACTATATTACTACATACACTTGAACTCGTGTAAACCTCAGAAAATTTTCTATTTTTAACTAAATAAAATATGTATATTCCATAAGATTCTATTATCGATGGGAGGAGTGTTTCCCATCAAGGTCTTCCTTTTCTAATTTTAAACTGATTGATCGTGCGTATACCCAAAATATACATTTTTCATTTATTTTGTATACGGCCGCCTAAAATCACAGAATTATTAAAACAATGTCTTATATTTAAAAAAAAAAAAAAATTAGAATTCAAGCCTTGACAACCACAAAATTTTTCTTAAATAAATTTTTGTCGCTATTTTTATAAAAAAAAAAACCGAGAACCACAAATACTTTGGTGTTGTATCTATTTTTTATTTCGTTTTTCCCCAAAAATAATTTATCTTATTTTATTATACGTATACAATATATATGTGTTTCAAAATCATCGTAAACATTTTGTAGAATCGTGAAAAATATTTTACCGCATTTTTATGATTAAAAAATAAAATCTCTGCTCACTTGAAGATGAAAAATAAAAATAAAACACACAAAATGCAAATGACACGTAATTTTGGTCTGTTTGTTGGCAAAATGTAAAGTTTCCGCAGTATCCCGGCCGCACACTATGTGTAAGTGTGTGTTGCGAATTACGATAAAATAAAACTCTGTTTTCTTGTAAAATAATTAGGCTAATTGCGGCGGGGTAAGTTGTAATAACAACGCATAACTTACAACAAAGTGTTTTTAATATAAAGTGTTTAATGAACCTGAAATGCGTATATTTGCACAAAGTACCCGGAATTGGCCGATTTCGCAATGGACGCAGATAAATTAATTTTCATAATCCGATTTTATCACGATTTAAAATTTATAGTTTGATTTTATAATTAGTGAAAATATATTGCGATAAAGAATTTAGCGTGAAATTAATTTTATCATAAAATAATTTTCACTTTCTCATTCCAGACGACATTTAGAAGGCGATACTTAGGTTGTTCTTTAAGTCAAAATTATGTCGAGTTTTATAATTTTGTTAGTGAATGTTAAAACTTGCTTGCTCAATTCTGTGCTCTGAAAAATCGGTACATAGCCCAAAGTGAAGTGAATCTTTAAATTTATAACAATTATAAGTAATATCATAATTTTCTTTATAACGAGTTTGTCACAAATTCTGTTGAAATGTTTTTTGTCAGTTTAAAGACCGTATACGGGTGAATCTTTGCATTTTTACGATTTGCTTTCGTAAATTTACAGCACATATAATTTTCCAAACATCGCGTATTATTTTATTGTTTTATTATGGTTTTTGTGAAGCGGGACCGAATATTATTTTTTATGGTACAGCTTAATTTGGAAACTTAGATTACAACGCCATGAAGAAAAAGTTGGAATTAAATGTTTGGTATGGGGTCGTGTATGCTTCATTCATACTTTAAACAATTACCTAGTATGTAGTAGTCAACTAAGTATAATATGTTTTCTAAAAATTAACTTTATATCGCATATCGTGACCAATATCACTAAGGACCAATACATCGAATCATCCAAAATTAGAATTTTATAGGAATCACTAAAAACCTTATATCTTTCCAAAAATCGCGTTAAATGGTAAAAGTGATTCTACAAATTATTAGCATTTATCAGTCGAAGCATATTGCTTTATCTATACATCTATACATACAAATGAAGTTGACCGTCCGCATCACTTCCGTTTACTGGCTTTCGGGCTAAAACATTGGCACCAAAGCGTTCTCTCGGTTCATTTTTGCCTTTCTAATTTTCATGCATAGTTTACCGTGATCTGTATAGAACATAATACATATCGCTTATTTGCCTCAGCCCACAAGAGTCACACAATCCAAAATTTGTAATTTTTCAGTAGAGCGATTTGAAAATATCACTCAAAATTGTGCGTAAAAACTGCGTTGTTCAAAAGTAAATAGAAATACGTTCTGATAGTAAAATATTTTTTTTTCTCTTCCTACATCCTCTTCGAATAGTTTCCGATATCTTAAAATATAAATTTCTTTCACGAATTGAGTTATTTTTTATATGGAGTTTTATCTAATGACTAGTCGTTGTAAAGTGGGCTTTTTATCTGGGCGTGTCGATCCTGCAAAACGAATAATCAAACTACAATAGATGTTGGAAATGCCAGCTCAACAAAACTTCCAAATATTCCTAACGGTGGCACAAGTTCATCTGCTATAGATGACGTTCAGGTGAGCATAAATAACCTCTGTTCTAAATTCGATGGCGTGGAAAACTCACAACGTTTTATCTCAGATGCGGTGGATGCTTTGTGAAATGATCTTAAAATCGCATTAGAAGAGGTTTAAAATCTAAAACTGCACATTAAAAAGACTGCTGATGAATGTACTTCACTTCGTCATAGAGTTAATCTACTTGAGTCGTTAAATGATTCTATTGTGCAACAAAAATTAGCGTCCAATATAGTGATAACTGGAATACCAGACAAACAAGCTCGACAATAAAGAAGTGATATTAAGAGTATTGTCATTTGTTCAACCTGAGATCAGTTCCAATGATGTTCTCGATGTAAGTAAAGTTGATTCTACAAAATCTAAAACAAAAACACCAACTGAGATTTACATTGTCAAACTAACATCTGTTGAAATCAAAACTGGAATACTTAACAAAATGAAAAACTTCAAAAATGTCTCTACTGATGATTTGGGCATACAATTCGCAAATCATGTAAGGAACAGAATATATATCATGCATCATTTATCACCACTTTAATCCAAATTGTACAAAGCGGCCAATGTCATCAAACGCGAAAAAAAATTTCGTTTCTTGTGGATTCGGAATGGGATCATCATGCTACGAGAAAATCAAACATCGCAAGTATTTTATATTCGATCACATAATAACATTGATCGAATTAAAAACTCGCTACTATAACAAAAAACTAATTAATTTTATGGTTATTTTCTATTGTAGTAGAGCAATTACAAATTCTATGTTTTTATTTATGGTCATATTCTATTGTGGTAGTACAATTACAAATTATATTTTTTGCTTAACTGTAAGGTAACAGGTATAACACCTGCATGTAATTCTATTACCAATTTTATTTTTATTGTCCTAGGAAAATTAAAAATGTTATTCTTTTAGTAGCATATTTAACACGTTCATAAACATAAAAGGCACAATGGTTTAAATAATGCAAGGGCTGAATTGTTTATAATTATATGCAGTCTTACTTTGAGAAATTTACAACAACAATCCCATATATGTAATTCCAATTTGGAATTATTTTAAACCTGCAGTCTTACTTTGAGAAATTTACAACAACAATCCCATATATGTAATTCCGAAATGGAATTATTTTAAACCAACTTTTCTGCTGGTATAGAATTATTCTATTCTACCCGTAGTTTTAATGTTCACCACCAGGGCAGTTTTATTGACTACTTTTATTTTTAAATGTTGGCAATAAAAATATAAAAGTGATTTTTGTTATTTTGACATCGAATTTTTCTAAACAAGACGAAAAATTAGCTATGATTTGTAATAATATTCAATAATATTCTAGTACATTACTATTTAATTGAATATATTTAGTTGCGTTTTTACGTTGTTTTCAAATTCAAAATGTGAATGTTACCAACTAATAAAAATAAATTAAAAAATATCTTTGGTTGTTACTTTGAGCACAAATTAATTCTATACCAGAATGGAATTAGCTTGTACCAAAGTAAGACCGCAATAGTACGCACAAACGTAACATTTTGTGAAAGCACAAATACTTTTCGCATTAAAATCGGTATATTGTTTATAGGATGCATCTCGGTTTAAACTTAAACCTAATCAATTTATGGTTAAGTTATTTTAATTCAAATTTTGTGTTATGGCAAATTGTAAATTATAACATTATTTTGCAAAACATCCGCAGCCTACGAAAAATTTCGATACGTTCTTAATGGTGTTATGATACTGACTAGTTTTCAAGTGCTGTAATGTGCTGTAAAACTATTAAAGCGAAAAAGAGAAACAACTAATTTAAACAGTAGACAACACTATGCGCATTTATTTTGATGTTATGAAAATAAAATAATATATCTGTGCAGCTTGCGCTGCAATATTTTGTTTTGAAATATGATTGTACTATACACGTACACACAAAATCACATTACTAATAAATGACTATACGTCAAAAAAAAAATAATTAAAGTTGATTTATTTTTTATAGATTTGCCCAATTTAAAGTGCTGCAAAAGTAAGCTATATCATTTGTTGCTGAATTTATTTTTATTTTTTGTTTATATGTTGTATACACTCTTTCTTTCATGTGATTTGTACTAGCATTACTTGTCCTACTCTTTTTTCATTTTTAATCACATGAACCATTTGAAGAACTAGTCAGTGTCATAACACCATAACTAATTTGAATCAACTTAATCATGATTTCGATATTATATTTCTTACAGAAATTTGGATTTCAAGTTCTGAAATCAGTAACTATAATCTAGATGGCTTTTCCTTCTTTGCTAACTGTAATGATCAATATCTGGTGGTGTTGCTGTACTTATAAGATCCACATTAAACTATCGGGTGTATTCCTTAAATTTCAAATCTGCTGATATTATGAAGGTAACTTTAATGCTAAATAATATTAAATATTGTTTTATTTTGATTTACAGTGCCGACATGTTCTACCATCACATTGACGATACTTTATGGAAGATTATTACCCCTAATATGGTTTTCGCATTTTACATTCCCGGTGAATGCAACTCGTCAAACATATGATCTGGTATTATGGTTTTCGCATTTGACATTCCCGGCGAATCCTACTCACATTTTTGGTATTACGATATTCACCTAAACGAGCTGAACTGTCAAAATGATTCGTCATCTTTATGTAGGCGAATCTTATAAAATTGGTTTTCTGTTTTCATTTCACAGTCAAAATCAAACAATGGAGGTTCACGTGTAAGTAATTATATTTTCAAAATAAACGGAAGCGATGGAGAAAAATCCCGGTCTTGCCTGTTTTGGAAGGATTTGACCGTAATGTTGAATAGCTTGGGACCTCCTATAAAATAATGCACCAGGCAGAGTAAACGGATTACATTGGTCCCTTAACGATTTTCACATCCTTGCCATGTTAATATTTTCAAATGGTTTATCATTAAAAGATAGATCGACACTAGATAACATGATTTTAAACTGATTTTAGATTAATTGAAAATAAAACCGTAATTTATAAACACAAAATCTGAATAATATATGATTACAGCAACACAAGTATTGTCAAAAAACCACAAATGTCAAAAAAAATTGTTTTAAAAATTATTATTCGGCTAGTGTTACTAGATGTGCACTCGCCAAAATAAAAGCGAAAACCATATAATACGAATACCCAACTGACACGGATTTGAGATTCACCGTGAATCGTTCGGCGAGGCGAAAACCATAATAAGGGTGTTATGTCTCGCTTCTTTAGAATAAAATGTGACACTATTTCACATTTTATATCATTTACCAGGTTGCTAGATTGAAAAATTGTGATATTCTACTACATTTCTATCAAGACAATTTGTTCGCATTTGTACTACATAGTAGGTTGTGATAGCAATAGAAAAAAAATAATTCATAAATGAAACAGTTGTCCATTTTAGTTTAGGAAAGCGAGACATAATCTTCGATAAAGTATCGAAAATGTGATTGTAGAACATGTCGGCAGATTACATTCCTCATCGCCTGTTTCGTTTTTAATTGAATTAAACCAACTTCTAAGTACTACAGATAAATCATCGCATAAAATCATTTTAGGTGACATGAATATTGATTTTATAAAAAATTCCCAAATCAAGGATGACTACTTGTCGTTATGTGCTTCATATGGTTTAGAATTATTATTTTGGTATAACTAGGCCAATCACTAATTCCTGTATTGATCATGTACTTTCTGAAATCCTTGATCAACGTTGTGAACTTGAGCTGAAAAATTTACATCTTTATGTGACTGATCATCCCGCAATCCACTTAATTTTGAAGATTTCAAAAGCTGTTGCAGGAAAGTTTGGTCGAAAATGCCATTATTCATATCAAACTAGAGTGAATTACCCTGGTTAAGTTGAAGCTTTGCAGAACCCAACAATGCTTGCTCAAATTTTCTTGATAATTTCAATAGTATTCTAAATAAGTTTAAAACAACTACCAACATTAAACGGAATAATGTTAAATTGAAACCTTGGATGACTAATGCATTGTTAAAACTCATTAATGATCGAAACAGTTTAGCTAAAAAAATTTCGAAAAAACGTAATAATTTTTTATTAAAGAATAAACCGGATAGACTAAACGCCAAAATTAAAACCTCAGTGCCATTGGCAAAAGAAATATACTTTAAAAATAAATTTGAAGCCGCTACAGATCTGAAGGCTAAATGGAAAGTGGTCAATAGTGTGTTGAAAGGAACGGGTGCCTTTCGTATAAGAATACGATAAATTCAATTGATATTGGTAATAACGGATCCTTTAATTATTGCCAATAATTTTAATGAACATTTTATTAAAATTCCATGCATTATATTAAATGAAAATCGCGAAAATGTATTTTTTAATAGCGCCATTTCACATAATTTGATTCTTTCTCGGTCTGTAAATTAAATTTTTTTCTTTTTTCCTATAAGCAAAGCGGAAATTATATCGGTAGTCAGTGAACTGAAATTCAGTTATTCTTGTGGATTAGATGGAATATCCAGTATTATGGTCAAACAAATAGTATTTAGTATAGCTCACATTCTCGAATTTATATTTATCTTGTGTGTCTCTGGAAAGGAGTGTTTCCAGAAAAATTGAAAAACGGCGTTGTTAGTCTTTTCATAAAAAGAGTTCACAACTAGACCCTAACAATTACCAACCTATAACTATTTTAAAAACATTTTCTAAGGTATTTAAGAAAATTATAAAATCTAGGTTGGTTGATTATTTGAACAAGGTTGGTTTTCTTGATAAAAGACAGTTTGGTTTTATAAAAAAGTCATCAACAGAAAAAACCCTTCTTTCATTTTTAGCACCCGTGCATGACTATCTAAATGACAATCTGAAAGTTTCCGCTATATTTTTTGATAAAGCTCAAGCGTTTGATACTGTTGATCATAAAGTATTACTAACAAAACTGTCCCAGATCGGTGTTAGAGGCCCTGCGCTGAATTTATTTAAAACATATTTACGAGATCGGTATCAATGTGTCTGTATTAATCAAATTTATAGTGATGAAAAAGTTATCAATGTAGGTGTTCCGCAAGGATCGGTGTTAGACCCATTGATCTTTCTGATTTATTTTAACTCAATTTTTGATCTTACAATGCATGGTAATATTGTTGCCTTCGCAGATGACATGGCGTTGGTTTACGCAAAGTCCAGTACTAGTTCCATGAAATGTGAGATGTCGAAGAATGGTAGTGCATATAAATGATTTTATATGCATAACATGATTCTCAGCTGTAAATCTAAAAATATACACTTTAGTTTGAGATCAATAAACAATGATGTTACACCTATCATCTATCATTCACTAAATTGCGACAGTTTCAATTGTAATTCATTATGTATTCCAATCGAAATAGTGGATTCGTTTAAATATTTAGGAGTAACTTTGGATAGTCAGCTTAACTTCAAAGGTCATGTGGTCAACTTAAAAGTTATACTTAGGCAGGCACTTAATACATTTTTCTACCTGCGTTCCATTTGTACTCCAGAATTTTTGAAAAGTCTTTACTATGCCCTAGTTGATTTCCACCTTCAATATGGATTAACATGTTGGAGAGGTATTTACCTGACAAATATGAAAGCGTTAGTGACATTACAAAAAGGGGTCTTGAAAGTAATGTATTATCTGCCAAGAACCACTCCGTCATTTCCATTATTTTTGAGACATCGTATATTACCTCTCAGATATCTGTACGTGTTTAAAGTACTTAAAACATTTTTTATTATGAGCGGAAATCGGTTGCTCAATAACTCCAGGGATGAGCCTTATATGTTCCGAAATAAGAATAGAATAAAAATACCACAGCCAAATAAAGAACATTTAAAATTTTTTTTTCTTATACCGCTCCTAAGTTCTATAGTCAATTGCCACCCGATATTATGAATGCAAATAGTCTGAAAGGATTTGTCTGTCTATTAAAAGATTGGTTATTTAATGTTGAGGATATCGAGCTTTTGTTCTAATTATAATCTAAAGGTCGTTTGATAAATGACATTTTTCACTGGATGTGCTTCCAATTTTGCCATGTTATGTTATTTTTTTAAACTATTTCTAATAAAGTTAGAGCTCCTAATAGGTTTATAGAACCTGTGGGGGAGCAAGAAAGAAAAAAATCATGAAATTTAGGTTGCCAAAAGTGTACAAATAAAAATAATAAATTAAAAACTATCATAAAAGAATAAATAAATAATACATACAATAAAATTAAAATTCCAGCTCATATTTAGTGAATACAATACAAAAAAGAAAAATTAGAAGTAGGTTTCAATGTTGTCTATATTAATCAGCCAATGTCGAATCATTTTATCAAAATAGTGTTTGCGGCCAATCGGAATGAATTTCAACTCTATTGGTAATTTGTGAAACCAATACAATCCCATATAAAAGTAAGACCTTCTGAACCTTTCATTATTACAACGTAAACCGGCAAAGTTGTTCGGATTTCTTAAAGTATACGTGTGATGAATACGACTATGGAAACTGGAACTCCGAACAAAAAACATCTTTAATACCTTATAAACATAGAGATATCTTAAAGGTAATAATTTCAAATCTCGAAATAAGGGAATTGTTGGAGTTGTTAAAGGCCGACAATAAATCAATTTAATAATCCGTTTTTGTGAGATGTATAGGTCCTTTATATTGGAAAAATAAATCCCACCCCAGCTTGATATACCATACATAATAATAGATTCAACTAGTGCATGATATAGAACTCGCAATGTTGACGGTGGGCATAATTGCTTCAGATGGTAGAATTTATAAGTCGCAGTAATAACATTTTTTCTGACAATGGTGAGATGAGAATTCCATTTCAACTGCGAATCGATGGTAACTCCTAAGTACTTAAACTCATATACGAGGGAAATTTCAAAGCACTGTGATGAACATGAGTGTCCAGAGCAAAATGGAACATGATACAAAACCTTAAAATTGGGAGATGCGGCCTGGCCAAAAAGCATTACTCTGGATTTATTACTAAGAGCCAGGCGATGGTAGTAAAACCAATTACCAAGATTCACTAAGTCTGTGCAAACTAGGTTCTGTAATTCCGAAGGGTTTGCTGAAGTGTAACTTAATGCTAAATCGTCCGCAAATGCAGTGGTGTGCCCCAGAAGATCGATGTCGAATATAGAATTTATGTAGATTAAGAATAGAATAGGTCCTAATACTGATCCCTGCGGAACGCCGCAATTTAAGTAACCAGGTTCACTAAATTTATCATTTATTTTAACAATTTGGCTACGATTGTTGAAATAACTAACAAACCAGTCAAAAACTTTACCTCTGATACCTATATTTAATAATTTGTTTGCAAGAACCTCGTGATCCACATGTCTGTGAAGTTAGCCCAGGATTTCATCCCAGAAAAATAAAAAATGTCATCAGGCAACATTAAAACTGCATTATCATCCCAGCCCAGGATTTGTTTATAATTTTTGTTAAATATGATTAAATATGTAGTGCATCGCAAAAAAAAATATAATGTGAATACTTATCCCAGAAAACAAAAAAATTACAGAATATTGTACATTAAAATAATAATAAAAAATTTTAATATACGTGTTTAACTTTATAATATTCGTACTGTTATAGCGCCAATCACAACATACGGATCGACTTGTGATTTTAACTGTGAATAGTGGTCATCATTACGAGTCGATACGGTTTGCTTCAGTTCCCGGAACTCGTGGTTCCTGGGAACCATAAATTAAATTCCGTCATCCTTGGGCCATACAGATAAGAGCCTATTGCGCCAATCTCAACATGCAAATCAACTCAGGATTTTTAGGGTAGGCAACAGTTATTATGACAAGCCGATTCAATTAAGAGATTAAGAGTTCCGGAAATCGAATCAGTTCATATCGGCTTGTCATAATGATTGTTGCCTACCCTAAAAATCCTGAGTTGATTTGCATGTTGAGATTGGCGCAATAGGCTCTTATCTGTAGGGCCCGAGGATGACAGAATTTAATTTATGGTTCCCAGGAACCACGAGTTCCGGAAACTGAAGCAAACCGTATCGACTCGTTACGATGACCACTATTTAAAATTAAAATCACAAGTTGGTCCGTATGTTGAGATTGGCGCAATAGGCCCATATGTGTATGGCCCAGTATATGAGAACCAGTTTTTTATTAATGGTTAACAGGAACCACGAGTTCCGGAAATCGAATCAGTTCATATCTGCTTGTCATAATGACTGTTGCCTACCCTAAAAATCCTGAGTTGGTTTGCATGTTGAGATTGGCGCAATAGGCTCTTATCTGTATGGCCCAAGGATGACGGAATTTAATTTATGGTTCCCAGGAACCATGAGTTCCGGAAACTGAAGCAAGCCGTATCAACTCGTTATGATGACCACTATTCATAATAAAAATCCCAAGTCGATCCGTATGTTGAGATTGGCGCAATAGGCCCATATGTGTAAGGCCCAGTATATGAGAACCAGTTTTTTATTAATGGGTCCCAGGAACCACGAGTTCCGGAAATCGAATTAGTTCATATCGGCTTGTCATAATGACTGTTGCCTACCCTAAAAATCCTGAGTTGATTTGCATGTTGAGATTGGCGCAATAGGCTCTTATCTGTATGGCCCAAGGATGACGGAATTTAATTTATGGTTCCCAGGAACCACGAGTTCCGGAAACTGAAGCAAACCGTATCGACTCGTTACGATGACCACTATTTAAAATTAAAATCACAAGTCGGTCCGTATGTTGAGATTGGCGCAATAGGCCCATATGTGTATGGCCCAGTATATGAGAACCAGTTTTTTATTAATGGTTCCCAGGAACCACGAGTTCCGGAAATCGAATCAGTTCATATCTGCTTGTCATAATGACTGTTGCCTACCCTAAAAATCCTGAGTTGGTTTGCATGTTGAGATTGGCGCAATAGGCTCTTATCTGTATGGCCCAAGGATGACGGAATTTAATTTATGGTTCCCAGGAACCATGAGTTCCGGAAACTGAAGCAAGCCGTATCAACTCGTTATGATGACCACTATTCATAATAAAAATCCCAAGTCGATCCGCATGTTGAGATTGGCGCAATAGGCCCATATGTGTATAGCCCAGTATATGAGAACCAGTTTTTTATTAATGGTTCCCAGGAACCACGAGTTCCGGATATCGAATCAGTTCTTATCGGATTGTCATAATGACTGTTGCCTACCCTAAAAATCCTGAGTTGATTTGCATGTTGAGATTGGCGCAATAGGCTCTTATCTGTATGGCCCAAGGATGACGGAATTTAATTTATGGTTCCTAGGAACCACGAGTTCCGGAAACTGAAGCAAACCGTATCGACTCGTTACGATGACCACTATTTAAAATTAAAATCACAAGTCGGTCCGTATGTTGAGATTGGCGCAATAGGCCCATATGTGTATAGCCCAGTATATGAGAACCAGTTTTTTATTAATGGTTCCCAGGAACCACGAGTTCCGGAAATCGAATCAGTTCATATCGGCTTGTCATAATGACTGTTGCCTACCCTAAAAATCCTGAGTTGATTTGCATGTTGAGATTGGCGCAATAGGCTCTTATCTGTATGGCCCAAGGATGACGGAATTTAATTTATGGTTCCCAGGAACAATGAGTTCCGGGAACTGAAGCAAACCGTATCGACTCGTAATGATGACCACTATTCAGAGTTAAAATCACAAGTCGGTCCGTATGTTGAGATTGGCGCAATAGGCCCATATGTGTATGGCCCAGTATATGAGAACCAGTTTTTTATTAATGGTTCCCAGGAACCACGAGTTCCGGAAATCGAATCAGTTCATATCTGCTTGTCATAATGACTGTTGCCTACCCTTAAAAGCCTGAGTTGGTTTGCATGTTGAGATTGGCGCAATAGGCTCTTATCTGTATGGCCCAAGGATGACGGAATTTAATTTATGGTTCCCAGGAACCACGAGTTCCGGAAACTGAAACAAGCCGTATCGACTCGTTATGATGACCACTACTCATAATAAGAATCCCAAGTCGATCCGTATGTTGAGATTGGCGCAATAGGCCCATATGTGTATGGCCCAGTATATGAGAACCAGTTTTTGATTAAAGGTTCCCAGGAACCACGAGTTCCGGAAATCGAATCAGTTCATATCGGCTTGTCATAATGACTGTTGCCTACCCTAAAAATCCTGAGTTGATTGGCATGTTGAGATTGGCGCAATAGGCTCTTATCTGTATGGCCCAAGGATGACGGAATTTAATTTATGGTTCCCAGGAACCACGAGTTCCGGAAACTGAAACAAGCCGTATCGACTCGTTATGATGACCACTATTCATAATAAGAATCCCAAGTCGATCCGTATGTTGAGATTGGCGCAATAGGCCCATATGTGTATGGCCCAGTATATGAGAACCAGTTTTTGATTATAGGTTCCCAGGAACCACGAGTTCCGGAAATCGAATCAGTTCATATCGGCTTGTCATAATGACTGTTGCCTACCCTAAAAATCCTGAGTTGATTTGCATGTTGAGATTGGCGCAATAGGCTCTTATCTGTATGGCCCAAGGATGACGGAATTTAATTTATGGTTCCCAGGAACAATGAGTTCCGGGAACTGAAGCAAACCGTATCGACTCGTAATAATGACCACTATTCAGAGTTAAAATCACAAGTCGGTCCGTATGTTGAGATTGGCGCAATAGGCCCATATGTGTATGGCCCAGTATATGAGAACCAGTTTTTTATTAATGGTTCCCAGGAACCACGAGTTCCGGAAATCGAATAAGTTCATATCGGCTTGTCATAATGACTGTTGCCTACCCTTAAAAGCCTGAGTTGATTTGCATGTTGAGATTGGCGCAATAGGCTCTTATCTGTATGGCCCAAGGATGACGGAATTTAATTTATGGTTCCCAGGAACCACGAGTTCCGGGAACTGAAGCAAACCGTATCGACTCGTAATGATGACCACTATTCACAGTTAAAATCACAAGTCGATCCGTATGTTGTGATTGGCGCTATAACAGTACGAATATTATAAAGTTAAACACGTATATTAAAATTTTTTATTATTATTTTAATGTACAATATTCTGTAATTTTTTTGTTTTCTGGGATAAGTATTCACATTATATTTTTTTTTTGCGATGCACTACATATTTAATCATATTTAACAAAAATTATAAACAAATCCTGGGCTGGGATGATAATGCAGTTTTAATGTTGCCTGATGACATTTTTTATTTTTCTGGGATGAAATCCTGGGCTAACTTCACAGACATGTGATCCACCGTGTCAAACGCTTTTGCAATGTCTAAAAATAACGAAGCGGATTTTTGCGAATTGTTAAAAGCCGAGTAAACATAACTGAGGTGATGTAGTAGTGCTTCTTCAGAGGATCTTCCAGCTAAGAAACCAAATTGACTACGGCTAAAAAAATTGATTTTCTCGAGATAACCGAGCAATCTACGTTTTATTATTTTCTCAAATAGTTTGGAGAAGGAACTTAGCAACGAAATAGGTCGATAATTATTTAGTAATAGCACATCACCTTTCTTATGAATTGGAATTACAAGGGCTGATTTGAAAACATCTGGAAATACACCACTTTCTAGGCTGAAATTGAAGAGGTAAGCTAAAACATCTACTAGATACCACACGCAATTTTTTAAGATTAGGTTGTCGATTCCGTCAATTCCACAAGAGTGTTTATTTTTCAAACTACTAATCTCTTTTATAATCTCTCTGGCGCTAATCGAATCAAACACACAAGACATGCTAGGTGAAGTGGTCGAGCCTAAAACATATCTGCTATAGCCTGGAGAATTAGGCAAAAAGTTAGTGTTGTTCAAATTATTTGTTATCTCCGATGGAACGTTGAGGAAATAAGTATTGAATTCATTACTTATAGATTGATAATTTGAAATGAGAACATCAGATTGGTATTTGTAAATTTTGGTGATTCGGTTTTTGTCTTTATTTGTTCCCAAAACTTCATCAATAGCCTTCCATGTGAGTTTAGAACTATTTTTAACATACTCAAATTTCTTCTTGTAAAATGAATTTTTGACAAATTTAATTCTAGCTTTTACTTCCTTGGAGAGTTTCTTGACAAATTTTTCCAAACGTGCATTAGGGGGATTATGGCGTAATTTTCTAGAGAATTTTTTTAATTTATGAACCTTCAAAAGGAGATAAGAATTCATCCACGGTTTCAGTTTTTTTAATGTAGGGGCAGAAGATTCGACCTTAGATTCACGAATATGCGATTTCAGAATAAATAAGAACCGATCAAAAGCGATATTGCAGTTATTCTCACCATAAACAGTCGCCCAACTTTCAGATTGTAGTCGAGCATTCAGACGGCTATAGTCAACTCTCGAAAAATTAGCAGCTACACTATTTTGAAGCACAGGGATCTGAGATGCAAAAATGTTTAGCTTTATTAAGTTGTGGTCAGATAGATGAATCGGTGTGTTTTCCACAGTAAAATTAAACGAATTTGTTGATTTGATGAACACATGATCGAGACAAGATGAATGTCTAGTAGCTTCATTTAAAAGACTTAGAAATCCGTGGGAGGCTAACATGGTAAGATAACTGTAGCATTCATTGATATTAAGTAAATTTATGTTGATGTCTCCCAGAATAACTATGTTATTATTATTAATTGATAGAAGTAACTCCTCAATATCGACACAAAACGAGTTTACCGGTTTATTACAAAATCTATAAATGCAGATAAAGGTCCAATCATGACGCCCCAAGGTAACATTTAAGATTAAGACATCAGCTGTGGTCCAGTTGTAACAATGAAAAGAAGATACAGTTAAATTTTGATTGATAAACACACCAACACCACCAGATCTATAATCATCATTACAGCAAGCAATGAAATTATAATCTGGCAGTCTGTAATATGAAGATTCGTGTGAGTAAATCCAGATTTCCGAAACAAATATTAATAGTGGTTGCTCTTTTAAACTAGATAAATAAGTATTGAAAATGTCGAAGTTTGCTCTCAAACTTTGAATGTTTTGGTGAATTACACTACACATAATATAAGACTAACAATTCAATATACATACAACAAATACCGAAAAACAAATTTTGAAGAGTGAGAGCAAAGTACAACATTTTCAATACAGCCAGATAAATCACAACAACGAATAATCTATTCCAAGTAAATTTCAAAATATTCCGACTAATTATAAATAAATTTGAAAATGTTAAAAAAATAAGTTTTAAGTTTTTTGAGTAAATCACTAAAAAATAACTCAAACAGTGTTTAAACATCATCCAAATCATAACAAACACTACCACCATAAAAATAATAATTACCGGAATCAAAACAGCTGACTGATTATTATAAACAAATATTATTTTTGACAACAAGATGTTTAAAAAGTTAAGCTGGAATATGGAAAAAATATATAAAAAACAAATATGAGCTAATAAAGGTAAGATAAAAAAACTACTTAACGTTACATTATTGAATTCTAGATACCGAAGCAGCAACCGCTTTATCCAATTGCTAGTGTATGATGTTCTGGATACGAAAAATATCGTTCATGGAGTGAATACGATAGACGTCAGAATCGGCCGATTTCTTTAGGTAAATTTGTCCGGCTTTGCACCATAAATATTTAAAGTTTGATGACAGTTTTATGTTTTTAGCCTCATGATACAGCTGTGATTGGAATTTCGAAAGGCGGTGCATTATATGGATTTGATGCTCCCGGTGGTTTTGTGGCAAGATGATATCCAGATCTTTAGTGTAAAGTGTTTTAATTTTGCGCATTTGCGTTAAAACTTTTTGTTGTAGATCGATGGATTTTAGTTTAACAATAAAGAAGTTGTGACGAGTTACATAATTGTTGGTATTATTCAGTGTGGTTTTGCTAACGTTTCTACGAATGGGTTCGATCGATAAAATATCATCCGGTTGAATGGAATTTTCGACTTTACTAATTGTGTTGAAAATCATTCCACTAATGTCAACATGTTCCATCGGCAAGCCACTGATTGTAATGCTTGAAGCGTTTAGCAATTGAGCTGGTTTGTCATAATCAGCCTCCATTTGATGTAATTTTGCAGAGTGGATACTAAACTGGTCTTCTAGATGTTTAAGTTTCGAAGTGAGAGCATCGTTCGCAGCTTGGAGAGTATGTACTGCGTCTTTAACTTTGTCCAGAGCAGATAGTTTCTTTTCCATTCGTTTTAATTGAATCATAATATCGGCTAGACTCACCTTCACATCACATTCAGAGTCCGAGATTTCGTTGTCAATCACAGATTGACTGGATTGTAGACGACAGCTTTCACATAACCAATTGACAGTTCGATTATTAATATCACTTAACAATTCCTGTGAGATACAAGCGCACTTAACATGGTAGAAATTTTCACAAGGGCCGCTACATTTAATACCAGGAAGTCGTCCTTTTTTTGTGATATTGGCACCACACGAGCGGCAGGTTACGGTCATTGTTTTACAAAGGCGCGAAATTGATTGACAATAAAATGGTTGACGATGTTGTACTTTGCTATGAAGATGTGAATCACGCACGAATAAATTAACAAATCCCTTATATTTTTGGTGAACTATATGTTAAATATAACTTAATGATTTTATTAATATAAAAATTAATGCAAAAATTAGGTAAATTTAATTATTTTATTTATTTTTATTAATTTATTATTTTAGACGTATTTTAGATGTTTACACTTTGACAACTGTTTGATCATGAATATTTAAGCCTGTGTGTTAGATAGATAATTAAATTTTTATTGTTCTATACCATAATGTTAATATTTTGCTTTTCAATATAATCTTTCCAAATTGTAAATAATGTTCGTCGTTTGAAAACTTTACATTTATTAAATTTTCTTTTTTTTTTAAATATTGTAATATTGAATCGTAACTCCGAAACATTTTTCTTAAAATCAGGAGTTCACTAGAATAGTTTTTTTTCCTAATTTATATTTGCCGTAATGTTAAGATTTGTATGTATACTTTATAGAGAAATAAACTATTTATAAATATAAAAATATAAAATAAAAAAAAAGAATATATTTTGATACAAAATAATAAATATATGAGTTGTTGGGAATCGTTTTGAGTCGAATATAACTTAGAAATGAGTGAGTTTTAAGTTGTGACACTGTTGCAGCAAATCGCCTGTTCAGCACTGTGCTTCTTTGAGGATCCGCCTTTTTAGCACCCCTTCTTAGCACCCCATCTATTTGACAAAAGTGACGATTGAATTCGTTTGGTCAGGATTCGTCACTAGCTTTTATCGTTTGGTCACTTACGATTAAACGGTAAATAAATAATGAAAAATTCAAAAAAATCCCGCGTAGCACCTCATTCCAAGAAAATCATACCATTTGTATCAAATTTCGTTAAGTAATCGTTAGGTCAGGATTGGTCACCACATTGTGACGTTTGGTCACCAAGGGGTCAGTTTTTATTGCGAAAAAATAAAATCAAAATTGTATTAATTCAATAAAATCAGGTTCGTCGCCTATTTGGGAATTTCATTTTACGAAATTAATAAAAAATCCAATTGGAATATGCCATTTGAATAAAAATGTTTCTTTTTTCAAAGAATTTTTACTAAAGTAGAAGACAAGATATAATCAATTCAATTTTTTGGTTCTTCATAACTCGTTGAGGTCCCTAGTTGATTTCGTTTGGTCATCCCTAAATAATGATTTATTGCTAAAATTCTTTAAAAACTCACAATTTCCACACGATTCGAAGTGTTCGGGGCTAGAAATTTGACCAATACTAATAATTTTATAAACCCAACGATCGAGATCGTTTGGTCAATTGTCAATGAGGATTGGTCACTAGTTATTTTTGTTTAATCATCCCTACTTAATGATTTATTGCGAAAATTCTTTAATAACTCATAATCTCCAGTGAGTTTTTAAAGAATTTTCGCAATAAATAATCAAGTAGGGATGACCAAACGAAATCAACTAGAGACCAATCCTCAACGAGTTATGTAGAACCAAACAATTAAATTGATTATATCTTGTCACTTTAGTAAAAATTCTTTGAAAAATGAAATATATTTATCTAAATGGCATATTCCAATTGGATTTTTTATTAATTTCGTAAAACGAAATTAATAAATTATTTGCGGAATTCCTACATAATTCTAATTAATCGATTTTCCGTATCAAACTGGAAGTATACTGAAACCATAAGGGCAAAGTGTATGAGATCAAGGTTTTATAGTCGTTATTCCAAAATGAGCTTATGGAATGGTTTAAGTGATAGATAGACCTAACTTTGAAGTACAAATTGCTGATGGGGTTATCCCAACGATGACCACAAACAAAATTTAACGGTTTCCCATATCAAATTAAAAGTACATTGACACCTTTGGAAGTGGCTTTAAAGCGAAATTACATACTTTGTTGCAGCTCAATGTATGTGAAATTATTTCAGCTAAAAGATTAGGTAGGATTACAGAATATGTGGCTTTAACAAAAAAAAGTCGTACGCATTTTTATAAGATCCGAATTTTATCGGTTGTTGATTATTAATTCATAAAATCAATCAGAACGAGGGAAAGTATACTAATAAGATACGAGTTATTCGTAATTGTAGCACAAATAAATAAAATTGGGTGTGCTCATGCCTGGGGGATTCCTTCATAGCACCCGTCCTGACTTCGGTCAGAAAACACATACAGTGAATGGTTCAATTTAAAAAAAAATGTTTCATCATCTCTCGAATAATTTTCTATATTTAAAATAGTATGTGAAATAGAAAAAACGCAATCTCTCCAAATAGATTGGCATAGTACCAAATCTTTCAATCACAGGTTAAACAACTTGAAATAATTCCTAAGTCATTGAAGAGCATGTAACGCGAATAAGTTTAATAATTGTAAATTGTTTAATGCCAACCCAAAAGTCATTATTTCAATAAAAAAAAATTACATTGACTGATCTAACTAAAAACGAAACGTAAGCCACCTTTCCACTAAAATGCAACTATATGTACCGTAAAAAGTGAAAACCATTACATAATTCACTAAAAAGACAAATGTTGGTGACAAAGAACAAAAAATAAGTAATAATAATTCTATAAATAAAATTTTAAGTGTGGCTAAAACCCACGAAACGTTATGACAAAAAGAAATAATCGCTCTAATACAAAAGAACAAAAAAAAATTATAAATATAAATTTAATTACAACAAAATGTTTGTATGGTACATGCAAGTCACACACGCTAGGTATATAATATATTGATATTCAAAACTCTGGTCCTAACCTGACGATTATTGTAAATTAGTCATTTTCGCATTAAATTTTTTATTTATTTTTCTAAATATCATCTCTGCTACTTTATGTGCCAAACGAACCAACACACAATTATCTGGCATTAGTTTAATCTGCAATCGTAACGAGTACACGATTGGCTTAAAAGAAAATTAAATTTTCCAAAAAAAAAATTTAATTCATTAATAATAACGATAATTTTCATTTTTATTTCATTTTTATTGTTTTATTTTTATTTTTTTCTAGTCTTATCTCTGCTACTGCTGCTACCGGTTCTCATTCAGAATGCCAAAACAACGAATGAACATTAAACCGATTTTATGTTTTACCAAGAATAAAATAATGTAAGATCAAGATCAACAAATTTTAAATAAAAGTTTTGTGGTGCTTTGTATAACATTCTCGTATATACACTGTTGACCAGCGTACTTCCGAAGAGTCTACTACTTTCGTGAGACAAATTCTATTAAATACTCGTTGTTAAATATACATAAATTTACGGTTGAAAAACATTACATTCATGAATCAAATTGCCAGTGGGCAAACGAAACGAGTTAAAATAAAATTTGACGGTTCAATGGTAAATAGGATTATTGTATTCGTGCTATACATAAGAAATTAGGTCGAAGCTGTCACTCAACGTCGAATATCAATGTTAATTTCATAAATATGAATAACATTTTGCTTTACATAACAGCTGAACTCTATATGCGCATATAAAAAAATGTATTGGAAGCTAAATGATTTTTAAATGTGAATTTATAATCAATCATTTCTGAGCTCTGAAGTGTTTTCTAACTGCAGTAATTTTGCTTATGTAAATTTAACTCAAATAGCTTTGGGCCAAAGAAAATTTGTCACTCTGCATACTTGTTGAAATATGACTACGACTACTACCTACTATGTAGCTGCACGGTAATTAATTAAACGCCACTAATTAAACAACATCGTTTAAATAAAAACATCGATTTACAGTCGTAAGTCTGTAGAAAAGATTTTGCTTTTGCAACCACTTTCTGTTTGAGTAGCCTATAAACTGATTTACAATGATGTTGACACAATAAATGATTGTAACAGGAAAGCCTTCAGCGAAGGGTTGTTACGGAATGGTTCAAGAACTATTACGCAGATTTTATCTAAGCAAGCAGAGGCCTCTCTAACGGTGGTTTTTCTGACTAGGTAGATCTCGGGGGTTTGGGTCGTGGGGATGTTGAGGCTTGCGTGCTCCTGGCCTTCACCGTGTAAGAGAATAACAATAAAAATAAAAAGCAAATTAAAAACTAAAAGTAAAGTAAATGACACCAGAATTCGTCGACCTAAACTTGATGAACCGGAATAATATTAATAATAACTGGGTGTGCCCACCCAGGGACGACCAGATCTCCTCGAGCGACAAGTACAATAACTGCAGCCACAACGAAACAGCATATGAGGGTAGGGACGTTTCTCTACCAGACAATGCCTCTCTACACCCGAAGAGGCCTGTAGGTAATCTCCCACAATTGACAATCCCACAACTTGTGACTACCGAAGTGCCACGGGGAGACCATGTAAATTTTACCCCGAAAGGACGACACATATGCTGTACTTGCCACTCCTATCCTGTGGATGTCCTGCCAAGAAGATGATGGGCCCAGCCTGCAAATATGGAACCGACACGAAATGAAAAATCCCCTCCCACCATACCGACCTGAAAAATTTTATTTTTTCATACACAAAACCAGGACGAAATAATTACTGAACTTGCGGAAATTGGGTAATAAAAAAAAATTTTAACCGAACAAAATACGAAAATGGTCTTCACGAACTTTGTGACCTTGGCCAAATTTGTGAAGCGGAAACAAAAGAACGAATCGAATAACTGGGGTAACAAAAAAAATGTAAATGGAACATAAATATTGCCGCCGAAAGTGAACAATTCTGAGAACGACACCAATGTGCGTTCCTCGTGCCCGTGTCGAACAACCGTAATGGCGCTAGATTACAAAAATATTTATATACAAAATGAAAAATAAAAAAAAAAGTGAAAGATTCTTGAAAGAAGTCTTCCAGCCTTTACTCGAAAATTCGGCCTTGATAGGCTGCTAAAATGATAAGCGTATTTCCGCAACCGAAACCGAAAATAAATAAAAAAAACGTTAGGCGTCTTCCCGCCGCAAATCGCAAATAAAACCGAAAAAATATTGGGCGTTGTCTCGCCAAACCGTAAAAATGTTAATGGCCTCAACTGGCCACCCGAAAAAAACGTTAGGAGTCTTCCCACCGTCAATTAAAGGCTCGAGTGGCCTTGGTTGGACACCTATATGCGGGATCTCACGTGGGAGTACGTGCGCCAGTATGTAACGGTACCCGTAAAAAATGTTACGGCAGCACCTTGCCAGCAGCTCGCTCGTAGACAAACTGAACGGGCCGCGTAAAGGCCGAACAATAAAATGTGACAGCGTCCACACACTGATAATATAATACAGGGTGTTTGGTGCATCGTTTGCCAAATTGAATTGGCTGAAAGGATGTACGGATTTTTTTATTTTAACTTTTAATGTTTATTTTGAAAAATCGCAACATTTAGCATTCAAGTTGTATTATTTTTTTAAATAATTGGTATAGGTTCTAAATTTAGTATTAACTCTTACGTTTACTGTTGTATGGTTCTATCAAATTCAAAATTCGTCCCAAATAACATCTACTTCCCTTTTTATTTACTCTTAAAATGTTTGAAAATGGTAAAAGAAAACTTAAAACTCAACTTTACATTGCAATAGAAAAAAACTAAATGTGATCGTGATCTTCGAACTCTTTTATTAAATTCTCTAGTCTATCTCTAGTCTAAACACTTTACTATAACACAAAATTTGTGTATCGGGACACATCAGCCTGATATTCGATATTCGTGATAAAAACTTGTTTTTACTTAAAAAACATACACTAAGTAGGCTACAACAACCAACAACTAATACCTCACTCTTCTAGGCTGTTCTAATATTGTTATTTTGTTTTCATTAAGTTTTTAAGTGTTGTGGTTAAGTATTGTTATTATTGCTACAATGGCTACATTCTCTAATGAAGAACACGCTGACATTTTGATAGCATATGGAAGGGCCAATTGCGACGCTCGTGCCGCACAAAGTATTTACCAGGAACACTTTCCTAATAGACGATTACCCAGCTGCCACACCTTCTAAAATACTTATCGACTCTTACGCGAGACCGGTAATTTAAATTTTAATGAACCAAGAGGGATATAACCGGACATAATGTTGCTGTCTATGAACAGGTTCTAGCACTGTTTGAAGAGGAACCGACTAGAAGGAACCGAGTCTGGACAATCATGACTTTGACAAACGTGTCCAGTTTTGTCGTCTTTTATTGCAACTAGATGTAGATGATCCCTACTTTTTGAAAAGTATTCTGTGGACAGATGAGTCCAAATTTACTAAAGAGGGAATTCTTAAACCTTCATCATTGGCCAACGAAAGATCAGAACTCACGTGCCAAAAGACAGAGGTCATTCCAAAGAAGATTTAGTGTCCATGTTTGGGCGGGAGTAATTGGAAATCATATGATTGGACCACACTTCTTACCTGAGCATCATAACAGGGATAACTACTTTGAGTTTTTACAAAATGACTTGCCCGAATTGGTATCACACTTGCCAATTTTCAATTATAACCAACCTATTGTTTTTCAAAATGACGGTTGTCCTGCACACTGGAGATTAAATGTCAGAGAGCACCTAAATGACATTCCCAAATTCATGGATTGGGAAGGATGGCCCTATTCCATGGCCTCCACGTTCTCCAGATCTAACTCCGTTAGATTTTTATGTCTGGGGATGAGTCAAAACTCTGGTATACGTCACGGAAGTTCCATCTCGGGATGATTTAGTCCAAAACATTGAAGCGGCTTTCGTCCAAATTAAAGATGAAATGCGCTAACGCACCACTACAGTGGAAATAAGGCGAAGGTGTCAAGCGTGCATAAGCAGCAATGGAGGTCAACAATTTGTGCAAGATTTATAATCTAATTTTATTTTAATTAAAAAAGAAGTCCAAAAGTTAGTACATACATATAAATGTAAGATAAAGATAAGTGACAGATTTTACTGCGGAAGAGTGAGGTATTAGTTGTTGGTTGTTGTAGCCTACTTACAAGGAAGGGTCTCCAGGTGTCCGGCTCCGATTTCGATGAAACTTTAATATGTTGTAGAGGAGTGGACAATAAGTGGCACGTATTTTTTTTTAAGTGCTCAATCCCCTTCTAAGGGGGTGAAAACCGCCCTTGAAGTTGGGGGTAAAAAAGTGACTCGATATTTTTCCTCAAAAAACATGAAAAAATCTGCAAGTTTTTTATTCCAAAATAGGTGTTTCAAAAACTTACATTATATATTATTTTTTCAAGAATTTTGGTACTACCTAGGGGGTGAAACTACCCCTAGGAAGGGGTTGAAAAATAAAAAAACTGTCTAAATAATCCAAATTGATGCGAAAAATTCTGGAAAAAATTTATATTACTCCATAAAAAAAAATAAGGTTGACGTGTTCGAGGGTTTTTCGAAACCACCCTTTCTCAGGGGGTTAACCACCCCTAGAGACGATTCCGGAAATTCGCTCAGGACATCTGATTTTTTCGACTGAAAGTTCTTTGTCCTCCTTAATTATGATCATTAACATAGATTATTACCGATATCATTGATGTTTAGGGGTGAAACATCCCCTAACGGGGATTAATTATTAATTATAAGTTCAAACATGACAGTTATAGCTTAACGTATAATATGTAAAATATATTTTGTAAAATTTCTTATATTCATTCAATTCAAATCTGGCGAACAAACAAGTTGTTAAACATTAAAATTTGATATAATAAACTATTTTGGTTAATTAATAAAACAGTATAGTGTTCAAAGCAGTGCTTAAGTTTTTTAATTCAAATTGTCTAAGTATAATTCATCAAGTATAATTCATCTATAACATCCATCTTTAACTTCCATCCATAAATTTCCACACTTCAATAATTGCATCTGGTTAAATCTCCATCAACATTACACATACAACTGTTAATAAATTAATCTGATCAATGAAATGAATACATTGAATATATTTAACTACCGTAAGTCACCAGAATGATGAAAATCGAAAAGTAAGAAGTTTTGTTGTTTTCCACTGAAATATCTTTCTTTATACAAGACTGTAAACGTTTATGGACGACTGACTGGGAGAGAATACCGGGACATCGAAATAAAACCCTCCGTATTTAGGTCCAGTTATATGTTATTATTGTAGTCATAGCGATCTCAAAGTAAATATAACTTGGTGCGTCATTTAGAAAAATCAATATAAAGGTTTATTAGTTCGTGAAAATGAAAAAGAACCGATGTCATTAAGAAAAATATATATATACAATTCTACAGATATATAAAAATATATATTTATTAATGGGGGGGGGGGAGGAATCACCAGTCTTGTAATGACGAATTCGTTTCCGTGTTATATCAACTATATATAGATTGGAAATTCTTGAGATTTTGTATAGCTCCAATTCCTCAAATGAATTTGAGTCACGAAAATAATCACTGATATCCTCAAATATCTATAATATTGATGCAAAATGGGACGATGTTCCTAAAAGTTCGTTGGGTTATCGATATTCCAACAGGGGTAGTTAGGCCTTTTAAGGAGGTTGTAGAATGAAATTTTTGAGCTTATATATTTTCTAGAATTAATTGGCCGTATTTCAGAAATTTCTTAAAATTCTTAACAATTTACGAAATTTTAGATTCCCGATAGGGTATGTGACAACCCCCACACATCATTGATAGTCATAAGAATCGATGGTAATCATCATATTGGAGGATAGCAAAACACTTCCAGTCTAAAAAATCCTTAAATCCCTCAAAGTTCTTTCTCATTGTTGAGTGATATTTATTTTTTCCACTATTTCCCGCATCAAATTGGTATTTTATGCAAGTTTTTTGATTTTCAACCCCCTCCTAGGAGTTGTTTCATCCCGGGATTTCCAAAATTTTTGAACAAATAATAAAAATCTTGACTTTCCGAGATACGTATTTCATAGTAAAAAACTTTCGGATTTTTTCATGTTTTGTAGGGAAAATTATGGAGAGTCGCTCTTACACCCCCAAATTCAAGTGTGGTTGAAACCATTCAAAGCGGATGATTCATGAAATTTTTGAACGTGCAAACCTTTATCCCAATTTCGCGATCTTATATATTTTTTCTAGAATTATTCCACCAAATTGCGAATTTTTCTTGCAATTTTTAACAATTTTTATAAATTTCACCCCCGTTAGGGGATGTTTCACCCCTAAACATCAATGATATCGGTAAGAATCTATGTTAATGATCATAATTGAGGAGGACAAAAAACTTTCAGTCGAAAAAATCAGATGTCCTGAGCGAATTTCCAGAATCGTCTAGGGGTGGTTAACCCCCTGAGAAAGGGTGGTTTCGAAAAACCCTCGAACACGTCAACCTTATTTTTTTTATGAAGTAATATAAATTTTTTCCAGAATTTTTCGCATCAATTTGGATTTTTTAGACAGTTTTTTTTGATTTTTCAACCCCTTCCTAGGGGTAGTTTCACCCCCTAGGTAGTACCAAAATTATTGAAAAAATAATATATATTTTTCATGTTTTTTGAGGAAAATTATCGAAAGTCACTTTTTTACCCCCAACTTCAAGGGCGGTTTTCACCCCCTTAGAAGGGGATTGAGCACTTAAAAAAAATACGTGTCGCTTATTTTCCACTCCTCTACAACATATTAAAGTTTCATCGAAATCGGAGCCGGACACCTGGAGACCCTTCCTTGTTAGTGTATGTTTTTTAAGTAAAAACAAGTTTTTATCGCGAATTTCGAATATCAGGCTGATATCAGGCTGTGTCCCGATGCACAAATTTTGTGATATAGTAAAGTGTTTAAAAAGGTTTTTATGGTATATTACATATCGTTAAAAAGGGGATAGACTAGAAAATTTAATAAAAGAGTTCGGAAATCACGATCATTTTTAGTTTTTTTTTATTGCAATATAAAGTTGAGTTTTAAGTTTTCTTTTACCATTTTCAAACATTTTAAGAGTAAATAAAAAGGAAAGTAGATGTTATTTGGGACGAATTTAGAATTTGATAGAACCATACAACAGTAAACGTAAGAGTTAATACTAAATTTAGAACCTATACCAATTATTTAAAAAAAAAATACCCCTTGAATGCTAAATATTGCGATTTTTCAAAATAAGCATTAAAAAGTTAAAATAAAAAAATCCGTAGGGCCAACAAAAGAGCAAACGATGTAAATTTGACGTGTCCTAATTACTGTAAATGTACCGGAATAAATTGTTCTCGTTTCTACCCCACTGATCCAAATTACAAACTAGCGGCGTTCCGTTATGTATGGAATGATCACCTTATATGCAATCAGACAACTTAACAATCGACGAGCAGCTAGTGTTAACCCGTGGCAGATGTTCGTTCATACATCGTTCCATCCAAACTATAGGGAAATATGGCATACAAATTTTCTGGATATGCGATGCCAAAAACTCCTTAATTTTGAATGTCGGAAGTATACGTGGGGAAACAACCAAATGAGCCTCGTTCTGTTATTTATTCACTAAATTTAGTTCATCGAATATCGGCACCATTTTTGAACTAAGGCCGAATTATTACCACGGACAATTTTTTTACTAGCTGCATTCTGGCCGAACAACTTTTACAGAAAAAAACTACGAACTCGATTTATCGCGAGATTTTACGAACAAGGTTGAAGAAAATTGAACTCCTCGCATTTTTGAATCGACAACAATTTAACTTTGATAAGCTCATTCAAAAAATAAATAAATAAATAAACATTCTATTATTATCAACTTTACACAGCGACACAGGAGTTGACAGTTCTTCAAACAAACCAAATATTATCTTAGATTACAATGCCACGAAGAGTGGGGTTGATAATTTCGATCCTGTAGGGACCTATAGTCTATACTTGCAAACGAAAAACAAACCAATGGCGAGTGGTGTTATTTTTAACATGGTTGATCTTGCTGGTATAGCAGTCTACAACTTGCACACAAGTGCTAATCCTCAGCTTTATGTGAATTGAAAGTCATCGGAGAGAATTTTTTTTTTAAGAACTAGCTATGCAGTTGGTTCAGGAAAATGTACTGCAGCGACTATCCACACGAGTTTAAAAAAAATGTGAAAACCGCGATCAATCTAATTCTCGACGTTCACGATGCTATCTGTGCCCTCGATCAGCCCAACTTAAAACTAGATCTCAATGCCATTTTTCTAATCAGTCATCATGTCCCAGTCAAGCCAAAATCGTGTGTACTGAATGCTTCAAAGAAGATGAACATTATTCGACGGAAGTAAATAATTCATCAAATGATGCATCAGTATAAAATATATGCCTCATGAATTTATATGTTTAATGAATTTGACTGTGATTTTGTTATTTGGAATTTTAAACTATATTTATGCGTTAGATATATTGATTGAATTTATGAATTGTTTATTCTTTGTTTGAATTAATTTTATTTTTGCAATATTATAAATAACAGTATCTAATTATTTCTATAAAAAATGCACCATAACGTATGTGGGATCAGATTGACCCCTGTGAACAGACAACGTCTTGGCAAGCTATGCACAGAGTCAGGGGTTAGGAAATAATTCCTAGCTGCAACAATTCTGTCAATTATTTTCATTTTCTAATTCCCAGGGAAAGACTGAATAGACCCACAGCTCTTTAAAATGAAGCACAGACAAAGGTAAAAGCTTCACCACCGATTTTCATTGTAACGGAACAAGAGTACAAAATTATTGCTCTGAACAATAATGTATGGAAGATTAACACTTCAAATCCAAACACATGCAGAAACTTGTCAACGAAACTGAATACGGAAAAATATCAGTGGCACACGTACGAAAATAAAAACGATCGTCGCATCAAGATTATGGCAAGAGGCCTACATCCAACCTGTGAAAGTAACTCAAAAATGGAGGTTTTAGAAAATAAAGGATTTAAAACCCTTGATGCCGTGAACATTATTAAAAACGAGACACGTGGCGGAGAGAACCGACTAGAAGCCGTTTCAAAAAGAGGGCTTTCCCGGTTCATGCTAACGTTTGATATATCCGAGCAAATGAAAAAAATTTACAATATAATTGGCATACTCAACATGAGAGTAAAGAGGGAAGCTGTTAAAAGAGGCAATGTACAAGAATAGTACAATGTAAAAAATGCCAAGGCTATAACCATACGCAACTATAAGATGTGTCAAATGTGCTGGAAGAAGAACCAACAAAATGTATAAATTGTAATGGGCAGCATCCAGCCAGCTACCAAGAATGTGAGGTTGCCAAGCAGCTACAGAAAATGAGAGATCAGGCATGCAAACTCTCTCTAAGTCATCCAAACAAGGATAGAGCAAGAAATGAAGCATTTATGCGCGAAGAATTATACATATGCACAGGCCTCTTTAAATTGGAACAAAATGAGACCAACGGTATCGAAAATTTCAAAAACACTGTCCAAGCAATTTTAAATAGCCTTGAGGAAAAGAATAAACTAAATAAGTTAATTCTGGATCGACTTAGTCTGCTGGAAATAAATACCAAGTTCCAAAATAGTTAAAAATAAATAATGTATGCAATGCAGTTCAGTTCATAATTCCAGAGCAGAAACCAGACATCAAAACTACTCATTTAGAATAGCCATATGGAATGCAAACGGATTAACACAACACTTAGAAGAAAAATTGATATATGCTTAATATGTCAATTTTACTCATGGAGGGAAACCAACGTACTGGCCAACTGATCCTATCAAAATCGGAGACCTTTTAGATTTCTACATCACTAAAGGCATATCGGCACGCTACATCTTCTTAGAAAGTGATGAAAGTCTAATATCTGATCATTCTCATGTTATTATGACGGTTAGTGAAAATGTAATAGAAAAAACAAATTTACCAGAGCTCACCAACAACAAAACAAATTGGAAATTGTTTAAGCAGTTAGTAGAGGAAAATATAGAACTTCAAGTGTAAATCAAAAGTGAAAATGAAATAGAAGAGGAACTAGACTGGCTCCTTGATGTCATGCAAACTATCATCCAGTGTGCATCAAACTTAATGCATTCATAAAAGCAGTGAAAATTAAAACAATTGAAAATACCTTTCTTCTCTAGCTCCAACTTAAGATACCGAATATTCCCTCTAAAGGAACAAAAGGGTTAAAACGAGCAAAAGCACAGATCCCCCCAATTAAAACAAACGATGGAAAATTGGTTAGAAGTGCGGAAGATAAAGCTGACCTGTTTGCTGAACATCTTGAAAAAATATTTCAACCTCTCGATCAGTTACGAAAACACTTCTGATACGCCCAGAATATCGGACTTCGAAGATATCAGGCCTGTAACATTGAAAGAACTAAAAGCTGAAATTAAGAACATAAAAGCAAAGAAAGCTCCCGTTTACGATCCACTTTCGGGTGAAATATGAAGAAGAATGTTCCGAGTTAAAAACGATTTCGGCAGGAGTCCCGCAGGGTAGTGTTTTGGGACCTATTCTTTGCATGCTCTATACAATGAAATTTCATGAAGCATGTGACAAAATCATAAAATGGACAAAAATGTGGCGTATCGAGTTCAATGAATCGAAATCCAAGCATGTGCATTTTACTATTCTAAAACTCAGCTATAAATATGTGTAATTATTAACGGTCAGCAGATGCCATATGAAAATAAGGCTAATTATCTAGGTATGGCATAGTAACAACCTTAAGTGCAAAAGTCGGTTCAACCATTGAGTGCAACAACATCGTGAGAGTCTACCGTAAATTAAATGTTAATAAAAACATTAATGTAGACCAAACCCCGATAATTGCAGTAATTGATGATTTAAAGGTTAAAGATGACTTCATAAAAAATGCCGGAGAATTGAAAATCTAAGCTCTCAAATTTTTGATAAAATAGATATTGAACCTCGTCCATTATACATTAACCATGAACTAACCAGAACTTCACAATTTTTACTGGCCAAAGCAAAAGAAAAAAATGAATCAGAAGCCTATCAAATTCGTTTGGGTGCGTGGTGGGAAAATTTTGATTCGAACAAAATGAAAGTAGCCCTCCTATAAGAATATTCAACCTCAATCAACTAGCCAATGTCTCATATAAACAACATTAATAAGGCTAATCAAAATTTCCCAGTCTCTAATGTCATGGTAAGCACTGATTTTAATTTTAATCGACTAAATTTGGCCCTTTCACACAATTCACTAAAATTATTGTCGAATCATCCGAAATAAACTCGAAAAAATAAATTTTATAATAAATTCAATAAAATCCGATGTAGACTTGATTTCTGTGACAGAAACTTGCCTATCAGATTTAGATGAAAGCTCTTTAAATGTATATAACTACAATGTTGTATCAGCGAACCGACGATCAAGGGATGGTGGTGGTTTGCATTTTTATTCGAAATAGCATACATTTTTATGACATCGTGGAAAAATATAGTGATGATGTTTATAGTTATGTTGTTGTACATATTAAAACAAAATTGAGTGATTTATTTATACACCTTTACTACAATCCTCATACAAATTCAATTAGTCAGTATGAAGCGTTTATGAATATATTTGAACCTTTACTGGAAAAGTACTCAAGGAAAACCAATAGAATAATTGGAGATTTTAATATAAACACTAGAGATAAATCTACACACTGGGTATCTAGATATCTAAGTGCACTACACCAAAACTCGTTCTTTATATATGATGAAAATACAATCACTCGTCCGGCTGCTTCATCTACTTTGGACCCCATCATTAGTAATGATAGAACAATGGATACTAATATCTACCATCTTGATGTTAATATTTCTGATCACAATGTTGTGCTTTGTGAATTTAATAGAACAATTCTTCAAAAACATGATAAGCGGCAAATAATAACATACGAGAAAACCAATAATAAATTAGTTCATGATGACCTTCTTGCTAATCCTATTCGCATCGACTTAAATACAAATTGTAACGAATATTTTGATTCATTTATGAAGGAACTAATTAATAAGAAAAATAAATATACAGTGAAAAAACAGACAAGACTCTATCTAACTCAAGGGGAAACCCATGAAGCCATGGATTGACAGTGAACTTAATGATGTCATTAAAATTAAAAATAAATGGTACAGCAAATTAAAGCGTGAATGTAAATTTTGGGAAAACAAATTTACCGTTATGAAGCAAAAGTGGGAAGAGAAATTTGGAAAGGTATCAGATGTGCGTTAGCAGATGGTGTTAAAAAGCTTCCACCTAATATTATTTTAAAAGATGAAAATGGAATTATTACAGACAGAAAGGATATTGCTGAAAAATTTAACCAATATTTTGTTGGAGTTGGATTTTCTCTTTCCATGAGATTTACTAATACATACTGGCTATGTGCCACCAAATATTAACTATAATGTTATACAACCTTTCAATTTTTCACCTGTTACTGAGCAAGAAGTTTGTCGTATTATATTTAAAAACTACATTTTCAAAAGGTTTTGACGGTTTGAGTGTTTCTTTGATTCAAGAATGTGCAGATATGCTTTGCGTAAATTTGTCAGTCGTGATAAACAAATCGTTTTCTGAAGGAATATTTCCTGAAGCTATCAAATGCTCCAAGATAGTACCAATTTTTAAAAAAGGGTGTAAAGCAGATATAATGAACTATCGCCCCATAGCTATCAGTTCAATATTTTCAAAAGTATTTGAATCAGCTTACATGTTCCGGCTTTTAGATCATCTTAAGATAAACCATATTCTCTGTCAACAACAATATGGATTTCGTACAAACTCCAACACTACAATAGCACTTTACGATTTATGTTCGGTTCAATATATTCGATTGCTGGCATTTTTTAGAAAAATATCAAAATATCTTGATGATAAAACGAGGAGGATGTTATATTACGCCCTTTTTCATAGCAACTTAATTTATGGAATTGCTGTTTGGGGGTCTACAAACAAAACGAGAGTGGCAGATTTACAAGTTATTCAAAACAAAGCTATCAAAAATCTTTATAACTTAGCTTTGCGAGAACACACTAAGGACTTGCATCAACGATACCATCTGTTACCGATAGATACACGGATATGAAACTAGAACAAAATCACATTTACATATTACAAAATTACATCCAAAATCTATTTTATATACATCAATAAAAGAAAATAACAAAGTCAATGTTGAAATGAAGAGTATGCAAAAACATATATTTTTGAATAAAGCAATAAAGAAGATCATCACAGCTGATTTCATGAAATAATTGTTAATAATAATTTATAATTTATGTACTTATGTACTGTCATTCAATTAGTTTTAGGTTTGCTTAACTTTAATTATAAATATTTTGTCACATTCTTTCTTCTTTTAATTTTGATCTATTTACACTACATTTAATTATCTTTTATACGCATATTCACACGTTGCCGTCGTGTGTCTATATTTAATTTTTTTTTTGTTTTATTCTAATCATTCATATTTGTTGTGTTTCTTTATTGTTAAAATGTCTTAATTATATAGCTGTAAGTATTTTATCAAATATGCTCTTCATTGACGTTAAAAAGAAGAAAGATGAACTTAATATCAAATATGGAAAAATGTATTGGCTGCTCGGAAAAAATTCGGAATTGTCGACCGAAAATAAATTGCTATTATATCAACAGGTGCTAAAGCCTGTTTGGACTTACGGAATACAGCTCTGGGGCTTACAAAGAATAGTGCTACGAGGTATAGTTAACGCTCCGTGGTACATTAGGAATGATGACCTTCATAGAGACCTAAATATCCCGATGGTTCAAAAAAAAAATAAAAAAAATTGCAGTAATTCATGGACAACGTATTTATCAACATGTAAATGAAGAGTTCGTGGTATGTTGGACACTTCACATGCAGTAAGACGACTGTGGAGAACGAGACAAATTGATTTGATGGATTAAGGGCACCAGTGCAAGTCTTTTCATTCACAAGTGACTAAAGTGTAAAGGAAAAATTATTAGATGAATTGTATTCAGTTGTAGTAATTGAAATAAATAAAGCAAAACAAAAAAAAAAATTTGATTATCTGTAATGTTCTGCTAATTTTAGGGACGTAATATTTCATATTGTTACGGTGACACCTAGAATAGAATAGAATAAGTTAATTTCATTAATTGTTCAATTACATTTATAATTTATAAACAACATTTAGGCGTCATTTCTATACTAACATATTTGCTGCGCATTTAGGATTATTCTAGAAACAAATATTTTGGTATATAAAGGCGCGCGTTGACGTGGAATGCTGAGTATTATTTTAAACGTGATACAGTGAAGGTTAAATAGAAAGATTATTAAAGTGATTATTAAAGCGATTATTGAAGTGATAATTAAAAAGTGTGTTATAATTATATTAATTAATTGTGAATTTTGTGTTGTATAATAAATTGTGTTGTGTAAATAAATTGTGTGAGTTCAAATTTGAATCAGTGTATTTATTCACAATCCAGTGATTCGAACCTTGAGTGACAAGGCAAAATCGTAACAATTGGTGACAGCGGTGGGATTGTGAATAATAAGGAAAATGATTCTCTACGAATTAAAGCTTGCGCAATTAAAGGAGCAACTGACACGGCGAGGTTTGACCAGTGAAGGCACAAAAGCTAGTTTGGTGGAGCGACTACGTGAGGCCATGGAGAAGGAAGGTTTAGATCCAGACGTGTATGATTTCGAGGAGGAAAAAACGGATGAGATCAGTATGGATAAGAAACAAAAGGACGTACAAACGGTGGTCGAAACCAGACATCAAAGAATCTTCATTTATGAATGTGCATAAAAATTCACGAATTAAAAAATTCACAAACATGAAGAATCAAAAATATTCTCGAAAATAAATTTTTCTATTTTTTATTCATATGAATATTCTTCTACAACAAAGTTTTTTCTTCATTCGAAAAAAAATATTCATTCTCTTGTTTTGTATCGAGAATGTCTAATAAAAATTACACAAATTAATAAAATGATAATTCGTGACGAACGAACGTTCAAAGAAAAATAAAAGAGTGATTGTGATGAAGATGTTTTATTCACGAAATTGACGATTTTGATTTTTGGTGAATCTTTTCTTTTTATGGAAATATTTTGTTAAAAAAATTATTTTGTATTTTTGGTTTGTTTCATTAGAACGAGATAGATAAATTTTGTGCATACTCCGGTATGTATGTAGTTTTTCAATTAGTGTAGTGTTTCTATTACTGTAATATTAATTAAAATTGTATTTTAATAAAAATATACAGAATTTCCGTTATTTTGTATAATGATTAAAGTTTTTATTAAATAAAATTGATTTTAGTTAGAATTTTTATTAAATGTTAGATTTTTATCAGGATCGCTGAATTTATTTTATTTTATACTAAAATAACAACTCGCTCCCTGTACATTTTCATAATCAATAAAAACCTAATTAAACATTATTATAGTAACATATTTATTCATAATACATAGGGTGATCCCATTTGGGATGCTAATTCCAAAGCGGTAATTCCTTGGTTGGCTCTGAGGAACAAGCCGCCTGAAAAGGGGAATGCATTTATGATACGCTGTGAATTACTGAGTGCGGATCAACATTTTATTCAGACGAAATACGCACACAACTACTAAAGTATAACCCTCAAAATATTTAAAGGAACAAACATGTTTCCACTCAATTGGTACTTATGCTTCATTTTACGTCCAAGTGGTTAAATTCAAATTTTTTTGAAAATGGCAAAAATGTTTTGTTTCTAACGTTTGTTTTACAATTTAAATTCTATTATATTCGCTACAAATCTCCCATAAATTATTTCCAAACAATTACACTAAAACTTCAACTTAACGGACTAATTGGGGAGTCCGTTTAATCCGATTGTCCGTTAAATCCGAGTGTTATTAAATTTAATTTTCTATATGTTTTGCCCTTGTTCTAAAATATGGCCACCTAGGACAGAACTCGTGCATTTCTTAAACGCATATGATGGGATTGAATATGTTGGATGGAAATGGGATTCTTAAATGATTTTGGGAAGAAGTTCTGGAACTAGGCCACCTGGAACGGAACTCGACCAATTCTTAAACGATTATGATGGGATTGGATATCTCATGGTGTTAGAAGGCATCATATTCCATGTTCCCGTGAACAGTATTTAAGGTCGTTGTTGTTAAGAATGGATCGTCACCTGGTGGCAAAGTGGTTAGCGTGCTTGCTCCAGAGACTGGAGGTCCCGGGTTCGATTCCCGGTGGTGACAAGGAAAAAATTGCACGGCTGGATCAATGAATTAATCACTCATTGTCCGAAATTAAAATATCATTATGAAACCTGATTTGAGGTGACCAAATCCCTTGATGGAATATAGCGCCAGAGAGAGAGAGAGAGAGAGAGAGTTGATAAGAATATTATAAATTTATCAGAGCCCTTTGTGTAGGGTTCATCACGTGATTTTTTGTGAGAGTAGGTAGTTGGCCTGCCGCTCAACCCACTAATTCCATGAGTGGATCACGTACTGGTGATAGATGTTAAGACATCCAGCCTTACCATGAACATGTTAACATCATGAGCTGCTACCTTTAAGAAAGACGGCTGCTTATCAACAATTTATCAATATAGCTGACGAAGAGAGAAATCTTGAAACTAGTACGAAATAAAAAATTATTACATAAAGAATGAGTAATGCTCAATTTTTTTTAATTTTAAATTAAATCTTATGATAAAAGTGCACAAAAATAATGGAAAATAATAATGTTATTATTGTTTTGTAAATTGAATATTGAAGGATATTGAATAAACAGAAAAAAAGAAATATCATTCAACTTGATCTGTTTAGTAAAATAAATAAAAAATATATATACATATACGTACTTTCTAAGACCTTAAGATCTGCAGAACCTTTCGAACCAAGCGGAAATTAAAACTTTAGAGGTATTAGCAATGCAAGAGCATAAATTCTCTGACGAGTACAGCAGTTTATCATTTTATAATCCCATATTTATCCAACGTGCCGAACTTCATGATTATCGGTTAAGTAATAGCCGTATTCTAGGTGACCATACTAAGAAACTTCTTCTAGAAATCATTAATGATTCTTGCCATTTAACAAATCCAAAACCCCATCGTAATCGGTTAAAAACTGCCTGAGTTCCGTCCAAGGTGACCATATTCAACAAACATCTTCCATAAATCTTTAAGAATCCCATTTCCCATTTTTATACCCAATCCCATCATAATCGGCCACCGAAAAATGGAAAATAAAAAATTGTCCGTTAAATCGAGGTCTGTTAAATCCAGCGTCCGTTAAATCAGAATCCGTTAAATCGAGGGTTTACTGTATTATAGTTTTTTAGATACATATACCGCATTTATGCAATATAATTAAGACATTTTGTAGTATTATTATTGCAAGAACTTTTTTCATAATTCATTTTTTGACTATAAATCATCTTAGTTCTTTAAATAAAGAGAATATCAAACGAAACACTTGGACGTAAATTAAATCCCAAGAAAAATTTGATCGCTCCATATTAAACAACTTGAAAATTATTCCCCTATAATCGTTTGCTTCTTCTAGGAGCAAAATTTTGTCAACACTCTAAAAAATCACATGATAGGGTATCAAGTTTTGATACTCGTCGATATCAAAATTAAGCTCTTCTAACGGATTAGTAACGGATTAGCATCCCGTTACGTTTTGGCATCCCAAACTCAACCATCATGTAAAGTAAATTTCTCCAGTTATTTACATTCCAGGTTAATTCTCACAAAACATGAAAATGGTTCCGGAAAGAATTGTATAATTCTTAAGTTCGATATTCTAAAATGTTTGTGAATTAGCTTACTCTTTTTTCATATTTTTCGTCCGTTAACTGAATAGATAATATTCATCATTTTTTAAAACATTCATTTACGAAAAACAAAATTCTTGTGTTTATTTGTTCATGAGAAAATAGAAATCATAAAGTCGTGAAGCAAAAATATTCACAATATTTCGATTTTGATTTTTTCGTGAATAATATAAATTCTTGTTCATCTGTTTTGTGCCAATGAAATTCTTTTGAATGAATTTTTTGATGTCTGGTCGAAACAACGCAAAACCCATCTGGAAGTTTCAATTTTTCGCAGTTGATGGCTGCTATGAATCAAATGATGGGACAACAGTTGGAGGGAATTAAACAATCGAACCAGGATATGAAACAACAGATGTTTCAAGTGGAGCAACAAGGAGTGGACATTAAACAGAAGATGGTACAAATGGAGCAACAAGGAGCGGACATTAAAAACCAAATAGAAATTGGTCAAAAGAAAATGGACGAGAAGTTTCTGGAGTTATCTTCTACACTACACGGTAAAGTGGAAAAACTGCAAACAGAAGTACACGCAGAAATTCAAAATGTTAAAGGGACGGTTCAACAAAAATTTGAATCGGTTAAACAAGATTTTCAAACGGAAGTTAAACGTCTCGAGAAGGAGCTCCAAGATGTAAAAGTGAATGGAACGACACATCAAGTGATTCAAACGGTTAACGCAGTTAAGATAAAACCACCAACATTTGATGGAACAACATCCTTCAGTATTTTTAAGTTCCAATTCGAAACGGCGATTAAACAAAATCAGTGGACTGAAGAACAATGTGTTGCAGCATTAATTGTGGCTCTTAAAGGCGAAGCGGCAGAAACACTACAAATCATTCCCGAGCAGGAACGGAACGTTTACATGGGAATTATGAAGGCGTTAGATCGAAAATACGGAAGTGACCACAAACGAGAAATCTATCGCATGGAATTGAAGGGTCGATACCAAAAAGGAGGAGAATCGCTACAGGAATTTTCATCGGCAATTGAGCGGCTCGCGCATTTAGCCCATTCAAATATGTCGGCCGATTACATGGAGTGAATTAAAATGGATGCATTCATTGACGGTATTCGAGATCCTGAGACACGCAGAGCAGTGATGTTGTCACCTAAGGCAACTTTCACGGAAACCATCGCTTGTGCGTTAACAAACGAAACTGCGCAAACCATCATCAAACCAGCAATGAAAATTCGTCGAGTGGAGATTGATTCCAGAATAGACACCGCAAGGGCTACGCCAAGGTTCAGAGATGGAAATGGCAGGATTAAATGCTGGGTATGTAATAGAATGGGTCACATTTCACGGGACTGTTGGGAGATTAAGAAGAAACGAGGAAGATCGCCATCTCCTATGCAGCGTAGACCAAACGAGCAGCAGAGTGAGGCCAGAAAGGAGGGTCGGACGACATTGGAGTCGTTAAAAAGAGACAACTTGAAGGAGCAAAAGCTGACTCCCACAACCGATTGCCCCATAACCTCCATCCATGTTTCGAGAATAGCAAGGAGCGGTGACAGCTTAACAATTGAAGCCGATATTGATGGGAAGAAATGCATGATCACGCTGGATACGGGAGCAACTCATACGATTGTCCGTGAGGATATTATCGATGGAATTATGGAACCAGCTAATGGAATAAAGTTACGAACGGCGACTGGAGAAAATTCAGCAATAAAAGGGAAAAAGGTCGTAAAAATATGGATTGGGCGAAATCACTTTCAACACGAGGTGCTGGTTGCAGATATTGTAGACGAAGTCATCTTGGGGATGGACTTTATGAGAACGAATGGCTTCGTGGTGGATGTTGGACGGGGTGTATTAACCTACGATAATATCGAGTTGCCACTTCACGTTAGCGCCGTTATAGGAGAAACGAGCAGGCAAATTATAATGGATCATCGGGAGAAGCTGCCACCGAACTCGGAAACAATAGTATAGGCAAGATTGGAGGGAGGTTCTGGGCCACCCAGGTTGTGGGTTGTGGAAGCCAATGAAGCGGAGAGCGGAGCCAGAGAAATTATGATCGGGAAAGTTTTAGTGAAACCAGACAACGATAATAAAGTACCAATTAGGACTCTAAATCTCTCGGATAAGACGAAAACCATCAAGAAAGGGACAATAATCGGAAAATGCGAAGAAATATCTGCGATTGTGAAGTGCGAGCAGAAAAATCCGATTAATACGACTAACTCGCAAGGGCAGAAAGAGGTTGTAGAAAAACTCATGGAGAAATGGACCGAAGATCTTACTAAGGAACAGAAAAATTTGGCAAAACAATTGCTCGAGCGGTACATGCCAATATTCTGCAGTACACCGGACAATAATGAAAGAACCACAATGGTAAAACATCGAATAGATACAGGAGCAGAAATGCCGATTCGCCAACCACCCAGGAGATTACCATTGGCAAAGCAAGGAGAAGTGGATCGAATGGTAAAAGATATGCGATTCGATTAGGGGTAATCGAAACATCAAGCAGTCCATGGAGTTCACCAGTGGTGTTAGTCGAGAAAAAGGATGGTACCATGAGATTCTGCGTGGATTACCGGAAATTAAATGCTGTGACGAAAAAGGATAGTTACCCATTGCCAAGGATCGATGACACGTTAGACACATTATCGGGTGCTCGAATATTTTCAACATTAGATCTGCAAAGCGGCTATTGGCAAGTGGAAGTCCAGGAGGAAGATCGTGAGAAAACGGCATTCAGTGTGGGTAACGGATTATGGCAATTTAACGTTATGCCATTCGGATTATGTAACGCCCCTGCGACTTTTGAACGGCTAATGGAGCGCGTGCTAAAGGGATTACATTGGAGAACGTGCCTCGTATATTTGGATGACATCATCGTTATGGGCAAGGATTTCGACGAGCATTTAAGGAATTTGGCAGAGGTTTTGGATCGGATACAAGCCGCTGGATTGAAGCTAAGCCCAAAGAAATGCAAACTATTTAGAACGGAAGTAAAATATTTGGGTCATAAGGTAACAACCAATGGAATCCATACCGATGAAGACAAGATCGCAGCAGTGAAGGAATGGCCACGACCTAAAAACTTACATGAATTACGGAGCTTCCTTGGATTGTGCACTTATTATAGACGATTCGTGCCAGGATCCGCCAATATTGCAAAGAGTTTACACGAGTTAACCAGGAAGAACAAGGCATTCGAATGGAAGGATGATCAGGAAGAGGCATTTGTGGAACTAAGACGTCGATTATGCGAAGCACCAATCCTCGCATACCCTATACCCAACGTTAAATTCATTTTGGACACCGATGCAAGTAATGACGGTATAGGAGGAGTATTATCACAGGCAACAAATGGTGAGGAGCGAGTTATTGCATATTACTCCAAGATGTTATCAAAACCGGAACGGAATTATTGTGTGACACGGAAAGAGTTGTTGGCTATAGTGGAATGTGTTAAGCACTTCCATAAGTACCTCTATGGCCAAAAATTTCTTCTACGGACGGATCATGGAGCTTTGCGCTGGTTGTTACAATTCAAAAATCCAGAGGGACAAGTAGCACGTTGGATCGAACGTTTGCAAAGCTACGATTTCCAAATTGAACATCGGAAGGGAAGCGCACATGGAAATGCCGACGCATTATCAAGAAGGCCATGTCCCGTGGAATGCAAGCATTGTGGGCGTGTGGAGGGTAAGGAAAACATCATCGATATTCGACTTATGCAAGTGCTACCTGATGAGGAATGGACTGATGCAATGATCAAGAAGGAGCAATTACGGGATGCTGACCTGTCATTCATCATGGAACATAAGGAAAAGGAACACCGTCCCACATGGAGTGAGATAGCTGACAAAACTCCCATTGTAAAAGCATATTGGGCTCAATGGGATAGCCTCCACATAGAAAATGGTTGTTTAAAACGAAAGTGGAAAAGCACGGGTGGTAAAGTAAAACAATTGTTGGTAGTGGTGCCAAAAGATCGGATAGCGGAAATCCTCAAGGAGTATCATGGAGGAGCAAGAGGAGGTCACCTAGGGATTAATAAAACATTAGCCAAAATTCGACAACGTTTCTACTGGTCCGAATGTAGACAGTCAGTAGTAGAATGGTGTCGAAGATGTGACCAATGTGCTGCAGTAAAGGGATCAGCACGAAAAAGTCGTGGAACCATGAAACAATATAATGTCGGGGCACCATTTGAGAGAATTGCAATGGACGTGGCGGGGCCATTTCCGACCACCGAGAGCGGAAATAAATATGTGCTAGTAATAATGGATTATTTCAGCAAATGGCCGGAAGTGTACCCCATACCCAATCAGGAGACAACTACAATAGCTGATGCCGTGGTCAACAATTGGATTAGCAGATTTGGTGTACCGATGGAAATTCACACGGATCAAGGAAGGAATTTCGAATCGGTGGTATTTCAGGAGATATGTCAGATGCTTGGAATCAATAAAACGAGAACGACGCCTTTACACCCACAGTCGGACGGTATGGTGGAAAGATTCAATGGCACATTGGAGGAATATCTAGTAAAGGTTGTGGAAAGGAACCAACGTAACTGGGATCGACATATACCGATGTTCCTGATGGCCTACCGATCAGCGGTACATGACACAACAGGAGTGACACCAGCGAAAATCATATTTGGGAACAATCTGCGATTACCGGGAGATTTAAAATTTGGGGCTGTTCCATCAGCAGCTCTATGCGGACAGGATTATGTCGACCGAATGAAAGAGGAACTCAATGAAATACATCAATTTGTACGGGAGAAAATTCGGATAACAAGTGATCGAATGAAAGCTCGATATGACATACGAGCAAACAATCAAGGCTTCGAGGAAGGGCAATTGGTATGGCTTCACAACCCGCAACGGCAGAAGGGATTATCACCGAAGTTGCAACCAACATGGGAAGGCCCTTACACTGTCATTAAAAGGTTGAACGACGTGGTTTATCGCATACAGAAAGGACGGAAAGGTAAACCAAAGGTGGTGCATTTGGAGCGTTTGGCGCTCTACAGAGGAGGTGATCTGGATCCTGTTCGGGACGAACAGGCTTAGGTGGGGGGTAGTGTTACGGTGACACCTAGAATAGAATAGAATAAGTTAATTTCATTAATTGTTCAATTACATTTATAATTTATAAACAACATTTAGGCGTCATTTCTATACTAACATATTTGCTGCGCATTTAGGATTATTCTAGAAACAAATATTTTGGTATATAAAGGCGCGCGTTGACGTGGTATGCTGAGTATTATTTTAAACGTGATACAGTGAAGGTTAAATAGAAAGATTATTAAAGTGATTATTAAAGCGATTATTGTGTTGTGAAAATAAATTGTGTGAGTTCAAATTTGAATCAGTGTATTTATTCACAATCCAGTGATTCGAACCTTGAGTGACAAGGCAAAATCGTAACAATATTTACAAATAGACAAAAAAAATCAATATTATAATAATTATATAAACAATATCCCAAAAACATTTAAAAATTCTCATTCTAAATTTTTTCAATTTATTAATTGCTCAAATTCATTATTTCGTGCTTCGGAATTTTCTATTTCGGACTTAAAATTTTTTTAGTATTTCATTTCATTTTAGTATTTCATTTTCGGGGTTGAGTTTCGGACTTTCAATGGAATCCCTCTTTCAAATAATTCCAAATCTTACACACAAAGAAAGTCTAATGTTATTTGCATTTATGCTTGCTTCTACTTTACGGACTAAGAACGTTAGTACTATTTCCTTAAATACATTTTCGCTTTGTTAAGTTTAACTGCACCTGTTAAATACAATGTGAGCTAACAATTGTTCTCGCGTAACATACTTTTCCAATGATGACACAATGTCATGTGTCTCTGTAACTATGTCGTGTAATATGCATTACGATATATATAATTAGGAGGTTAAGAATAACAAAAATACAGTAAGTAAAGAATACAAACAATGCACGTAAAAACAAACGAGCTTTAAGAAAATGTGAAAAAGAAAAATATGATAAATATTAACTCTCACTTTTCTTTTGACATATGAGCTGCGATACTTACACTCAAAATACAACAACAACGACGGCAAATAAGATGTTATGAATAAATAATATAAATTGCAAAGTACATATTAAAGTAAAAGTATATAAAAAAAACATTAAAGCATTTTACACTTTCTTTTGTGGAAATAAGAAAAATAATCGTTGGTGTGGTATACATGTACAATGTACTTACAATTCTTAAGCATCAATAAAAGTCGAAAACACAATAACCGTATTGATATTTATTACTTCTATAGTAGGAGTAACAACAACCATGCGGATACCATGCAAATTTTATAGCGCTCGGCTCTAAAAAATATAATAATAAATGGGAAAACTTTTATTGGAATTCGATTTTTATTAGGAGTTGGAAAATCTGTAAAAAAATAAACTTCCGTCTACCATATAAGATAAACAGATATTCTATAACTATATAATCTAATAAATTATTAATTACCCGGCACAATTATTGTTAAGTAGCACAAAATGCATGCCAATAAAAACACAAAAATCACAATACAACATCTCATCACAATAATCAAAGCATTTTTATGTTTATTATGATAATTTAATTTATTTTTAATATTAGCACAATTTTTTCCATCCATTTAGAACAACAATAATTATTTTGTAATTATTAAATAAAAATTTCAACAAAGTTTTTTTTTTGTTTTCTCTAAATTTTAAATTATTTATTTATTTTATTTGGTGGAGAGAATTAAATAACGCATTTCCATTTACACAGTCAGAGTTAAGGAAATTAACTGCTGTTATATTGTTTGATTGAATTGTACAAAACAGTTTGTGTTAATGAAATGGGCCCCCACTTTTTCCAGTTGAATTTTTTTTTTCTTAATTTTTACTTTGTTTTGATTAATAAACTATGGGTGATTTTTTGTGTATTATAAGAAAATTATTAAGATTTATGATATTTTTTTGCAATTTCACTTTTTATTAAAAGATGGCCTACTTGATGTTGGATTGTAGCAGCATACTTACATACTGCTGAAATACTGTAAATACAGCAGTGATTTTACTTAAGCGCAAAGAAGATTTAAGTAGTCACGGGCCCCTCAGAATCCGGTTGTTGGACATCAATTTTGATATAACCTCTCATTTGTGAGATCCACGCGAAACGCAATATTTCAAAACGCGATATTTAAAAACGCGATATTTCGAAATGCGATATGGAACAAAACGCGATATGGTACAGAATGTTTTAAATTCCTATAAACTGAAATTAAATTTCCCCTTCAGCCGCCTGATATAACCCGATCCTAAACTCACGCTCCTGTCGATTTTTAAATTTTAAATTTTTAAAATATCGCGTTTTGAAATGTCGCGTTGGTGATAGATACCTTATGAGTTGAACGACAGGCAATTGGAAAAGCACAAAAACATATGTGACATTATGCTCGCTTGCTACAAAAGAAAGTCGTTTTTGCATTGTATAGTTACAGGGGATGAAAAGTGGATTTATTTTGAAAATCCAAAGGACAAAAAAAATCATGGGTGGTCCCGGGCGCACACAAATTGCCCGAAAGTAGGGAAAAATGTTTAATAAGCGATGGAGCATACTTTGAATAAATCATTTGTTTATCATTCTTCCGAATTTAACATGTGTTTTTAGTAAAACAAATCCGTATTTTATACTTGTACACCTGGTATAACAGAGAAGGGCGTACTTCGGACGCTTCAACACCAGTTGATAAATACTTGAATTTCGGAAAGGTATTAATTCAGTTAATTTAGCGACTAAAAATAAGCACTCTACCTGCATAAGTGCTCGCAATTCAACGGTATGGCGTGTAACGAATAAATCTCTACATCTAAAAAATAAATATTAAAGGATCTCTATAAAAAAGGGTTGGAATTTGCAAAAAATCTTGTAATATGAAAATCATTTTAACACATAGGTGTTGAAAAAAAAAAGTTTTCATAAAACCAATATTTTCTTTATTATTTGTGTTCATTGCCAAGTACCCTTTTGACGACGACAAAAAAGAATTGGTTTTTAAGTTAAAATCAAGAGACTAAGGATAATTCTGCCAAAAAAACAGGTGAATCCTTCAACAATTTTAACTTGTTTTGTAAATGGTTGATGTTTGACCGTATTTTGGTCAAATAACAAATTTGATAGTTGACAATTACTTAAAAAGTTTCTCGCTTGCTGTTGGTCAGGGCTGGACAAAAACACGTTGACTGTTGTGTAAGAACTAATATTTATTCCATAATTTATTTGATTTATTTACAAAACAGATCATTTAGAAAACTATTGATTATGCAAAATAAATGTAAAATTTAAATGTAAATGTCCTAGTCAATATGAAGACCGATATACATATTCCTTGTCATCAGTATTTAACGGATATACATGTTTATGGAAAAATTGATATATTCAATGTCATAATTTGATAGCATAAGTGTTGTTGTTTTAACAGTTGAATTTGAATTGTAAAATCACCCCAATTTGAAATACAAAAAGTTGAACTTGCTTTGTATATATACTACTTTAATTTAGTTTAGTTAAAATTGAAAATAATTTTGAATAACATGATGTATGTGAAGTTGGCCCAAATGTCAGCCCAAAAAAACGCAGTGGCAACACGAAAACTATAATTTCTGTCACGTATGAACTGTCGGCCCAAAAAAATCGTATATCACGACATTTTAATGATGTCAGCCCAAAAAATAAAAATATTTTTCGTTATAGATTTTTGAATTCAGCCCAATTTTTTTTTTATCACGACAGTAACAATCCTGACAGTTATATTGGATACACTCAGCCCAAAATTTAAATTTGTATAGTTAAAGGAACCATTGTGATCGTGCATAATAAATGTAAAACAGCCAAGCAGCAATTCTTATTATTTTCAATTGGTTAACTAAAATATTATTTTTAAGAAAGAATAATATGTGGCCTCGAGTTTTAAAGACGGATATACGCCAAAATTTTCGATTTTTCGAATTTAAAGGGAATTTTTTACTTTTGTTTACTATCTTCAAAATATGTAAACTTCTATTAAGATAATCAGAGTTTCTGGAATTATTTAAAACTTACAAATATTTGACGCCTTTGTTAATAAATGCCTTATATATAAAAACGTCTAGTCAATCCATTCATTATGTTTTATTTTAATATGCATATAATACTATACACCCTCATTTAGAGAATGACCTATATTCAGCCGCTGCAACCATAATATTTAATGGAAGTTGATATTTTTGATGTTGGTGATCGGTCTCACTATGATTTTTGGACAGATCTGGTTCTAGCATTTACACGTATGTTGACCCCATCACAACCTCCTGAAACTTCTAACCCGTAAAGGCAAGAACCAGATCTGTCCGAAAATCATAGTGAGACCGATGACCAACACCGAAAATCTCAACTTCCATTAAATATTGTGGTCGATCGTATAGTGGCCGAATATAGGCCATTCTTGGTATGTGGACCCCATCACATCCTCCTGAAACTTCTAACCCGTAAAGGCTAGAACCAGATCTGTCCGAAAATCATAGTGAGACCGATGACCAACACCGAAAATCTCAACTTCCATTAAATATTATGGTTGATCATTTAGTGGCCGAATATAGGCCATTCTTGGTATGTGGACCCCATCACATCCTCCTGAAACTTCTAACCCGTAAAGGCTAGAACCAGATCTGTCTGAAAATCATAGTGAGACCGATGACCAACACCGAAAATCTCAGCTTCCATTAAATATTATGGTTGATCATTTAGTGGCCGAATATAGGCCATTCTTGGTATGAGTACCCCATCACAACCTCCTGAAACTTCTTACCTGTAAAGGCTAGAACCAGATCTGTCCGAAAATCATAGTGAGACCGATGACCAACACCGAAAATTTCAACTTCCATTAAATATTATGGTTGATCATTTAGTGGCCGAATATATGCCATTCTTGGTATGTGAACCCCATCACATCCTCCTGAAACTTCTAACCCGTAAAGGCTAGCACCAGATCTGTTTGAAAATCATAGTGAGACCGATGACCAACACCGAAAATCTCAACTTCCATTAAATATTATGGTTGATCATTTAGTGGCCGAATATAGGCCATTCTTGGTATGTGAACCCCATCACATCCTCCTGAAAGTTCTAACCCGTAAAGGCTAGAACCAGATCTGTCCGAAAATCATAGTGAGACCGATGACCAACACCGAAAATCTCAACTTCCATTATATATTATGGTTGATCATTTAGTGGCCGAATATAGGCCATTCTTGGTATGTGAACCCCATCACATCCTCCTGAAAGTTCTAACCCGTAAAGGCTAGAACCAGATCTGTCCGAAAATCATAGTGAGACCGATGACCAACACCGAAAATCTCAACTTCCATTAAATATTATGGTTGATCATTTAGTGGCCGAATATATGCCATTCTTGGTATGTGGACCCCATCACAACCTCCTGAAACTTCTTACCCGTAAAGGCTAGAACCAAATCTGTCCGAAAATCATAGTGAGACCGATGACCAACACCGAAAATCTCAACTTCCATTAAATATTATGGTTGATCATTTAGTGGCCGAATATAGGCCATTCTTGGTATGTGAACCCCATCACATCCTCCTGAAAGTTCTAACCCGTAAAGGCTAAACCAGATCTGTCCGAAAATCATAGTGAGACCGATGACCAACACCGAAAATCTCAACTTCCATTAAATATTATGGTTGATCGTATAGTGGTCGAATATAGGCCATTCTTGGTATTAAGACCCCATTACAATCTCTTGAAACTTCTTACTCGTAGAGCCTATAACCAAACCTATCCGAAAATCGTAGTAAGACTCGACATAAATTTCAAGACAACAACAAGATATAATCAATTTGTGGTTACTTCAAAAATCTTTAACGAAAAACATTTTGTTGTTTGGGCTGACATCAATAAAATGTCGTGATATACGATTTTTTTGGGCTGACAGTTCTAACGTTATAGCAACTATAGTTTTTGTGCTAAAAAATTATTAGAATTTCGAGAAATGTTCTTTATCACTTTCATTTAAAGCATGAACATATATGAGTTAAATGTGTATATTTTTTATTTTATTATTAGTATAATTTTATAAATTTAATTACAATTGTATTATTTATATTCATTACATTCAAATTCATATTTAATATTTGAATTTATGTGATATTTAATGTTTTTTCAGTTTTCTGTCATGACAGTTATCAAAATAGATGACGGTATTGCCAGCGCCAAAAAATATAATTTGTTGGGCCAGAATTTTGGGCCAACTTCACAAACGTAATAACATGAATTAACAATTTAACTTGTTTTATAAAATTTTCAACATTTTTTGTATAAAATTGAAAGTGCATTGTAACATCTTTAATTTGAAGTGCAAAGCCTATTATGCACAAAAATTAGAAAAAACAAAGTCTGAATAGTTTCATAGAAAATTAATTTTGTCTAATTTTTTTTATATATTACCTTACTTTATAAAATTTAGCATTACCCAGAAATTTGAAGACTTAAAATTCAATGAATAGACGATGGTGAAAAATTATGGCCTCATTTAAATGTTGTTTACGTGATAAAAATGTCTTAGAATAAAATGTATATTTACCAAATAATTGTTTGTGTTACTTGCAAATTACACCTATAAAAACAATACTTACTGGTTGGTACTCTGGCTCTCCTCCTATAAAAATAAACGATTGTTAATAAATACGTACACTATGATTGTCATGTGCTCTCGCTCCCAAAACCGAACCCAAGAACTAACAATTTGCGTTATTGCGTTAACAGTTAATCTTTTTCGTTGTTTATATAAATGGGCTATATTTGCTGGTAATGCTTCGTGTACGTTATTGTGTTACCCACGCTTAAAAAAATATCATAAAAATTGAATGCTCATAAATTAATTTACGATGAAAAGCGTCGAAAATCAGTTTTTTTCGACACAAAGACGACGATTTTTTAACTATATCTAACCCGTTTTCTTCTTAAACGTGTTCCGTTTCGTACCGTTTTTTAAATAGACAAAACCGTTGATAGTTGATTGATTTATAAGATAAAAAAAGATTGGGCACCAAAAAAATGTTACACCAATTGAAATTGATCCACACATGTATAAAAGAATGTACACATATTGAAATACAATTTAAATTTTATTACTTATTGTGTTGTAAATAAATGTTAGAAGTTTTCTTGACTTACGTACATATATATTATATGCGGTGTGGCGGGAAAATTTGGTTGAAAAATGGAATTTGTTGTGTTTACGCTTCAAATAAAAAAAATGTTGGCTTTTGTGATATTGAAAAATTAATTTCAAGTTTAAAATTTGCTGTATTTCATATTTATAAAATAAAAGTGTTTATACTTTTTGTGTATAACAACACCCAATCAAAATTTTCTGCCATACCAAAATGATCAGATTATCACAACTGTTGATCTTGAAATGTCAAAATAATTTTTATAGCGACAGTGAAAAACCATTTCCCAAAAAATCTAAAAATAAAATCGGGTTTTCTTTTATTAAAATTTACTCTTCTTAGAACAATTATTTTTGTGGTGAAAGGAATGTATAAGAAGTAAAAATTTAAATTTTTGATGATCTACAGACATTTGTTATGAAAAATCTGCAGAATTGCGTTCATGTAATTTAGGCTGTCGTATCTAACATTCCTATATGTACCGGGTGAACTTAATAAATATTATACTCATAATTTATAGACTAAACACCTACTAACCGCACATTTCTATAAAGAGCATAATATTTATTTATAACGTACGCCTATCTACGTAAAGATCATCAATATTCTAATGTCTTAACATTTGCGTAAGCAAATTTAAATTAGCTTTTAGATTATTTTCGGTTGACAATATGATTCTGCGTGAATCCACCTCGTATGTGTACCATTCTCATATTGTGCAATCCATTGTTTATTATTCACCAAAATGTTTTTTTAGAACACTAGACCGTTTTAATTACCTCATTTTCCCAGTTTTTATTTATGTTAATCAAAACTACTTTTAAAATATGCTCGTCTTGTAAAATAATCTAAGTTCATAATGTAAAACATATAAATGGTGTGAATCGTGTGCATGTTAATAATGAACAAAAAAAAATAACACTTGTTTAATTTTTTTTTTTTTAATTTTTAAATCATGTAAATCTAACACAAATCTTTCTAAATTGTATGTCGTCTTTTATGTTTTTCGCGATTTTTGTTAAACCGTGCATTTTCACTGGCACACACAATCTATTCTAATTTAATAAATTTAATTTTTTTGCTGTTTGCTGCCGTAGCTACCTTCAGAAACAAAATTAGGTAAATCAAAAAACATATTTACACTTTATTTTTTTCTGTAGCTGTTCTCATTTCGATCTACATGTAATTATATAAGTTTCAAGACGAAAAAAATCCATCCTACAAGTTTAGTGAAAAATAATAATAATAATATACATATGTATATGTTTTTAAAGGTCACTAAACTAAAAAAAAATTGATTTACTATTTGAAAATAGCTCATAGGTATATGATCCCAGAAAATTATAGAGATAAAAACTGTGTTATACAGTTTTTCATTAACTCGTGTATGTAATCGTTACATATGTGATTGTTATGGCAAACGTCTTACGGGATGACAAGTGTAATGTCTGCTGTAGGTACACCCCGAATGGCCAATCGACCCCTAGAGGTCGATGCCCAGCCACAACTAAACACTATAAGAAAGTAGGGATGTGTCTTCAACAGACAAAGCCTCTCTTCACCCGGAGAGACCTCTAGGTAATTTCCCATAATTCACACTCCGACAGCTTGAGACTGCCGGAGTGCCACGGGGAGACCATGTAGATTTTACGGTCGGCTCCGAATGAACGGCACTGGTGCTGGAGTCACCACTCCGATCTTGTGGATTTCCTGCCAAGGGGATGACGAGGAGTGGCAAACCCAGCCTATCACTATGGAACCGACACGAAATAAGATGTCGTCATCATTTTATCAAACCAACTGAAAGAAAGAGACTAAAACCAATGAGGAAGAAAGAAAGTAAATAAAACCAAATGCCGCAAATAAATCGACATGCTGTAGGTATTCAAATAAATTTTCACGAGAGATCAGAGGCGAAAGGAGGGAAAGATGGATTCATCAAACTAAAATATGGTCCAAAAAAATATCAAACTAAAATATGGTCGCCGAATGTGATCGAATTTGGACGCGAAACCAAAGAGCCTCCCCCTGTTCATGACAAACAACCGTTATGGCGCTCGATTACAAATATAATTAATAAGATTTGAAAGAAAAAAAATTGAAAATTTGAAAATTAAAAATGAAAACTTGAATTTACTTTAATAAAACATATTAGAAAATTAAAAAAAAATTGAATAGAAACAATTAAAAAATTTAAAAAAACAAAAATTAGACCTTCAAAAAAGGTCCCGCCGAAATGGGTTACGGCGTTTCCTTCCCGTTAATCCATCCCGTTAATCATCCAGGAAAAAATTACGAAAGACCACAAGGCTGGCCACACGTATCCGTAAATTTTCCGTTGTGCGTCTTCCCCCCTTCCAACGTAAATATGTTTCCGTTGGGCGTCTCCCCGCCTCTAACCGTAAATATTTTTCGTTGTGCGTATTCCCGCCTTTAACTGTAAATTTTCCGTTGGGCGTCTTCCCGCCTTTAATAAATTGGGTCTCGATAGGCCGCGGTATGTTTAATCCCACGTGACGGCACGTTCACCAGAAAATTTTGCCTTGGTGGGCAACCGTGGAATATAATTGCGGTATCCGTTATTAAATTGCCATTCGTCGATATAATTACGGTGTCCGTTAGGCGGCTTTAAAGGTCCAATGTCCTTGCCGGAATAAATATTTCTTGTTACTACCTTGTTAACGTCTTCCGGAAAGATGGTTTTTATTGTTCAGACACGAATTTAACCGGTAGAGGGGTTCTTGTTGCACTCCACATCAATTTTGATAGTCAAATTGTTATCATTCCCAACACTGATAATATCGAGCTAATGTGTGTCAAAATTAAAAATAATAAAAATAATGTTTTTATTTTATGTTGCTATATTCGCCCACTAAGTCAGATTGTAAGCTATCAGCTTCTTACTAATGCTGTTGACTTCGTCCTTGACCTGATGAATACTAAAGATGACATCTTTGTTCTTTGTCATTTCAATCTCCCCGGGCTTAATTGGGATTATTCAGATGATAACACTCATTATGTTGCTTCGAATGCACTTACCGCCAAAGAAACTTTGTTCAGTGACAATATGTTGAACTCTGGACTATTTCAGATCAGCAACATTAAGAACAGTCTGAGCAGGCAGCTCGATTTGGTGTTCTCCTCGGTTACCAACAATAGCGTCGCTTCTGAAACCAATCTAATCCTCTGTGCCATAGATATTTACCACCCTCCCATTTTAATCACCTTTTGTATGGAACAAGTCAGTCTAAATGAAAACTCTAAAAGTCCACAACGTTTCAATTTTCGTAAGGCCGACTTTGTGAAGCTTAAACATTTATTGGCTAACGTAGACTTTAACACCATTTTAAATGATCGTAATGACATAGAAACACAAACTGTCAATTTTTACTCTGCAGTTTTTGAATGTTTTGAACAATCCATTCCGTATACCCGCCAAAAAACTGTATCGCCATCACCTCCTTGGTATAATAATGCATTACGAACATTACGTAATCTTAGGAACAAACGTTGGCAAAGATTCTTAAAAACTAAATCAGACTCTGATTACTCTAACTATTTAAATAGTTATAATGATTTCAGTAGATTGTCTGACGAACTTTATGGGAATTATCTCAGACTCATGCAGTCCAATCTGATCGCTGATCCTAAGTGTTTTTGGCGCTTTATCGATCTGAAGAAAAAGTCCGACGGATACCCTTCCACTTTGAAGTATAAGGATCATTCTTCTAATGATCCTAAAGTCATAACAAACCATTTTGCTAACTTCTTCAGTCTGGCTTTCACAAGCAGTGATTTTAAACCTGATTAATGTTACTTTACGTACATGAATAATTGTAATCAAACAACCTTAACTTCCATTGAAATCGATTATAAATCCGTGGTACAAAAGATTTCCGAACTTAAAGATGATTTTTCATCCGGCCCTGACGGTCTACCATCCATCGTCCTAAAAAACTGCAGTGATTTTCTTGCTCAGCCACTGACGACACTTTTCCAAAAGTCGCTTTCGCTTGGAATTTTTCCATCCATTTGGAAAAGTTCTTTTATAGTTCCGATTCATAAGAACGGCTGCAAATCAGACATCTGTAATTATCGACCTATTGCAAAATTATCTAGTATTCCTAAGCTGTTTGAAAGTATTGTGTATGATTCACTGTACTTTCATTGTAAACCGTTGTTTTCTGACAATCAGCATGGTTTTCTGAAAGCACGGTCCACGACCACAAACCTTATTGAATTCACTTCACAAACACTAAATACGATGGAAGCAGGAAAAGAGATTGACGTTATCTTCACCGATTTTAGCAAGGCGTTTGACAGGATTTCTCATGAAGTTATTTTGTTTAAGCTTGAGGCCCTTGGCTTTTCTCCCCAAATTCTCCGTTGGGTGGGCTCTTATCTCAAAGGCCGTTTATACCATGTTCTATTCAGGTCATTAGTATCAACTCATATATCAGCAACATCTGGAGTGCCCCAGGGCAGCCATCTGGGGCCAATTTTTTTCATTCTATCAATCAACGACGCTGATTGTTTAATAAAAAATTCATCGATATCTATATACGCCGATGACATGAAGATTTACAAACGGATTTCAAACACTACCGACAAGAGCCTCAATAACTTCTCCACTTGGTGTGCAAAGAACAACCTTGATTTGAACGTGGTTAAATGTCAAACAATCACCTACTCTCGAAAACGTGTACAGTCCATTTCTCGCAACTATTACATTAACAGCGATGCCATTACCAGAGCCAGTTCTGTTCGTGATTTGGGAGTCATTTGCGACAGTGAATTGAATTTCAGACAACACATCGATCGTATTATCAATCAAGCCAACTCTGCCCTCGATTTTATCAAGCGTTGGTCGAAAGAATTCGATGATTCTTATGTTACGAAGGCTCTCTATTCAACATTCGTTCGTCCCCTGCTCGAGTATGCTAGCCAGGTGTGGTCGCCTTATCATGAGGTTCATATTAAGAGGATTGAAGCAGTCCAGCGAAGATTTCTTCGCTTTGCTTTACGGGGGCTACCGTGGGTGGACATGTTCAACCTGCCTCCATATCAAGATCGTCTAAAGCTAATTAAATTACAACCACTTAGTAAGCGCCGAGTTGTTGCAGACGTGGTTTTCATTCATCAAATACTAACCGGCGGTATCGATTCTCCAGTTCTGCTTGGTAAAATTAATCTAAATATAAATTCGCGAGATTTAAGAACGGTACCTATGTTTAGAATCGACCCTTATCGAACTGATTACGGAAAGTATGAGCCCGTCTCTAGAATGCTGTTCGAAGCTAATCAGCACTTCCATTTGATCGATTTTAATATGACGAAACGCATTTTGAAAAAACTTTTTTATTTTTCTTGACCATAGTTTGATGTTTTATTTAACTTATTTGTTTTTATTTGTTTCATTCTATTCTGCTTTACTTTATCTTGTTTTATCTATTTTAAATCTGCTTGTACTAAGCAGACTCGACTTCCGTTTTCCTTCCGTATGCGATGGGTATCGTTTTGCTTAACTATTCACTTAGCTATTCATTTAAAATCATATTTGATTTTTATACTTTACATATTTAGCCGTTTCAACATTCAATTTTTCAATTTGACTGCGGTTAAGCAACGCGATATCCTTGTTTATAATTCATTTGAATTATACTCAACAAAATAATAATAATACAGATGGAGACTCCCCGCGCGCGGTTGGGAGGGGTAATAGGTCGTTGGGATAATAATTATTATTATTATTATTAAGGTTTTACACAACCAAATACAACAAAAAAAATTAAATTCACGAATATGAACAATCTCTGACACTAGAGAACAAATTTCGCACAGCAGTGTATTCACAAGAAAACCAAAACAAAATGTCCGAGACACACACTAATAAAAATTATAAATTTTCACAATTGGAGTTTCATAATTTTTTATTTAATTGCAAAAGCCATACATAAATCATTATAATTCGTAAGTCTTAGACTCTAAATAACTCAAAACTCTACTAGTTTTTCAAGGAAAAATTTTACTTTACCAGTGAACATCCAAAATTCAACTTTTAACCCTTTGCACTCGATTTATTTCCAAGTTTGTTGGGTACCAATTTGTATTTTTTTAAATGAATTAAAATAACTTACAATGGTAGAATTGAGCGTATTATATTTTTATTATATTAATTACTTGTATAAAATGTTTTAATTTTTGTAATACTTTACAGTGTGGTACTTTTTAAAAGAATATCTAACGTGCAGAAAAGGATATCTTGCGGATGTTTCGCAAAAGTAAACAGTTGTCTTTCTTCCGCCCTTAGCTTTTCTATTTGAACAGACCATACACCCGTTATGTTTATTTTCCGGATGTGGTACTAGCTACTATTTGCTGTGTTACTATTGTACGCACCTCTTTGGCAAAATTCCGCTACTGAATGCACATATGTATAAATATTTTTTTTTTGTTTTTAGTCTGGCACATTTCAAATTTTTGTAATTGCATCATCTCACATAAATCAACATACACAAAAAATATTTATCACTTTCAAGTTAAAGAAATAATTTTTTTTTTCATTTTATTGCATAGAAATTTACATACACAATTGTGTATACGAGAAGCACAAGGGTTCAAAATACCGTCTATAAACTGATATGCGAGTTATAGAGTAAATTTATATTGTCACTTCTAGCGTGATATACGAGTACAAAAGGTTAATATAAAAACGATCCCAATTAAAAATCAGTACTCGACTGTTTTCTATCAAAATTCCAAACTAGACTAACCAAAAAAATTCTCGCACCAAACAAAATTGACGATTGTAAAAGTTCGAAAAGCGCCGCTGGTGAATCAGATTGGAACTAACTTAACTACAAAAATGACATGTGTGATCGATACGCCGACAAAATCAAGGATATACATAGATTCATATGTTTTATATTACATATGCCACAACATCACTAATTATATAAAATTTACATCATTTTTAATTTATATACGTAGTTAAATGCAATTAAACTAAGCCAAGGTAACACAGTAAAACAAATAAATTATCGCGAGTGTCGTTGATTGTTTATTTTATTTGTGCATGTGGCATAAAATATCATAGTTAAAAAAAATCCGCTACGTGGAATCCGTGATGCTCCAATCGTCAATATAGCAGAAAATATTTTTTTCCTCCATTGGTGTTTTTGGTTTTGGTTTTACATGCGCGTCACATCAAAACGAGAAACACGCAACAAAAAATACTCCTCTACATCTCCGCCGACACGATAGTGCCCAACGCTTAAGGCCATTTTTAAGCAGAAATCGAACTTCTTTTCCGAATTATTTCCATATAACTCCGGTTTGTGCCAGCTTTTCTAAATATAATATATCATATTTAGGATTTGCTCATCAACACAGGGCAAAGTTTAGGTAGGGCTATTTTAGTTGAGATCCGCCCGAAATGCGATATTTCAAAATGTGATATTTCGAAACGAGATATGGTACAAAACGCGATAAGTTACAAAGCGCGATATTTCAAAAAGCGATATGGTACAAAACGCGATATGGTATAAATATCACGTATATTCACAAAACGTGAAATATACGTGATATTTCAAAACGCGTTATGGTACAGAATGTGTATAGGAGTTAAGAAAGTTAAGAATTCTGTTGGAATTCGAAGTTAAAACAAACAACTTTATTTCTTCACCCCAAAATTAGAACTAACCTTCCATTATCCTTACAATACATTTAACAAGTCTTCCTTCTCTTCTCTTGTGGCGATGTTTATAGACTTAAATGTCAAATTTAATTGTCGAATTTATTAATTTCAAATGAACTCTCTAAAATTATGGAAGAGAAAAATAAACCCGGTCTACCATCGTAGGTTGTGCGAAAAACAAAAATATTATGTTTTTTTATTTTTTCCATTATTATTAAAAAAACACAAAAAAGCACAAGTCAATATTGAATTTAATTTATATGTTCATTTTTAAAAATAAAGCCTTAGCACGTGTATAAAGTTTAAAAAGTTGTAAAAATTTATTTAGTGAACATCAAAGATAAATAAAGGTAGTCACCTTTAGAACCAGTACAAAACGAGAGCAGGACACACAGAGTGAATATACAAATAGTGGGTCTAGGGATAAACAATCTACCCACACCCTTCTAGCTCCTGCCTCTGGCGCTTAACCATGCCATTGAGCATCTATGAATACGATACTCCACTCGTAACACTAAAACAAAGAAATGGACGAATAATCCAAGGGAGTTTCAAGTTTATTCATGTCATTAACTTGAAGGACTATGAAGAAGTCATCGACCGAATTACACCTTCGATCTCTCGCATTCACCACGACAACCCCCTTCAACCACAATTGGATCACCAAGCAAAAGCCATTACGCAGATGATATCCGAACTTAAAGGTCACACGCGCAACCGAAGATCGATAAATTGGATCGGTAGTGCCTGGAAGTGGATAGCCTGAGACCAAATAATGACTAGCCAAAACGAGATAATTCGCAACAACAACTAACAGTATAGAACTAACAAAACATTAACAAATACTAAACAATTGCTTTCGGAATACAACAAAATAATTGATCACTTACATGACGAATCGGAAGAAAAAGTTCAACAAGTTTTATTTAATCGACTCACTATCCTCAAAGATGAAATACACGAAATAATCAGAGCTGCGCAATTAGCCAAAGGAAATATTGTCAACTCCAATTTGTTAAATAAGAGTGAAATTAGTCGTTTAATCACGAAGACAGAAACCTTGCCATATGCCAACGAGATAGAGACAATTGAATATGCTGAACCTATGATGATTGTGAAGGAATCTACTCTCATTTACGCTCTATCAATGCCAAAAACTAGCAGACCAGACTACAATCACATCATTATACGATCAACCTCCAGTCACAAAAAATGCATATTCTTAGAATTCAATGAACTTCTTCTCAACCAGGAGCCTTACTGCCGACTTCGCTAGCGTTCGTTGGTTTTCGCTTTTTTATTTTCATTATTTATGGATTCGCTCGCTCATTATTTTTTGGAAAACTCCAGCGAAGAAGAAATTGATCGCAGAAATATTAGAGCTAGTGCTTCTCCTCTTAATCTTCCAGAAACAACGTTAGTAAAATAACATTTAACATACATATATTTTACATTTTACAGACCTGAAATTTGAACTATATTTTTACATTTCGTATTTATATAATAAAACTGTAAACATCTTACTCGTTTCCAACCCATCACGTCATATAATGGCGGCCCAAATAGGTTGAACTTTTTAATTGCTTCACTCCAAAGCACTTCCATTTGCTTTTTTGCATCTGGTGAATTTAGTATCCCTCTAGCTAAATCAATATTTTGTTCCAGGAACTCAACAGTTCCCGATTTCGTTCCCTGTTTTGATTCGTGTTGGAATTTTTTTGTTTCTTCGCTGCCCTAAAATGTTAGAAAATAATCAAAATATTAATAAATTATCACATACAATTCATTATTGGGCCAAACATTTGTGTATTCAATTATGAACATAACTTATATCCTAGGTATTTCATATGTAATTAACTAATATTTCCAATATTTTAAAATTCTATTTCAATCTACAAACTATTTTTTCTCTAATTTACAATTCAATTTATTTATTTAATAAAATATGAAATTACACGATATTAAACGATTTAAAATACTTACATCTTTGCATAACAAAAAAAATTCGCTCTTTTGTTCGCCATAAAATACTACGCGTTGAAAACATCGCTTGTCATCGAAAATGACGTCGTTCGTTTCTAATAGTAACCAAATTGTTCAAATTTACGCCTGAAGCGATCATATTTTCACTTTGCGGTTTTTGTGGTACAAAAAATGTAAAAGCGAACCAGTAACGAACGCCGGCGGAGTCGGTGGTCAGGCTCCAGGATGAGATATACGGAATTCTGAAAAAATGACGAAGGACGCAATTGATACAGATCCTATATATTCTCGCTCCTATAGATTTTTAAATTCCTATAAACTGAAATTAAATTTCCCCTTCAGCCGCCTGATATAACCCAATCCTAAACTCCCGTTTTGTACCATATCGCGTTTTGTACCGTATCGCGTTTTGCAATATCGCGTTTTGAAATATCGGGGTTTGATAATTCGCGTTTTAAAATATCGCGTTTCAAATGGGACCCATTTTACTTGTTTACAAATATTTTACAATAATGCTCTTACCATTAGTGTAACAAATGAGGGGTCCCATTTGAAATGCGGTATTTTAAAACGCAAAATATCAAAACCCGATATTTCAAAACGCGACATTTCAAAACGCGACATTTTAAAAATTTAAATTTAAAAATCGACAGGAGCGGGAGTTTAGGATCGAGTTATATCAGGCGGGTGAAGGGGAAAACATATTCGTTTGTGCAAACATATTCGTAATAATTGTTGATCCTCATAATTTAATGTTGACGGGTACCCATCTGATTTCTTCGTAAGATTAACAAATTGTCAAAACTGTGTTTGGGATTCGCAATAAGATCGGCTTGCATCAGGTTAGTATACATTCACTGTAGACTTCGTAGGATAATCTGCTGAATTAATTGCAGGCTAAAAATTTCTGTCATTGTTTGTTTCGGAGATTTTGGAATCCGCGAAGTTTGCTACTATATACCTGGTTGCAATGACAATCAGTTTTTCTGGACAATTTAAAACGAACTTTAGTATCTCAATGTCGCTAGTTTGACCATTCTGATAGTAAACTGTGATTGACATCGGTGGATGATAAAAGTCAAATCAGATGAAAAACCAGATCGAATTGCCTGTTCAAGCTGTTCTTGAAGAAAGACGGAAGTCTGCGAGTTCCAAAAATGTCTCTTAGATGTTCATATTATCTGACAAACAGTCAACAGCGTCAACTACGCGGCACGGACGCAGGTAGGCAGATAGAATGAAAATGTTTTTCCCTTTTCTTTTTTATTGTGAATTTTCATACAAAGCGGCTTGCTGTTGTTAGTTCTAGAAATAAAAAATTCAATAAAGGCGAAATTAGAAGGAACTACTATGAGAACTCCTCGTCCGTTTGGATCTGAAACGGCAGTGCTCGCATTACAACCCTTGCGAAAAACATTAAAACCAGCTGCAAAATACTCATTGATATAAAAGTCGCCATTTAAATTAGTTCAAACGAAAGTGTTTGGGATTTTAGAAACACCTCATGAGATTTAGCGCTTTACATCTAAATAAGAAAGTGCTAAAAAGTGCTTCATTTTTGGCATAGCGTAAGGTTATTGTTACGCTTATCAACAAACTCTTGTACAAAGGAAAAGTTAGGCCATTTTAAAATAAAGCAAGACGCCATAAATTAGAAGAATGGTTCGACCTCGAACAAAGGTTACATAGTTTCAAGCCGAAACTGAATCTGATAAATAGGACGTTCTTTAAAACGGAACCGAAGCCATTATTTTAAAAAATCTAACAACGCAATTTATATTTTCTTTATGACTTCCTTTTAATCTTTCTTCATATAAACCGATGCATCTAAATAATCGGAATAATAAATCGGAACTAAACAAAATGTGTTAGGTGAGCCCTTTATAAAAGATTTACCTTCCTTCGCTCGTTAATGGATTTTTTTTCTCCAGAACATCACTTAATTTGACCAATTCGCCCTGGTAACGTTTAGCTGTAACAGTTTGACCAGGTTCCAGAAGCTCGTAGTAACTGACTCCTTTCCAATCCCACCACACACAATAACCCTTTCTTGGCATGAATATTCGTTTTTGAAACTGACGGCTGGCCTGGATCATTTTCTGTGTTTAGGATTATTGTATAAAATCGAATATCATCACTCGTAATGATTTTGTGCAAAAAATTATTTCTTTTGCACCGATAAAGCAGATTCATGCAGATGTCAACTCTTCGGTTTTCATTTTCTCCTGTCAATTTATGAGGAACCCATTTTCCGTCCTTGTGTATTTTTCCCATTGCATACAATGGAAGTAATATTGCTTGGTGAGTAACTCCTAACTGTTCTGCAAGCTTTTTTTGAGTTTGATATTAATCCAGTAAAACTTTAAGTTGTTCGTCTTCAAATTGTTTTACTGCACCTGTACGTGGATCGTCCTCAAGACTAAATTTGCCATCACGAAATCTTGCAAGCCATTTGTTTAACTGTTGAACTTAGAGGAAAATACTGAAGAGCAGCAACTATTTTTTCCCCATATAAAAATCAATATAATATTTGCTATCTCTTTTGAGTAATGTGGGAACAGGATGGTTATATAAAAAATGCATATGGTGATCTCAGATGTCAAAGAAAAAGCTAACGGGACAAGTTGTTGTTGTTGTAAAAAGTGACACGTTAAATTTTGTGTTCTTAAAAAATCATGATATTATTAATTAAAAAAATAAAATATTATAAAACGGTTTGTGTATCGTGTTATTTTGAATAGTTTGTGAATAAATATTGAAAACTTTGAACATTAAAATATTGCAATGAAGTGCTTTGTGAAGTGTTGTCAAAATGCGCATCGAAAAATTCGAAAAAAAATTCCTTACCATTTATAAGTGTTTATATAAAATAAAATGAAAATTGTGTTAAAAGCAAAGTGATTTGTGATAAAATTATCATTAATTTAAGTTATAAATCAAAAAAATTTATGAAACGAATTTTGGTTGTTGTTGTTGTTGTGCTTTTTCTTTTTGTAAACATAATAGAATCATATGTTATATTACAGTATCTCATTTTTCTTATTATTCTTCTGTTCATATTCTACGTGCTATTTTTTCATAATTAATTTTTTATTTTGGAATACTAGTATATAGAATATAGTACAATTTTTTACCGAAAATAAAAAAAAAAATAACTCCGTACTAAATTGGAATAAAAATAATTGTGAATTTGTGTAGTTTTTAATTTCGATTGAACAAATTCTAAATACGACCCGTTGATTTATATGCTTTCTCTTTTACCCTCCGAATTGGACTCGTTTGACAGCTACTCTCATTCATTCTATATAAATAATTTAAATTCTTTGCTGTTGAATGACTTACAGAATATCCACTCAAAGTAGAATTATTAATTCGCTTGAGCTGCATTGTTTCCATTTGAAAACAGAATAGAATGAAATGAAGTATATAAATATTGCTTATCGACATCCATCTCTTAAATTTGATGCAAACGCGGCGCGACAGCTTGCAAATGACTTAAACTTATGTCATAATGTTTTTCCGAAATAGCGGGCGATTTGGATGAGTTCAAGTATATTTTAGTGTATGCCATTTCGAACAGCGATTCCAGTATAGGAACCATGCGCAGATTTTAGCGAAAAAAAAACTAGATATAATTTTTTTTCGATTAAATAAAAATAAATGATTGCAGCCAAACTACTATACAAATTTTGTGTATGCAACCAACATAAAAACTCAATATATTTAGACAAAAATTTTATCAGTACATATGGAGGTACAGATAAAAAAAATTTTGTTATTTTCAAAGCAAAAATTTTTTTGGTTGATAAAAAAAAATAAAAACTCGATACTAACGTAATATAAACTTTATTTAAAAATACACAATTTTTTATATTTAATTTTATTTCTTCGAGAAACAAAATGGCATTTGAAAATCGTGTGCATGATATTATACATTTTCAGTCACATTTAATTGAATGGGTACATCTCTTCAAAACTAATAAAAAATGGAAATCATATTCAGATAAATTTATTGAAATGAAAATTAAAATCATCTTACTTTTTATCAGTATATCGAAAGAGTTTAATCTAGCTCACATCCTTTCCCGTAAAATTATTCAATGCATCATGTGATATATTTCAATATTTATGGCACTCGAAATGGACAACACTAATTTCGTTGATTAAATTAAAAATATAGGCTTTAAATATATTAGTTTATAAAATAATAACTTAGATACTTTTTTAATTATTTAGGTGTGTTAAGATAAATTAAATTTAAAACACAACAAAAAATTTAACCGCCAATGCGAAACGTCAAATTGAATTATGTAAACATAAACAAAATGAACATACGTTGCACACACGTCTGCTTCAAAAAATGAAATATTCAAAATTGAACGTGCGTTTTCGAATTTTTTTTTCGCTAAAATTTGCGCATGGTTCCTATACAGAAATGTTTGGTCCAACTCAATTGTGAACCGTCGACTTAGCGTTTTGTCGTCATTTGAGGACGAAAGCCTTTAGTAAAGTAGGATGCTCTTAAAATTTCATATAGTGAGGTGTTGTGTCCCTTTCCAATTTGAGTTTTTATTAAAATTCCACAATAACTTTGTTATCACACAAACTACACTGATTTCAATGGTTCCATCCACATCAATTAGGTGACGTTGTAACGCATTTTCATGCGTATGCATATTTATTCCATTAATTTTAAGTATTCGCATATTTTCCGTATATAAATTTTGCAATTTGTTTTGTTTTTTTTTTTTTTTTTTTTTGTTATATTTGCACCATAAATTTTGTTTTAAGTAATCGTGCGCTCATTTGAAACGTGGGTGTTCAAATTATGATTATAAATTTTAAAATCTTTCAATATTTTAATTCTAGTGCGTGAAAACAAACAACACTCGCAATAAATTGCAGGTATTTTCCACGCATACTTCGGGGCCAGACACGGACGTTAGGTATAATATTGAAAAATTTATCTAACAAAATTATAATAAATAATTTTAATTTTCTTTGGTTTGCGCGCGTACTCGAGCTAATTTTTTTTATAATTTAAATTAATTAAGAAAATGTAATTTCATTAAATTTATATTTATTTAATTTTTTTTCGTGTTTTTACCATAAAATGATAATGCTGACAAAAATAAATTAAACCGAAAAGAAAATTAATTTTAATTTACATTAATTTAACGAGAAAAATATAAATAATTATACAAGCCAAAAAAAAACTGTATGTAGTAATAATAATAAAATTGTACAAAATTACGAAAAAAAAAATTGTATTATTATTTTTTGTGATGTGATTTTTATTTTCTTGCTATAATTAAATTTAAGTATTAATAGAATTAGAAGGAAAACTAAAGACATAAAAAATAAGTTCTATAATAATTTGTTACGTCGATGGAGATTACGATTAGTGAAGTGTGTGATGTATTTATTTTTAGCTATTTGTAATTATTTAAAACGATAGAATTAGATTTACCTGTGCCATAATATTCCACCACAAGTGTATTTTAGAGTGATAATATCAGCTGAACGTAACTTAGGAAGCTATTCAATATTTGGCACTTGGCAATAAGATGGAAAGCTTTTCTTTTTCAGGATTTTTATTAATCTCAGCCAATTTCGGTTCTTTTCACAGCTGTTCATCCTATATTTTGTTTTTTTATTGTTTATTCAATATTACAACTGATTCAGGGATCATCTAGTAATTTATCTATCTTAAACTAGTTCTTAGGTTTATGATGAAAGTATATAACCTATTGATGACCTATTGATTACTAATTTTATTCCAACATATGAAGGTTGTCGCCAATCGCAATCCCTTGCATGTACAGAAGCAATTTGTTCTGTATTCAGAGCTCTAAATGTCTACCTATGAGCCTATATTTGATGTTTAACTCTTTTTTTTCTTTATAATGTGCTTTTACCATCTTAGCTTAGCATCGATGGTCATGTGACAGGTATTTGCATATGAAATTGTATTTGCATATGAAATTTGGTTTGAGCTGAGAACTAGATATTTTATTGGTTATGTTATAAAATTTGTGTTGCAAGACATAAAAATTTATGTTATAAGACATAGAAAACAACAAAAAAGTTTAAAAATTGTTACTTAAAATGACGCACGATGACGATGATGTTAAATCGGTAGTAGTAAATAAAGTTAAGGTGAAACTACCACCATTTTTGCAAGCAGGAATAACTGTCGATTCAATCAAATATTACACTTCGTTGACACCTATGGACACGAAAATATTATGCCAGGTAACAAATGCTGTAATTAATCTACCAGATGACGAAAAATATTCAACATTAAAACAAGCAATATTGGAACAATAAGCTGTGGCGGATGGAAGATGTACAGTTAAGCGATAAAAAACCATCTGGTTTATCAAACAATCGGTGGATGAAAAGTTGGAGACGAAATGCTGAAACAGATTTGGGTGCAGCGATTGCCAAATACGATTCGAATGATTATTTCAGTGACGAACGACAGTTTATCGAAGCTGCCACAAACGGCGGACAAATTAATAGAATTAGGTGATTTTTCCCAAATTAATTCAGTCGAGAAACCCGTAGCGTCAACTTCCACATTGTTTACCACAATAGCATCACTAAAGCTAAAATTAACGCATTAGCTGATAAATTAAATAAAATCCAACATTATGGTAGATTTAATTGACGTGAACGATCAGCGTCACGAGGATCATCCACAACATATGATTCATCACGAGTTGTATCGAAATTTGAACAGAGTTGGTGGCATTTCAAATTCGGCGAAAGAACATGGAAATGTTGTGTAACTTCGGTACAAAAAGCTGAATGAACATCCAGCCGGATTACAGTCGGATGAAGAAGGAAATTCGATTGAAAATTATAATTTGGAAAATTTCATAAATCGTTTATATATTTCGGACTTAAAATCAAATCAACAATTTTTAATCGACACAGGAGTCGACATTCCAGTTTTGCCCCCAACCAAAACTGAAAAACAAAAACCATCAAACCGAAAAAAACTCTTCGCTGCAGACGGAACTCCAAAGTACGATGAAAGAAGAATGTCAATAAATTGTGGATTGCGACGAGTATTTTCGTGGACATTTATCGTGGCCGATGTAAATCAACCTATCACTGGGTCGAATTTTATTAAACACAACATCAAAATCGCTTGATAGACAGTTTGACCAAATTATCAGCAAAAGATACACCTTCAGCAGAAAATTCGTTAGGTATTACAACTTTCGACGTCACGGATCAATTAGCGGATATTCTACGAGAATATAAAGACATTACAGTTACCCTCGATCAAAGAAGTCAATCAAAAGTTAATATCACTAATCACATAATTACGTCAGGCCATCGAATGTTTCCACGGCCTCGTCGACTCGCACCAGATAAATTGGAAATTGTCCGTACCGAATTCGAATATTTGTTGAAAATGCGAATATGCTGGGCAGGACGAATGGAGAATGGCACCCATGTGGCGATTACTGCCGCCTGAATGCGATTACTATTCCGGATCGTTACCCGATTCCGTTGATTCGGAATGTTTCAAACATATTGAGTTCCTTTTTACTCCGTTCGGACTCTGCACCGTTGCACAGACACAGACAGCAACGCTTAATAAACGAGATGTTAAAAGAATTACCGTTTATGTTCCCGTACATCGACGACATTGCTATTGCGTCGAAGGAACATCGGAAACATCTTACCATTGTACTTGAACGTTTACGACAATATGGGCTCAGTATTTGGCTCAGTATAAACGTTGCAATGTGTGTATTCGGAAACGCAGAAGTAAAATTTCTTGGCTTGTTTTACACCCCTATTCTCTTAGTCGTGTTACCTGTCGCTTCTTACAACAATCATTTTTTCATATTCTCTTAGTGGATTGAAGCGACAATCATCGATTGAACTGATAACAATGGTATTCCGGTAGTTGTTTAAAAAGTTTAATGTCACCTGAGGTGAGATTTTTAGTCGTACGAATTTTTTAGACCATACAAGCATGGAGGAGGGGCAAAATGTAGGTTTAAAATTATTTATTTTGACACGCTTTGATTTATTTTTGTCCCGTCACCTGAGACAACTAATGATTATATTTCGATGAACCAGGTTGGAGATAGGTTAAGTTGAAATTTTGATAACCTCTTGATAAATTTAATTATTTGAGCCTAATAATCCTATATGTATAATTATAAACCCTGAAAATTAGTTTAAAATATTTCTTTATTTTAAATATGTTTGTGAATGACAATTTTTCCTTGCCGCAATTTTAATTTTCAATTCTACTCAACCCACTAGTTTCGTCGAGTTCACAATAATTAACGAAAACTCAACTCTACTCTGTTTCCGTGGACGCTAACTGCAACTCTAGCCATTTTCAACTCTGTGTGGAAACAAGATATAAGAAAACAAACTGGACCGTCAACTGGAAGGACGAAGCAGAATCCGCTTTCAAAAATTGTAAGGGTGGTCTGATAAACACAACCTTCTTGGCTCATCCGGCAAGCAACGTAATTTTGTTCTTGTTCACAGATTCATCAGGCAAAGCAGTCGGCGCGGTCCTTAATCAATCAGTAAATGGTAATGAATTACAACTATTAGGATTTTATTCGAAGAAATTACCTGAATCTTCTTCAAATTCGTCATACAAACGGCAGAGAATTGACTGCGATGTACCAAGCCATAAAATATTTCCGGCATCTGTTAGAAGAAAGACAGTTTTGTATTTATACGGATCATAAACCACTTATTTTCCTTTCTAAGCAAAAAAAAGAACCATTCAACACCGCGACAAATCAAACACTGCGATTATATCGGGCAATTTAGCACTGGCATACGTCACATTGCTGTTTCGGTAAACAAAATTGCCGATTTGTTATCCAGAACAAGTTCAATACATTTAACGGGTGACATAAATTTCGAAAACTTGGCAGCGGTACAGCATCGAGATCCGGAATTGCAGTCAATATTGAACGAATTCGGAAACAAAAATATATTGTGACATTTCACACAAACAGTAAAACAGTCGGTAAAACATTTAAGAACCACATCATACTATCTGCAAGCCAACGGGATAATTGAACGTTGGCACAGGACTTTGAAAGTCCTAAAAATCAAAAGGATGACTGGTCAAACTTGGTACAATTGATTTTGATGGATTTGATGGGATTACGAGTTGTATACAAAGAAGATTTGAAAGCATCTCCGGCAAAATTAGTACTTGGTCAAACCCTACGTCCAGGAGAATATTTCTGTCCAACGGAAGACGAGAAAATTGAATCGGAGTTCGTTAAAGAGTTTCAGAGGATGATGTCCACTATTCGGCCTACAACAACCACTCTTCGCGGCAACGCGAAAGTTTTTGTGCAAAAAGAACTTTCAAATTGCTGACACGTATTTGTGAGAACGGATAGCGTACGTGCTGCACTACCAAGCCCATATACCGGCCCATATGAAGTGGTGAAACGTTTCGAGAAACATTTTGTTGTAAAAATCAATAATAAATCGTCAAAAATTTCTATTGATCGTTTAAAGGCAGTTTTATTCCAAATGAACATGAAGAGCAAAATATACCGCAAAATGATAGCAATCACCGATTCTTCAGGAACAACACCTGTTACTCAACCAGGAAAAACAACGACACCTGTATCATCACCAATCAAAATTGCAATGACAGGAAGAATAGTTATAATACCCGCACGTTGTCACTCAGAGCGTAGTATTGTGGAGTCATCTTATAAAACGCATAATGTAAACAAACAACAAAAACTGTCATCATATCAACATGTCATAAATTGTTAATCTCATTTATTAATACAACGAGGACAAAGCATAGTGTGTTCCTTCTTAGAAACGGAAATTAAAGAAATTAAAAGTGAATGCTTTTATTTAACACAACCAAAACCACTATAACATGTACTGATTTGGCTTCATTTAATAAGATGCACCGTTTTCTAGTCCAATTAGACTCACTGTATTAACTTCATTTTGAAGTTTGCTTATTGCTCTGGTATATCTTTTCCAACTGCTATGATAGCTGTATCGTCTACAAATGTTACTATATTTCCTTGACTATTAGGTAAATCCCTCCTATAAAGGATGAACAGAATAGGCCCAAGTACGCCTTGTGGTATACCTGCTGATATTCCTCTTAGTTCAGAGTATTCGTGTTCAAGTTTGACTCGAAAGTGTTGATCTGCGATGTAGGATTTAAAAATTTGATAAAATTGCTTAAGTAGATCTCGATGCAGTTTAAATTCAAGTCCTTGGTGTCAAACTTTGTCAAAAGCTTCTAAGAAAATACTTTAGCATATCTTCTTATTCTCAAGTGTGTCCTCAGTGACAATCGTTATTCTGTGAACTTGTTCAACTGTACAGTGAATTATATTTTTTATATTACTGGAAGTAGTGATGTCGGTCCATAAGATTTTTTATCGTTTGCTAATTTACCAGGTTTAGGAATCATAATTACTGCTGCGTTAATTATTTGGACTAGTTTACACAAACCTGTATGTGTAAAGTTATCTTTTTTTTATTATCATTGTACTCACAAGTTTTTAACTTTTTAGTAGTCCTCAAAAGCTCTTTTTGTTATATAGAAATAAAGAAGATCCGGTATTTTATGTATATCAGTAGGCCAATATGTTGGTTTATCGCCAAAATTAAATTTACAGTTGTTCTCACGAGCTGCATTAAATTACTCTTTTACTTTCAAAGTTGTAAGTCTAGATCCCCAATAGGTATTCTTTGAATTAAAATTACCACCTATGTTAAAATTTGGCCCTGGTGATTTAAATAGTAGACTGTAGTATTTTGTTTAACTTTTCCTCACTGGGGACAGTAAATAGAGCAAAAACTGGCATCCCTATTATTGATTGATTAAAATATTATGGTTTCACATTGCATAATTTCTATTTCAGTACCGGGCTCTTCGTAATGTTTAGTATTATTCCTAATAATTGCAGCAGATCCACGTCTAGCGCCCCCTGCTTAATGAATAGCATGGTAAGCATTCATAGCCACATATTCAAATAAATGAAGTATCTGTTAAATGAGTTTCCGATACAAGACATATTTGTAGTATATAATCCATCCGTTCCCAATGACTATTCTAAGTGTTCTCGTCATTTGATTAGTATAGTATTGATGTAAGCTCATTCGTGACTTGTTATCTATCTATAGTCGATTATATATAACCGGTCTAGACGGACTAGCATTAGTTAAATGCTGCATCATTTGCGAGTAGGATTTTCTCTTTATTCCTATATGGGCTGTGGTTGTGGCAGCACTAACTCTAGTTGTAGTAGTAATCCTTTATCTTATAACGTTAGTGTTTTGAGTGGATTGGACATTTTATTTCTTAATCTTTGCAGTTTATGTGTCATATATGTTAATAACCGAAACAGTTTTAAGAAGACACTAAGAATTTAAATTAATAGTTTACAGACCAACCATATGTTGATATAGGCGCATTAGGCCAATAAGTGTATGGCCCAAGTTAATGCATCCATATGGTGCTATGGCATCCTGGGATGACTCATTTTTTTTAAACTATACATTTAAAGAAATCACATGGTTACCTGGAATCCATACATACATACAGTTATGTCATTTTTATCAGATTTTATCGTAAGAGATCGTTTGACACTCGTGGTACCTGGGAATCATTAATTTAAACCAATAATTCATGCATAAATTGGCCATACACATATTGCGTGAAACACAACAAACTGTTGGTTTTGAGAATTTTTCTAAAGATAGTATGGTCATCACATTTTATCGAAATCAATAAAGATCGATGACGCTCATTTCAGGTTCATAGGAACCATTAATTTAAATCCGAATTGTGTTTTTAAAAGTGTATTGGGCGTTTACACATATGAACTTTTAGAATCGTTTGAGGTACGACCATTTTGGTTCCAGCGAAACCAACATTTAAAATATTCATATAGAATCCTTCCCCTATTCAATGCAACTAGAGTGCCACGCAGTACTACTTGTTACTTGCCAACCTTTAATTTTTAATCTTTTATTTTTTAAAATATTTTTTTTCATATCTTGTTTTGCGTTCTAATTTCAGTTTTGATCCGATTTTCGATTTAGGTTCTGCTGGCTTTAGATTAATAGGTCTATTATGAATCTCACTTACTCGTCACCGAGTGAAGAGTCGCCACTACAATTCTATTTCGGTATTATGATTTTCGCAGTGAGCGAGTGATCGTCACATGCTTGTCGCTTGGCGATTCGAAATCACCGCATAGAATTTTTGGTATTATAATTCTCACAGTGAGCGAGTCTAATATCTTATATACTCACCTAAAATATGGTGGTGAGAGTCAAGTGACAAAGTATTTTTGGTATTAAAAATATAATGTTTTATTAATATTTTTAATAATTAATTTATATTTTTCATGTCAGGAATAAAGCAAAAATTACCACAACTCAACAATTTATCAAACTTGTTGAAGAAATGGAAAGATTATGGTCACCTAGAGCAGTGATTCTTAACAGGGGGGTCACGGCCCCCTGGGGGTCCGTAAAAAGTTTGCCGGGGGACTGCCAAAGTTCCTTCAGAATATAATAAAAAGAAAATTGATTTATAACCGAATATCGTATTGAAAAGTGAAATAAGAAAGATAAAGTTTTCTTATTTACCAGATGTTTAAATATGAAACCTGGATTATTTTTGTAAAAAGTACACGTTCATCGTATGATAATGATTAAGAGTATTTTATTCAAAGTATTGCCAATTATTAGTTATACATTTTTCCGATCTATCTGGCAATGCGTGGACACCATGCCAAAAATATTTTTCTTCCTTTGAGGGAAATCAGTTATCGAACTATTTTCGTAGGAAATGATGTGCTTCTCAGCAAGCTCGTGCCTCATCGATGCAAATAAGTGATAATCGGACGGAACGAAGTCTGGCGAGTAAGCCGTATGTGAAAGTATATCCCAATAAAGTGCTTCCAACGTTTCCATGACCGGTTTTGCTTTGTGTGATGGTGCATTATCATGAAACAAAATCACTTTGTATTGAAGGGACATAGCACCTTCAAAATTGAAAAAAAAAAGTTTTTCAAAGATTTTTTTTTAATGGAATAAAAAGAGATATCTTTTAATGAAACTTTCCATTAACATTTTATTTAACTGAAAGTATACAAAAAAAAAAAATTTGATTTTTTCTAGCCCAAGGTCGTCTGCTACAAGGGTTTTCCAAAAACACTGAAAATTCGCGGCGTGCATTATAATTACTCTCAGAAACGTCTGAAAAAAAACGGGGTTTTATTCAGCATTAAATCGCCCTTGGAATGAACTAAAAGGAAAAAAATTGATTGAAAAATAAAAAAATGGCTGCATTTTTTCGGCATTTTTTCGAAAATGCAGGATTTTGTCCCCTTAATTAGTTGTAACTCAAAAAATTGAAAGCCGATTTTTCCTTCCGTAATTGGATAAGTAGTTTTTTCTCAATCTTGCACGCCAACTTGAAAAACGTCATTTCGAGATAACCGCGATTAAAGTTCGTCATTTCGAGATAACCGCGTAAAAAACGACTTTGGCACGCTTCGCAATAAATAAAATAAAATTATTTCTTAATAAAGACATTTTTATTAATCACTTGTTTTTTGTTTCGCAGTTATTTTGAATAATTTTCAAAAAGTTTACAAAATCACTCGATCGATTTCGACTTGTTAGGTCATCATCAGTAAAAAAAAAGGTTAAGAACCACTGACCTAGAGGATATAAAAATGTCATGTTGAAAATTGTATATACTTTGAATTTTTTAAGTACTCACAACCATTGTGTTTAGACTATAATAACCTTATAAATTTCGTTGAACGCATACAAAAATATCTTTTCAAGTAAATTATTTGTAAATAACTAAAACTTTTTGACGTTACCATAACGGTTTCCATAACGACAAATAACAAACTCTAAAAAATACAAGAATCCACATACGACACCGCAAACAACAGCTTGCCAAAATAAAAGGGAGAATTACAATACCAATTTTGAACTCGGGTGACTTGGATAGTCACAGCGAGTGGTGTGGTGAGGCAAGAATCATAATAGACACGTAAATGACCTGAAGTCTGGTAAAACGGGCGGAGCCCAAATTTTTTGAATGGGGTATTTGAATAGCCCATAGTGACCCTAAAATTATTTGTTTATCAATAGATATTCTTTTGCGTTCTTATTTCGGTTTTGGTCCGATTTTCGATTTGGGTTCTGCTGGCTTTAGATTAAATGACCTGAATCTGGTCAAAAACGGGTGAAGCCCAAAAAAATTTAATAGAACGTTTGATTAGCTCATTTTAGCCTAAAATTATTTGTTTACCAATATATCTTGTTTTGCGTTCTAATTTCAGTTTTGGTCCGATTCTCGATTTGGGTTCTGCTGGCTTTAGATTAAATGACCTGAAGTCTGATCAAAAACGGGTGGAGCCCAAAATTTTTCAATGGGGCATTTGAATGGCCCATATTAAGCATAAAATTATTTGTTTATCAATAGATCTTGTTTTGCGTTCTAAGTTCGATTTTGGTCCGATTTTCGATTTGGGTTCTGCTAGCTTTGAAATGATACAGCCTTTTGCATTTTCTAGATCGAGCAGAATAAAAAAATTTAAATATTGCATTTAATTAGCCTTATTAATCTTTAATTTTCCAATTGTTTTTAAATCAGTTTTTGATATGGGTTCTGCAAACTTTTTCTAAAGCTGGCAGAACCCGCGTTTTAGTTGGAAGGGGTGGAGCCCAAAATTTTTTAATGCGGCATTTAATTAGCCTATAATTATCCATACTATCTTGTAATGTTCTGCTGTATGGGTTCTGCTAGCTTAAGGGACGTCATTTATTTTTAGCTGATGTTGTAATAAGGCTCATGTCTTATTTGTTTATTGATTAGTAATAATAACAATAATAAACGAGCGGATTCCTCTTGCAAAATAAATGAATTTGGTTTGCAACTTAATTTAAGAAGCATTCTAACATTTGAGGTCATAAAAGATACCGAGGACAATTTACTGCCAGTATACCAGTAAACTTTCTTCACAACCACGAAAGCAAATTAAATTTGCATTCAATTCTCATTGGCAGTTTACATTGAATTTACAAACATGCTCTCTAAATGCACCCATAATGCTATTACAATACGTGCTACTGATTTTTAGAGTAAGGTTGCAAAAATTTTAATCTTCTTATTTGTAGAATTTATAGAGTTTATTTAAGGTGCTAGCACCTGTACAAGCAATTTATTTATTTATATATTTTAGTTTCGGTTTCTATTTTTAAACTGACACGAGAACAAACTAAAATTTAAATTTAGCCATATAGAACAAATATTTTACAATTCATTTAACAACTACTACTAATGACACATTTAGAAAAATAGAAAATTTAATAAGAAAAGGCAACAATTTGGTTCTTTTTTAAATTACAGTATTTTTTTTAGTTATTACAAAACTGATAAACATGCAAAGTATTGGCGTCATATAAAATAACAATTGATTGGGTTCTAAATAATTTCAGTCGGCAAATGTATATTGTTAAGTATTACTGTAATCGACTTCTCATACCGGTTGAATTGACTTTAGACTTTAAAATGACAATTTTAAAATAATTTTCAAGTTATAAATTTAAAAAATTTAAAATTCACGTGCAAATGCAATTTTTGGTGAAAATCCGTTAATAATTCTTACTCTGCAGTACACACTTTGTACCAAAAATAACTAATTAATATTAATTATACAGGCAAATATCTGATTAGTCGGTGCAATCGGTTTGACCGAAGCAGGAGTGCATATATTAAATGCAGACATTCATACTCAGTTATATGTAAATTATTCCTCAACTAAACGAGCGAATTAAAATGGATAATCTAATTAAATTCACAGCGTATTTATCACATGAACCTAAAATAGAAAAAGCGTTTAATAAACGAAAATTCTACCTAAGTTATGATGATGTACGAGTATGAAATTTATCAAAAAAAAAATTTAAAATTTAATTTATAACTAAAAATATGAAACAAACCAAAAATTCAATTAAATAAAAATTAAAATTATTGCTTCATCCTTAAAATTTGGCATTAAATTAAATTTTGGTTTTCTCAATTTTATGATACATTTGTACAAAAAAAATTAAACTAAAAATAAAATTAAAATAAATGTTCTTTTGAAACAACAACAAAATAATAAAAGAAAATCAACAAGTTATTTTTTTATTCGTTTAATTAAAATAATTTTTTTTTATAAAAAAAAAAATCGTCTCTATATATGTTTTTGAACATAAATGATTATCTACTAATGTATGTATGTCAACTATAGGTGGGTTTTAAAACAAATTAATTTTAGTTACGGCAAAATTAAAATCCAGGTAAAATTGAAAAATAATGCGGCATAATCTGTTTTCTACACACGAACAACAAAAAGGGTTTAGGATTTTAATTAAAAATATTTTGAGCTAAATGTTAGGGATGTTGGGGATTATTATCTTAAGTACTTGTGTGTTGATATGAATGTGACAGCCACATTTTGAAATATTATGGTAAATGTAAAAAACGCGCTTTAAATGTGCCAACAGGTATGACGTCTCTATATACAATAAAAGAAATGTCTTAAAGCGTAATACGGCTTTGGCATACTTTTATAGGATGGTTAAAAAGGTAACCAGCTTTTCATTTCAATCACACATGAAAATATTTTTCAAGCATCCCGTATATAATTCAATTGTGACATGAGTCTAATTTAAATGAAGGCAAATAAAAAATATTTTGATCGGCTGCCATCTATAAATCGAGTATCACGTGAATAGAAGTTAAAAATATTATGTGTAGTTTATTATAATTATATTATAAACAATTATATACATAAAATTTTTGTATTTGTATTTAAAAAGAATTAAACAAAAAGTAATATTCGGATTATACATGTGTAAAAATTTTTAATTAATTATTATATAAAAATAAATCAAACAAGAAAATTAATTTTTCCTTTACGTCAATCACAGTGCAGACAACCGCTTACTTTAGTTTGCTTACTCTGTTCTTCTCCCATATACCCATCGAATTCGTCTTACTATGTTTTCTTATTTAAACGATTTAATTCATTCGAAAATAATATATATTGTATAAGCAAAATGTAGAAAATAAGAAAACGAATTTAAATAAATAAATAAAATAAAAAAAAAATTGGATTTGGATTTAAAGTAAAGGAATTGGAATCGTCATTATAAATTAACTAGAATTTGAGTGACGTCTGATGTTTTAGTATGGAATATTTAAACGCAGATTTTACGGAAATAGCACAGATATTGTGATATATGCCAATAAATTCCACTTTCAACCTTAATTCCTATACCTATGTGTGAATTTTTCATATATAGACTAGATACACGAACACTAAAATTAAATTCTAAATCTTCAAAAATTAGCACAGTTTCAACACGAAATTAACAGCTGTAATTTAACAATGTGTTTTTGTCAAATTTGATTAGATCGTAATATTATTTTGCTATTTTTGTAAAAAAAAAAACGTAAGAAATTGTAAAATTAATTGTTGGCACGAAACGAATCACAAAAAATTAAGTAAATCCTAAATATATATGATTTCAAATTGTTTTGGTGTCTATCAATACAAAAAGATTAAAGTTCATATTTGTAAATGGTTAGTTATACTTGTTTATTATAATTTATTTAGAAATATTGCAAACATATGTAGGGTCGAGGCACACAGGCCAAAATAAATCATTTCGGATTTATGCAAAAAAAATTTAATTATTCTTCGATTCGCATTTATAAATCACTTAATTCTCCTATTAAATATTTTCGCATTTCATTACTATAAAATAAACGTGAGTCAAACATGAATCTATTAAAAATTTTGGCGTCAAAGTTCAGACTGTGATCGGTGATTTTATTCTGTGCAAATTACCGATCATTTTCTTGAATTTTACTCCCTGGTTTACATACCGAGCAAATGAAGTATGGTTGATTCGATCGAACTCTAGTGTGGCATTCTTACCAGCACATTCGATAAGTACGTGTTCGCCACCGGGATGCTGGATACATAGAATTAGAATCACAAATTGTGCATAATGCTTAGTTCATTGATCTTACCAATTGTCGGTAATTTGTTAAATCATAAATGTAGTAGTCTATTATTACCCACAGATTATCAGCTGAATTATGTTTTGCTACATCTTCCGAGCAAATTTTTTTTATTTGTTCTGCCATCATATTAATTCGACTGTAATATAAAAAAGTTTAAATTTGAACATTAAAATTTTTAGTAAAACACTAAAACAAAAATATGTATAGAAGTTCTGCATTGCTTTTCGTGAAAAATAATCAAAACTTAAAGCACTTAATATATTGTTTGGTTATTTGCTTGAGAAGAATTTACAAGGTATGGTAATTTCTGTCCACTGCCGAAAAAAATCACTAGGTTGATTGTACTGAATTATATCAGTCTAGACTAGCATGCAATTGGCGCTTTTAGGGCACCCAACAGTTGCGAACATGTTGAGTAAAATCGAAGCCAACGTTATGAAAATGTTTAGCTCTATGAAATTTTCAAATAGCGCCCAATGTGTACCAACAAGTGAGCATGCGTAGAACATGCAAAATAATGTAAACGATTATCATTAAAGGAAGCACGGACACAATTACAACAGCTCTTAGCAAAAGGCATTTAGAAAAAGACATCATAAGCCAGATGGTTTCGAAAAGCATTCCCCTAATGGGATACCGAAACGTTGCGAATGGAGGAATTATGTTACAATGCGATTCAAATGAAGCAAAGGAAGAACTGAAGCAAATCGCCACAGATAAATTAAGAGCTCAATATGAGGTTAAATTGCCTACAGAGCTAAGGCCTCGAGTGAAAATTTTAGGAATGTCAGAACAACTAGAAAGCGGCGAAATTATATCAGCGTTGAAGCAACAAAATTCGTTTTTAGGTGCTAGCGATATAAAAGTAGTAACAACCTATCGAAGTAGAAATACACAGAAAGTCAATACAATCTTTGAAGTTGATGCCACTTGCTTTAAGAAAATAATGGAGGCTGAGAAACTCAATATCGATTTTGATAGATGCCACGTAGTAGAGTCAATAGGCTTAACAAGATGTTACAAGTGCAATGGCTATTCACATCACGGTGATAAGTGAACCAGCAAGCTAACGTGTCCAAAATGTAGCGGAGAGAATAAATATAATGATTGTAAAACCACATAACAAAAATGTAGCAACTGCGTTGAAACAAATAAGAACCTAAATCTAAACATTGTTGTAAACCATGCTACGTGGGATAATAACCACACAGTATATCAGCGCAAGTTGAAAATACTAAGAAACCAAATCAATTACCAATAGTAATTTCGAAAACAAGACGTCCTATCACCAATATCCGAAGTCTATCGTCAAATTTCATGGAGTTACAGGAAATTGTGTTCAATTTTAAACCAGCCTTAGTATTACTCAGTGAAACTAGAACAACTGAAGAAATGTACTATTTGGAATTTCATATTGATAACTATAAATATATACGCTGCGACTCGGATAGTCGACATACAGGAGCAGTTGCTATGTACATTCATGAAAACATAAATTTCAAAATAATTTCCAACTGTGAGAAGGATCGCACTTGGTTTTTAGCAATACAAATCATAAAAGGTTATCATACGACTGGGATATTTGGAGTATTATACAAATCATTTCAAACAACGAGAGCAGTTTTCTAAGATAAATTTGACGAATGGATGGAAAATATCATAAACTATAACAAAAATAATTTCATAATCGGTGATTTTAATATTGATATCAAATCTAAAGAATATTACAGTGTAAAATTTAATCAATTCATAAGTGATCATAGACTGATGCAGGTAGTTAAAGAATCTAGTAGAGTTACAGCAACCAGCGAGAGTTTAATAGATTTAGTGATAACTAATTTAAAAAATGTACAATGCGAAGTAGCTAAAGAGCATCAAATTAGTGACCATTGTATGTTAAGCGTTAATTTAAATTGTGGTAAGATAAAAGCAACAAGAAATTGTGACCCGATAGAAAGACGTTCGCGAAAACAATTATTCTCATGAATCACTCGACTATGCTTTAAATCAACAATTTCTGGGATTCCAAGATGCTAACTTAAACGAAATATCCCAAAAATTAAATGAAAAAGCTGAAGAGTTACTGTTAGAGTTAAAAATGGTTCAAACCATTTGTTAATGGTTAACTACCGTGGTTCTCGGAAAATTTGAAATTACTAAAGCAAGATAAACTACGATCTTATGAAACTATGAAAATTATAAATTCAAATGAGAGCTGGGATAATTATAAAAGAGCCAGAAATATACAATATATAAACAATCTTTAAGGAAGGAGCAGTCCACTTATTTCAAAAACAAATTCCTAAAAAATCAAAATAATCCAAAACAACTATGGAGAATGTTAAAATCGATGTATAAAAACAAAACCACAACACAGTGGAATATTCAGTTTAACAATAAAGTAGTAACCGATAAACTAGAATTGGCCAAATCTCTTAATAATACATTTGTATCCAGTGTGATTGACATCCATAACAGTATTCCAAATGTAAAAAATTTTAATGAATGCCTTACACAATTCCATGCTGTTTTCAAAATATTACAAGTCAAGAGATAACTAAAACTATTAGTAGTCTGAAGTCAAACGCTGGAATTGATGGTATAAACCGTACTATCATGTTAGATGCTATGAAGAATGAAATATTCTCATCAAAATTTACGAACTTAATCAATAAAAGTTTATAGGAAGCTAAAGTCCCGAGATCATGGAAAACATCAACGGTTATTCCAATTCCGAAAACTTCTAAGCCATCAACACCAGAAAAACTACGCCCGATAAATATGCTACCAACCTACGAAGCTGCGTTAGAACGAGTAGTTAAAAACCAATTAATAAACCACATTAACAACAATAATATACTAGTCAACCAACAATCTGGATTTCGCGAACACCATAATTGGAAATCTGAACACCATAATTGGAAATCTGGAACTGTTAGATAATTGAAAATCTGAAACAGATGACAATAAAGTAGTAATAGCAGTGTTACTGGATTTTAAACGAACTTTTGAAACAATCGATAGACAAAATTTACTAAAAAAATTAAGTAAATATTGAATACAAGGCGCAACATTGGAATGGTTCAATAATTATCTTCAAGAAAAGCAACTCTAAGCCAATACCAAATAATCTCGGAGTACCGCAGGGATCTACTTTAGAACCATTGCTTTTCATCCTATACATCAATGATATAGTAGAAGTATAGTAGAAATAAAAATTTGTAAAATGAATATGTTTGCTGATGACACCTTGATTACGATTGCAACACCAACCCTTAGTGCAGCTGTTCAGAAAATAAATGAAGATTTGGAGAACCTGAGAAAATGGTTGATGCTCCATAAGTTGGCACTTAAAATCTCTAAAACAAAGTACTCGGTGATGTCAATAAAAACAATACTATAGAATGTAATCAAAATATATTAGTATACTGAAGTCATTGAACGTGTGAAACAATATACATACCTTGGTGTTATCATAGATGAAAAGTTAAATTTTAATGATCATTTGAATTATGTTGCTAAAAAAATGAATAAAAAGCTAGGTTTATTTAACAGAATTAAGGATAAAATGACACGTGAAACAAAAATTATATTTTACGAATCAATTGTTGGACCACATATTGATTATTGTTCATCAGTGTTATTCATAATGAATCAATCACAAATATATCGTCTCTAAAAAAATCACAACAGATTCATGCGAGGTATTTTAAGAGCAGATATTAGGACACATATAAGTGAAATGCTTAAAGTACTAGGATGGAAGTCTATTAACCAAAGAATACACTACAACGTTTTGAAGTTGATGTTTCGCCTTGAAAACGGAGCTCTACCAAAATACTTGAACTTAATGTTATGCTCTAATAGAGACGTCCATAACTATAATACCAGAAACACACATTATCGATTACCAATGTATAGTAAATCTATTTCGCAGCGATCCTTAGGGTATAATGGAGTCAAATTATATAATTCTCTGAGCAATTTCTATACATTGGGAGAATTACGAGAGTTACAATACAATCAGTTTTTGGGACTATTGAGTGTATTTATTAAAGATAGAATTAGTATTTAGCTAGTAATAAGTATAATAATTTTGTTCTATTTAATTAATTCAAGATAATAATAAAATTAAAAAATGTCATTATTGATAAATAAATAAATATTAAAATTACACTGAAATTTTGTGATACGTTCTTCAAGTTTTTTATCGGTTTCAAATGGCGTAACAATTTTGTCATGAGTTTGTTCGCAAGCATCTAACTTCTAAAATGACAAAACTTACTTAAAAAAGTGCTGATGTATTTTCCTGACACAATCCCTTATTCAAGAGTTTGCAACTAAAAAGCGAGTTATTACAAGCACGCTTATTAATTATTACAGTAAAAATTTAGCCAAAAATAACATATTACGGGTGTCGCAGCACATTTAAATTTGGTATCGCGTTTCAAATCAGAATGATTTTCGTAACTGCGACGAGACGTTTTTGTTATTTGAATTACTCCTTAATCAAAGAATATAGCAATTTCTTAATATTTACGTACCGAATTTTATTATATTAACATATAAACAAGGTTCTAAAATATTAGTAAAATTACAATGTTCACCAAATAAACTTTTATTTGTATAAATTAATTAGAAAAAAATGTTAAACAATAATTTTGAAGTAAGCCATTTTGGATTATGTTATGACATGAAAATTCAAAATTGTAAACTAAAATATGCTTTAACGTTCGCAGTGCGTCACTTCAAAAATATATTCGAAAAACAAAATGGAAATTATATCATGATTATAAAAATGAAGCATTTTAACCAAAACCCGAATACCCAAAAATTGTGATCACAAAATTCATCGCCGAATACGTGATATTAAAAAAATATAAAAAGAGTGGCTGTTCACACAGTCTAATTTATTGGACGGAATAAAAAAATTAATTTAAAATTCTTAAACGTTGAAAATTTGTCAAAAGGCAAATAATTCATAAAGTATTAGTATTATTATTATTTATTTTATAAAACAAAATATAGACATATTTCTATTCGATTAGATCATTTTTGTTTTATTTTTTATGTTTAAATTCAACGGATCACGGCAGCATTCGTCCACCTACTTTCGGGGGTATTTCCGTTCTGCACTGAAACACGGGAAACAAAGCGGTTTCACAAGGTCTAAAATACAAAAGTCAGTATGTGGCCGAATAAAAGGACTAAATTTTAAATGTTAACCTTACCCAGACGATAGCGAGTAAAAACACGAATACGGCAACAAAATAGATGCAGAAGATCAACACGGAGTCGCATCAGTTGGTAACATTCGACTGCAACCGATTTGGACTAAGAACATAAGAGCTTGGTTCCAAATGGCGAAAATTTAATTTGAGCAAAATAACACCCTATTAAAGTTAGCCGACTCCAGCCGAAAATGACGATAATGCAGATTCAAACTAATCAAACAAACGTGACAGCCGATTTTTGTCGGTAACATCCCAGCCGAAAAAATGTCGATAATGTAGATACGAATTTTATGTCGAAATGTAATTATTTATATTGCAGACCTTTTATTTTGTTCTTCCTAAAAACCAACTAAAAAATTTAAATTAAGAAATTTTCATTCGAAACAAAATTAATATACAAAACCAAATTTCATGTTTGGAGTTAAAATGTGAAATGCATTTATAGTTTAGTTACATGTTTGGAGAATTTTTTAAATGGCACGTCATCTAATAACTATCATTTAAAAGGTCGATTTCTATGTTGGAAGTCCGGGAAAACTCGATTGAATATACCGCACACACAAAATTTGAAAATTTCTAAAAATTGACCGTATAAAGTGTCATGGCTGGAAATAGATTCAAACCAAAGGTCTTATTGATGCTCACATCTGGAAAAAAATTGCAGATCGATTTCTATGTTGGTTAGTTTTCCAGGACTTCCAACATAGAAATCGACCTGAAATTTTTTCCAGGTGAGAGCATCAATAAGACCTTTCATTTGAATCTATTTTCAGCCATGACACTTTAAACGATCAGTTTTTAGAAATCTCCAAATTTTGTGTGTGCGATTTATTTATAGAAATTTTCGGACTCTTCACATGGCAATTGACTTGAAAGTTTTGAAGTTTCGCTTGATATAGATTACCATTGAGCTATCTCCTTATTAAATACATAGTTTTAATGTATTTAATAAAAGAAATTAATTTTGAATAATATACTTTGATTAATCGAAATTTTTGACATTTTTGATTTAAAAAGTAATTAATGTTTTACACCAAAATTACGAATCTACCTTACCGACGTTTACAGGCGAATACTACAAGTTGTTTTTGAATCTGCATTATCGATTTTCCAGGCTGGAGTCAGCTCAAAATCGTTCATGAAACTAAATTGTAACAATGAACACGTCATTCTCAACCCTACTCAAGACTGCCTCTACAAATGTGATTTTTAATGGTATAGGTATCAAAAGCAACATGATCGTACTATCAACAACCATTATATGTAGGTTTGGAAAATAATTTAAAGAACCAAATTCAATTTTTAATATATTTAATTTAGAAAAATTTGTGTTTTATGGACACAGTGATTATTTTGATGCTCCATAATTTATGTTACTCTTTATGTTAAGAAGAAAATAAGAAATTAACTTTTTATTGTTTTCGTTTGTTTTGACACTTGAGACAATCTCAATGTTAATTATTACGTCATTTCTACAATGACAGTTGTTACAATCTTGAACAATGTTAATCTCGTGAACGCACTCCTGATATATTTTATTATTACAACCGAATCTGCATTATCGACATTTTTCGGCTGGAGCGAGTCGGATAACTTTAACAGTATTAAAATAACATCAGAAATAGACAAACCTTTACATCTTTTGTTGGCAGTATTGTCAGCTGACAGAAGCATTTGTTCACGTCGCTTACATTTTTGAAAATAAACCACCAGGAAAACCCCATACGACAGCTAAACGATATTTATTAGGACAATTTGTACCCTCGGACTCGAAACGTTACTTACCGCACGAAACATAGGCAATCGACGTTCATCCGAAGCATTGCACTATATACAAGATTTGACAGGAAACAAATTCACATAGATAATCGTACGCTCTTTGTAGATACGGACATTAGCAGAACCAATAAAAGTTGCACTATTGGTAACCGACGAGTCAGTTGCTCTAGAACAACTCGTATCCTTAAATAAATAAATAAATCAACTGCAGATGAAATACATGAAGTGTTGACACTTCAGCCGCATATTGAATCAATGCAGCGACTTACGAAACTGTTCTGGTTCGAATTAAGACGGAAACAAGCCTGGCACAAGCAGAGATGAGGAACAGTTCGAACGAACAGAGTTTCATAAATGTCTTCTTGAGATAATGCTTCTTAAAATGTTTTTATTTTTGATATACAGTTCCTTTTTTTATTCGATGAAATTTAGTACTTAATATTACCTGTTCTAAAAAATTCTTTGACAGATGCAAAGTCAAAACTATGCCATTTACCATCATTGAGTCGCTAACAACACATTAACACATTTTGATTGGCCAAATTTGTTTATGAAAATAATCGTTCAAAAACAACAACAATTCGGAAATTACGTGAGAGTGTTGGTCGACATGGACGTTCTGTAGACCGTATCAACATGTTCATCCAGTTCATATTCCTGAGGATGGAGTGGCAATGTTCGTAATGAACCAAGCAAAGCAAACAGTCATCGTTCACAAAAACTAAATATTTCACGAACTACATTACGACGTATTTTGCATGTTGATCTTCATTTGCATTCCTACAAAATTCTAATAACTCAAAAATTGAAGCCATCAGACCATTTAAATCATCGTCGTTTTGTTAATTGGATGCTTGAACGAAATGAAGACTTTTCATCCTCCAAGAGTTACTGTTTGAAAACAAACAGGAAAATGTCATTACAGTGAATGTAGAGCTTTATTATTATTATTTATGCGCAACATGTTAACTGGTTTTTTGTGGCCCAAATTGAATGAATTGAAGCTCAACGATCTTCGGTTTCAACAAGACGGAGCAACATGTCACACAAATCGCGTAACAAATGGTTTGTTACGCGACTTGTGTGACATGTTGCTCCGTCTTGTTGAAACCAAAGGTCGTTGAGCTTCAATTCAAAACATTGTCAACAAAATTTACTGATCGCATAATTGCAAGAAATTTTGAAGTTCCTTGGCCACCAAGAGGCTCGGATTTAAAACAATTTGATTATTTTTTATGAGGTTATTTGAAAGGTAAGGTGGAGGCTAATCATCCATCAAAAACAACATTCAAGTTGAGATTGAGGTCATTGATCTGCTTTTATTGGAAAAAGTCATCGAAAATTTTGATTTTCGGATGTAGGCCTGTAGACGGAGCCGGGGTGGGCATATGAACGATAATGTTTTTCATACATAAATGGCATAGAACCACCTTTCCTTATCAATAAAAAAATTTGACTTTTAATCCCAAAATGTGTGTTTTATTTACAAATGAAAAAGGACTAACAGATGGCCTACCCTGGACCAAGGTCCTAGTGCAAGGGATAGAGAGGCAGTTACTAGAGCCTAGCATTCTTAATACTATAATTTTTCGCGTTGGTCATTGCCTAATCTCCGTTCGTCTTGCTTCTTCTGATCGAAAACGCCGAAACCATCGTATCCGACCCTCTGCAAATATGCACGGGAAAATCCGTAACCCGTAAACAGGTGCGTAAAATAAATTTCTATTTCACCATGTTGCCAACTTCCCTTTTCCGTTGAGTTACATTTTTATTTCTACTCAGCCATTACCTCAGATCTTATAAGACTACGATTCTCTGTAACCGTTGTCGCAATCACTTGAGCTCCATTATGAAATGTCCACTGTTGCCCAAATGTCTGTCAGAAGAGTCCATATCGTATATAGTGCGAAAACCACAGTTCACTCTTGGCGCATACCATCATTATACTGAATTAATGCTTCGAATACAAGCTTTTATTTTCAGTAAATTTACTAAAATGAAAGGATCCGTACAATAAAATGGATGTAACGACACTGGCCAACAATCTCCGGCGATTTTGTTTAGACCGTTTGTTGAATAAATGAAAGCCTTGCAACAGTCATAATACTTAAATATTTGATACAAGGTTTGGAGACAATCTCAGAGTTGCCCATATACTGTCTCGATTTTATCCTCGGCTTCCTTAAATTTGGCCACAGTAACTATCGCAACGTCGTCTGCGAAGCGTTACACTTTTACTTCGTTTTACTTCATCGACTCCTCCCTGTATTTTGCAGTCCTGAATACCTTTATCCGTAATATACTTTTTGATTTTACTTTGCAAATAATTTCTCACAATCTTTATAGAATGGTACCCCAAATTGACCCAATACCTTTATGGTGCAGCTTCACCTAGCTACTGTTCTAGCCGTATTTACCACCAGATTTATGGCATCGATCGTTTAACGCGCTTATCTGAAACCATGTAGGTGCTACGCAATATTTTCATTTCCGACGCTTCCTGGAGTCTGTTGCAGATGATACGTTCTAATATATTGCTTGCTATGCAGCAGCATAAATATCGGTATCCATGCATGTGCTTATTCTGGTTTTATTTTCCATTGGAAATTATAGAACCAACCACTGCTTTGTCGCTTTTACAATGCTCGTTCATTTTTCACAATGTTTCATCAATTTCTCCCTCGCAATTGGCAGTTACACTAGATAGAGGCAGTCCCACGCATCATAATATGACATATTGGAGGCTTGAAATTTGTAATTCTGAGTCTCAATTTTACTATCCTGACAGACTACCTCATGGTTATTGATCAACTTCTTTACATAAGTCATTTCATGTTTGGGGTTTACTGCGTTTGACAGTTAGCTTCAATTCGAATCAAGAGAAGTTGTAACGGCTCGCTTGGTTTCGGAACCAGGTGCTAGTATTTGCGGGTGTTGCTCGTCGCGGCCGGGTTGTAATTTCCGAAACACTGTCTACCATGTTGAGCCGATTACGGTTACCAGGTATGCATAAATATCTGCACGCGATTTATCTAAGTTGCCCATCACTAATCCTTATATAATTTAGGCTGACATCACTATTAACATTCGATGCACTGCGACAATAATCGTAAAGAAAGAGCCGAAAAGATAACAGCACTCGAATCCGTGCGTACGCGAGCAGATGAGAGCAAAATTAGGTTGCATTTACAATAATCGCATACAAAAAAATCAATCCAAAATATGTAAATTGCTAGAACTACGTTACTGCCAAATTCGAAGAATTATATATACTGTATGTATATGTTTACAGTTTCAAATAAAAATTAACATAAAATAATTAACAGAATACCTTACAAAATTATTTTCTGGTTATACCATGTTGGCGTAGTTGGAATCGCCCCTGCGCTCGTTTTTGCTCAGCACTTCCTCCTACTCCAATAGTTTAGATGCTGGTTCCAGTTATTGCTGCCAGGAAAATAAACTTTCTTATTCCAGAAATCGGTTTGACGTTGTATCCCGCAGTAACTGTACCGCTACCAGTACGTTCGACGAGAGTTGGTGGTGCCAAACAAAACCTTTGGGATTGGCCCTTTAAACTAACTCGTTTGGTGACTTACACGCCTATAATGTTTGCACGTATACCAAACGCAAATTGGTGGAGTTAAGTGACCCGCTATGCACCTTTTATCTTCTTTTTATTTTTATACCTCAACAGTCACATTGGACAAGATGGCTTGGTACCAACGAAAAAATTCACAAAAACCGTTTTGATTTCTTTATTATAATACATACAACTATTTTCCACTAAATGTATTATTTGTTTTATATTTGTTTTTTTTTTCACAATTTATTGCCTTTCGAATTGGCACACCAAACAAAACAATCTCAAAAAACTAAAATTTTATTGTATGCACTTTATGCAACAAAATTTTGCACAACCAAAAAAAAATTATACAACCAATCTTGGTAATCGAAAAAAATTAACTGAATCTCCCCGCTTTTCATCCGATCGAGCTGTCTTTTTTCGTTTTTTTTTTTTTTTTTTTTTTTTTTTTTTTTTTTTTTATTGGAGAGAAAGGGGCAACGCGTTTTTATTTTCTACTACACAAATCATGAAAAGGTATATTGTTGTCTCCCATTAATCATCATCGATCGTAATTGACATGCACATCCATCATTATAAGTCATCCTACCAAAGCAACATTTGTTATGTCACCCAGGAAGCATTTAAGCCAAACGCGTGTCGCGTTAAATCGTTACAAAGTTTGTAACAAGAAAAGTACCACATGATATAGTCAGATGCTGAACATTGTCTTCTGGATTTTTCCACAAGAGATGATTGGTCGAAAAAATGGCCGAACGAACACCAACTATAAAGGCGCACTTAGTTATATGTAGTTTCATTTAAGATTTAATTCATAGTTTTCTAAATAAAAGAGAATCGTTGCTTTAAATCGGATACATGTTTATGCAGGATTTCCAGAAATCACCCCTACAAAATTTTTCGAAAGTGATCTTTGAAATTAGGGTTTTCTACGAGTAGTTCTGGCTGATGGGGAGTAGGCACGGTCATGAAACTTGGTCAGTGTGTTCAGTACAAGCAGTTTAAGTGATTTTATCAATAAAAGGTGGGATTTCCAGAAAAAACCCATACACCATTTTATGAAAGCTATCTTTTGAAATCAATGAAGAAATTTGGTTTCCTATATAGGTGGTTCTGGTTAATGGGGAGTAGGCACAATTATGAAACTTGGTCGTTCAGTACAAGCAGTTTAAAAGATTTCACAACTGAAAGGTGAGTTTCCAGAAATCATTCATAAAATGTATTTCAAAAATTTAACTTGTTAAAATTGGGTTGAATTCAGGGTGTTCTATTGTTTAATTTCGCTGATAAGTAGTACGCCACCAGTGAATCCTGGTCTTATCAGGGTATATACATCTAGTTTAAACAATGTGGCTATAGAAATCTGCGATATATTCTTACATAGTCGATCTACTTCAAAAGATTTTGTAAATGGGCAGATATAACCAATAGAAAAAATCCTGACCAATTTCGGAGGAAAACTACATTGTTAAAATTAAATTATCTCCCAAAATACATTATGCACAAATTTTACCGTTAGACGCAAAATATCACATTCGACAAAATACTACTCGACTACTCGACAAAATAAGACAACTATGGGGTTTCCAAAATGAGATTACTGACGTGACACATGTAAACAGAAAGATCTTGATTTTTATTGATTAATTGATTGGACTGTAGGACCAAGTACTGTACAAGTGTTCTGGATAACGCCGTGCGTATTTATACAGCCTATTTACATATAACATGAGGGAATAATAGGAAAGGTAGTTTTTAGGACGAAATGACCAGGTTGTAGATACCTAGTGGTCGTAAAGATAATGAGATGAAATATTATTATTACAGATTGGCTGCAACACATGCCATATTCGTTATTATTAGAAAATAAAGAATAATCATCTTTTTAATTTCCCGAAAGCGAAAACCGTTTTCATACCATTTATGATCCCTATATATCATGTATAATAATCCCCATAACTTAAATTGAAAAACAAATTAATTTTATAGTTTTCCACATCACATCAAACGAATGTTTTATGCAAATCATTTTTCGATTGATTTTTCTAACGAAACGCCAATAATGCCCCTGTGTATATTAAATACTCGTATAAATTATACATAAAATACAAAATAAAATTCTTTAGCACTTATATCGTACAGCAGCACATATGCTCCATATTGTTAACATTGAATTATTATTCGTAACGCTTAAGAATTTGATTTTTTATTCTTACACAAAAATTATGATAAAAAATGTCGTAGCATTTCTGTTAAATTCATTAAAAAAATATTTTTGCGAAGGTGTCTCAAAGATTCTATTTTATTTTTGATTTTTTTTTTGTTTGCTTTCTGTCAAGCCAAACATTCTAATAAATAATCAAAGAAATGTGCTATTCTTATCACAAATTCACAACCAATTCACACGTAGACGATGCTCTACTGGAACGTAAAACAGAACTTTTTTAGCACAGTGTACAAACATACATATATCATGTATGATGAGTTAATATTCAGTTAATGGGTGCTGCACAGACGAATACTAATGCGATTATAAATGCTTACCCTTGGATTATTTAATTTCAGTACATTAAACCGTCAGCAATCATTTTACAGTGTAATTACAGGGGTATTACAGAGAAATAATTTTTGTTTATGGTTTAAGTGGAAAGATATCAAAGTCATTTTACTGGGGCAAATTATAATTTTGGCACTCGGTTTAAAAACGTTTAATCTTCCCGGGTGTACATTTTCTTGGACTGTATTTATACGCGAAAAGTGATTATCCGATTAATAGACCCCGTTTAAATTAAATGAGTGCAAAGGCTGTAAAACATTCTATACAGATACATTAGCAAATACAAAAATTGATTTTTTGCTAAATCATATTTATGACAAATTACCAATGTTAATTTGAGAATCAGATTTACATTTTTCTTCTACTCGACAACGGCTGAATAGAGTTCGAAAAAAACGTTAATAATGCGTTAACAGATCAATTCAAGTGAAAATAAGTTTCTTTTCATTAATTTGAAAATTCAAATATATATTTAAAAAAAAAATGAGAAAAAAAAATTGCAAATAGATTTTACAAAAAAAAGTAAAAACTAAGAAAATGTTGTAGGTGGAAAATAGTCTGACATATGTTTGTTAATATTCTTTAGTTACGTCATAACGTAAATCTGGCATATTCTGGATTAGATGCTTATTGTATGAAATTTATGTTACGATGAAATATCTAAAAAATGTTTGACATCCCTTGCGGGGATCGAACCCACGACCTTTGGATTAGAAGTCCAACGCGCTATCCTCTGCGCCAAAGGGACGGTATAAAAAGCAAAACACCATGCATTTTGATTATTGCATGTTACGATGAAAAATCTATAATATTCCTAACATATTGTCTACCATTTATCTTATGAATCAGGCTGATTATATCTTATTATTATTTATAATATAGTATAACAACATATAAAAGTGACAACATTTTTAAAAACACGTAACACGACATTATTCTTGTGCGAGATATTATTCTTATGCGAGATTGAAACAAAATCATTTCGACATGTCGTGCGCGGAAAATTATTAGTGCGAAAATGTAATTTTAAAATTAGCTTTGAACAAAAAAAAAAACATTAAAAAAATTTGTGACTTTCGCAAATTTGTTAATACTGTCGTTGGTTGAAAACTTTAAATTTGGAGCGATAGTATTTTTTTTATAGGCTGCATCGATTTGTGCGGTGGTTTAGGTGAGTAAATGAGAGAGTGCACTTAAATAGTGACTTCACTTATGCTATCACAAGGCGCTTACGATACGAGGCACTTATGATATCACAAGGCAATAACACGATAGGTAGCAATAATACCTACCAGCCATCCAAGAACGGATAGACAAATTAAGCGAAACTCCAAGTTCAACAATGGCTTAAAAATCCCATGTAGGTTGAGGCAGATCGAAAACAGGAAGTTAAAGCAACTTAAAAGCAAGCCAGTTAATGAAGTCAAAGTTTTACTAAAAGACGTGGATGAGGTCCAAGATCGGGATTAAGGACATGAATGAAAATGATCTCCTAAACCATACGGAGTAACACAGGTAGCAGTAGTCGTTTTTCCTAACGAACTGGCGAGAATGATTTTCGATGCAGTTAAAATTCGTAATAATTTAAAACATATTTAATGGGTCACATACTAAGGATTAGCGCAAACGACGTTGATTACTTGCCCATGTAATGAGAAAGGAAACAAACCGTAAACATTAGTAGTAGTTGTCCAGCGTACCACAATATCGTACGAAAAAAATCGTAATTTTTGAACAATATGATTGGTCGAAAAAATTGCAGAACAAACGAACACCAACCATAAAAGCGCCCTAAATTAAACATTAAATATTAAACTAAAAAATACAAAAAAAGAATTAAAAAACTACAAAAAATAAAAAAAAACATTACATAAAAAAAATGGAAGTAACTTGGCTATCTCCACGCAGTGCTTCCTGAGGATAGCTAAATGGCCAAAAAATTGATTTATCTGTCCAGTGAATCCAGTGAATCCTAGTCTTATCAGGTTATATACAAGCAACAATCCTGACCACTTTATAGGAAAACTAAATTGTTGTTGTCAAAGAAGCAGCTCCATCTTCGTTTCTTTCCCCGTTTACCTATGATACCGGTTTTAATTCCGACTCATTTTTCAACAAAAAAATTTTCGGTGAAACAGCTACAACACAGGTGACAAGGAAAAAAAATCACGGCTGGTTTAGGATCAATGAATTAATCACTCATTATCCGAAATGAAAATATGATTATGAAACCTCATTTGAGGTGGCCAAATCCCTTGATGGGATATAGTGCCAGAGAGAGAGAAAGCTTTTCAACACAAATAGAAATGAAATAAAAAAAAATTAAGGCCATTTTTGAGATGTAGATTTTAGTTTAAATTTTATTTTCGAGAGAGCAGAATAAAACAATTCAAAAAAGAAATTGTGTTTAAATATAAAAAGGTTTTAAATTAGCAATGAAAAATCCATCACGACTTATTTTGAAGCATGAAGCAGAGCGAACGAAAATTTATAATTTTTGATCCGCAAGCAATTCCATTTTTGAATCAAAACGCTTGAAAATATTTCTCGTTTATTCTTTTCCATAGCCTACAGATATAAAATATTTTGCTTTAAAAATAAATGAGCAACCTTTTTGCTATTTTATGATAAGTACTTGTCATGCAATTTTTTTTGTTTTTGGCTTGTGTTCGCGATATTTTCATAGATGAAGGGAATACAAGGGGCGAAGTCCGAGATTCATACCTCCTCGCCGGTGCTCCCTGGGTAACGCTAAATGAATCAGGCGGTGTAGTGGAGACGAGCAGACTAAATCCTGTTTATAGTCATGGACACTACATGTCAGGGCGGGTTATTGGCGCCCTAAAACCAATACCAAACCAGCGTCTGTTCTCCATGTTAGGAGCGGCTGAAGCGGGCGTCTGTCTTGTATCAAGCGACTCGCTATATAAATGTGTTTCAAGGTAGGACTGGATGCCTTAAGATTCTCACCAGTACGTGACCCACACACGTAACAAGCGGGTTGAGCGGCAGGCCAACAACCTTCCCTCATAAAAACCATTTAAGTTATGAACCCTAAACAAAGGCCTCGGATTACCATATCGGATTCATTACAAACTCGACGTCGGAAATTGTACACGGATAACGCTTTAAAAATGGGAACATGGAACGTGCTTAGCCTCTTAAGACCTGGAGATCTCCAGAACCTTTCGAACCAAGCAAAGAGTTACACATTAGACGTACTTGCACTACAAGAGCTTAGATGGTCTGGGAGTGGGATCCATGACACCACCAATGGTTACACTCTTCACTACAGCGGCCATCAGAACGGAGGAGAATTTGGAGTTGGCTTCCTCATCCATCGGCGCGTGAAGCAACACATCATCGATTTCCGCCCGATCAACATGCGGATATGCACGGTCAGACTTCGCACTAATAAGTTTAACATCACGATCGTTAATGTACATGCACCCGCCAAAGATAAATCTGATGACATCAAAGATCTCTTCTTTGTGTAGCTGGAGGAAGTCATCAATAACATACCGCACCACGACATTAAAATCATCGTGGGCGACTTTAATGCAAAAATCGGTAGGAGTGCAGAAAATATATCGCACATCGGTCCTAATAGTCTGCATCTAACTAGTAACAATAATGGTCAACGCGTCACCGACCTGGCATTAATGTACAACTTAGTTGTATCAAGCACGTTTTTCCCACATAAGAGAATTCACAAAGTAACGTGGAGATCGAATGATGGAAGAACGGAAAACCAAATTGATCACGTCATGGTGTCTAAGAGACACTCGACCAGTATATCTGACGTTAGATCCTATAGGGGTGCAGATATGGACAGCGATCATATGCTTGTCGTATTTAAATATAAGTGCAAACTGTCATCTACGTTTAACAGACAAGCACAAAAAACCGTTCGATGGAATGTGGATGCTCTAAAAGACCAAACGTCACTGCAGAGGTACCAATCAGCTGTCACTAACTACCTAGAGCAGCCTAGCAACAACGAAGAAGCTCCTTCTAACATCCAGGAGCAGTGGCACATAATACAGTCAGCCATTACCACCGCGGCGCAAAACACTATCGGAAGAAGACCTCTGAGACCCCGCAATGATTGGTTCGATGATCAATGTCACCTGATTGTCGCAAATATACAAAAGCTTCGTGAAAAATGGTTGGCTCGCAACACTAGAAGCACACATGCAGAATATCTCCGCGCCAGGAAAGCCACGACTAAATACCTTCGTCAAAAGAAACGCGATCATATGAGATTATGCATCGAAAACATCAGCTTCCAAGCGGAACTAGGAAATTCAAGGGACTGTTTTGCTAATGCCAGGAATCTCACTAAAGACTTCCACCCAAGAAGTACAGCCATCAAAGACGGGAATGGAGAATTGAGAACAAACGTGGCTGATGTTCTCTCAGTATGGCAAACCTACTTTCAAAATCTACTAAATCGGAATGACGACGTGACCCCCATTAGAGCAATAGCTCCTCCAGGTGATGAGGTCTTCGTCGAATATCCCACAGTGGAGGAAGAAGACGCAGCTATTAGTCGATTGAAAAACGGCAAGGCACCCAGTCTCGATGGAATCCCCGCAGAATTAATAAAACTCGGAGGCGCTACTCTTGCAACAAGTCTACACGATCTCAGCGTATGTATTTGGGACCAAGAAGAGTTGCCGGAGAATTGGAAGATCGCACTCATATGTCCGTTGCATAAAAAAAGCGACCGTCTTAAATGTGAAAACTATCGTGGTATAGCTCTATTGAACACTGCTTACAAAGTGTTGGCTAATGTTGTACTTGCCAGACTCATCCCTTTCGTCGAAAACATCATTGGCGATTATCAGTGTGGTTTTCGTCCCAACCGTTCGACCATTGACCAGTGTTTCACCATGAGGATGATCTTGGAAAAATGTTGGGAGTATAACATAACCATACATCAATTATATATAGACTTCAGACAGGCATATGACAGTATAAACCGCGATAACCTTTGGGCCGCGCTCATATGCCTAGGAATTCCAGAGAAACTCGTTTCTCTGTGTAAATTAACAACGTCTGGGTCTGTATGTAGAATTGTAATCGAAGGAACTGTGTCAGACTCCTTTGAAATAACATCTGGTGTTCGACAGGGAGATGCACTCGCGCCTGTGCTGTTCAATTTGGCGCTTGAGTACGTAGTGAGGAAAAGCAACATCGAAACTTGTAACGAACAAGTTCATTAAATAATGCAAATATTTCGATTGTGAAAATGTCCTAATAAAATAATGCAACTCTTCTTGCATCATTTTAAACCACGAACAGTCGACTTATAATCTCAATTACCATCTCAATAGAATCGAATTTGTTTACTAGTATGCTTAGCATCAATACCATCTACATTGATACGAATATTGAAGCAATTGACACACCTCCAAATGCAGTCAAGCTCTTTTGCATTGTAATTGTACCATGACGTCGCTATTTTTTTATTTTTTTTTTCTTCGACTACGACATGCAAAAACGTTGTGCATTGTGCGTGTAGTAATGTTTACATAGTATGTAGGTTTAACTCTCTCTCCAATCTCCGACATTTTAATTAAAAATATATTTTACCAATTATTGATTTTCGTTTAGAAAAATTAGTCCGACCAAAGCTTTTGCATAGCATCAACCAATAAAATTTTAAAATTTTGGATCACGTATCAGAGTTCCATAGTTTGTGGACTTTATATATTTCGGCCGTTTCCTATTTGGAATTCTATTATCCAAATAAAAGTGATACCACAGGTAAATTCATTTTGGTATTATGTTATCTTTGTTTTAAACAAGAAAAAATCTAATTTTCGGTTTCGAATTATTTATAGTTTTGTAAAAGACGAGTGTGGTGGATAAAGACTCACGATCGCGTGAGGAGAAATCGCGGCCATATAATATAGATAATAATTTATCTGGGGTTCAAGGCTCTACTCCAACCAATCGTGCTTGTGTAATTAACGCCTATTTAGCACGTACAGCGGGTTATATTCTGGGCACATAAAGCGGATCATATTCTGAGGCGTAAAATTCATACGGTTCATGCTGCAAAAATAACTAGTGTTGTGCGGATCCTCCATTATTTATAGTGTATTTTAATTTTAAGAAAAGCCTTATGCTTATGTCGTGTTACTATAAGTTAATTTAATTTAAATCATATCTAAATATTTTTAGTATTCTCTTAGTGCATAATTAGTTAACGCAAATCGTCGTTATTTAATCTCAAATTAAAATTTATAATTTAAAACTATCTAATCGAGAAGTGATAACGATACCGCTATCGGGTGTCTTGTGTAACGTGAGATCAAATGTGTGAAAAGTGTTTGTTTATATAGCAAGATATATTATAATAATTTGTACGTTAAGTTAAAGAACACTATCTATAACTAACTTAATGGGGAAGCGCTTCATCCAGGCTGTTATATATGGGTAAGTGATTTACAGTTGTTTTCTAATAATTATTTTGTGGTTGGTAAATAACAGATTTTCACCGTTTTAACTTTTACTCACGAGCGTCGTCTTGTTTCTCGAACTAATTTTGTTCGTATTACGGTCGGTAAAGTTATATCACTTTTCATATATATATATATTTATATATATATATAAATATATTTGTCATATGAATTATATATATATAAATTGGTTTCTAGTAATAAAGAAATAAAAATAAAAATAAAAATATATAAAAACAAAAGATTTGATAATGTCTAACGTAAAGAAATTTTCTTTTTTATAATAAAGATGTTAGTGATACAAATATGAAGTAATTCATTTTAATTTAGTGGGGGGAAATGGGTTGAATATTCCGTAACGGATAATCGTGTTCCAGTCTTGGGTTTATTTAATTTGTGGTTTCTACAGGCAGCTGCGTACATTCATCATTTTCCGAAGGCCCACCCCAAACCGACTTCAGCTAGCGGGCCAATGGCTGCTGTTCGGAGATAAATGATGAAGTTTTTTTTTCTGCTAAGGGAAGGTGTGTCGGAGACCGGTTAAAAATCATGGTATAATTGCATGATTGCAGGTGTGTTTTGTTTGCAAGGTTATATTTTCGGGGCGTGATGTTATCAACTTTTTATGCAACGCCTTGACTAATATAGTGAGCAATAACCTGCGGCCAACGCCCCTTTCGTTACAAACTTCGCGCTGTATATTTAATAAATCAGGCCAAATTCTTGGTTATGCAGATGATATCGTGCTTCTTGGCCGAAGAACTAGCGATATCAAAGACAGTTTCGTGCCGCTCGATCGCTGTGCAAGAAGACTTGGTTTGAAGGTGAACAGTAGCAAAACCAAATTTGTATCAACACACAGGAACATCTCCATGGCAAATCTCGGAATTGGCGACCATAACTTTGATCGCGTTGAAAACTTCAAATACCTCGGGTCAGTTATAACATCATCAAATGACATGCAGGCAGATATAAAAGCCCGAATAGCTGCCGCACATCGAGTTTTCTACGCCCAATCAAAATTATTGCGATCTAGACATCTATCGCAGGCGTGCAAGCTCGCACTTTATAAAGCACCTGTGCTGGCTTTCGGAAGCGAGAGCTGGACCATGACCACTAATGATTGTAGATTGCTATCAACTTTCGAAAGGAAGGTCATTCGCTCCATCTTTGGTCCAATTAAAGTCGCGAACAATGAATATCGGATTCGCATGAACCACGAGATAAAGCAAATTCTTGGAGGTTGCGATATTATCGGATTCATCAAATCCAATCGAGTAAGATGGCTCGGCCACGTTGCAAGGTCCCCACAACAACGGATGACCAATAAAGTGTTCCATCAACAACCAGCCGGTGTGCGTCGTAGAGGAAGACCCCGACTGCGGTGGCGCGACTACGTCGAACAAGATCTACAGGCACTAGGATGTCGAAACTGGAGGTCGAGAGCGATGGACCGAGACGGCTGGAGGACCATAGTGCGGGCGGCAAAATCCCTTCATGGGATGTGAAGCTAGAGAGAGAGAGAGAGGGAATACAAATACCTAATTTGATTTGAAAATCTTATTTATTGATGGCGTTAAAATGGAACAATTGTAATACAAATAGTGTTTCTTCTAGAGACAACTTCTGTACGAATTTTTAATACACAATCCTATTTTTTTCTGAATATCCCATTTGGGCGGCGTGAACATTTCAAATATTTGCGATGTATACCATAATTGTGTGTATCTGCAAAAAATAACTCTTCAACAATCGGTACGTTAATAGTTTTGACACGTTGTTTAACAACTCGAAAGATACGAGCAGCTTTTGTGCCAAATTGTTGTCCAATAATATTGTCTATTACACGCCCGTGTTACGCCTCCATTATCTCCGGCTTTACGAGTATTAACAATATTCAACGGATCGTCAAAATAATCGAAATGTACAGATGCAGGTTGTCTAATCATATCAGCAATTATGTAGTTTTTATCACATCAAATTATATAAATTTCTCATGTCTGTTTGCCAAGCTCCTGTTGTTCACCGCTTATAAAACGTATTTGAGAAATTCGCCATCATTAAAGTCAATTTTTCCCTAAATCACTGTTAACATAAAGAAGTACCGAAACTGACTTGATGGAAGCGTTTAAAATTCATATATATAGATCTTAGGAATTTGCATCTTCATTTCTGTAGCTGGAGTAGAATACAGCGATATCAATCGTAGGACACGAAAATAGTTTTAAATAAATACATGTATGTATATTGACATTTAAAATATTTGAAAAATATGAATTGCCGGTATCCCTCTCAGAATTTAATATTTCTAAAATAAGAGTTGAATAAAATACGTGAGACGTCTTTCGATGAAAATACAAATATTTAAATCGAATGAAGGAACCGTCAAAAAGTAAAGACGAAATTATTGAACAAAAACTACTTGTTACTAACTTCAGACTGTGAGTGCGGGTAAAATCTCACAGTCGTGCAGCAGCATTAACACAATCCTAGTGTTCACTCATGTACAAGAGGATAAAAAATATCTGGGTTTTTCTGAGCTACAAATCGAGCGCACCCTATAAATCGGTATATTTTTAACTCCACTTTGTTTTGGATTTTTTCTGGTTTTTTTTTGACATCTGAGTTTTGTTTTGCAAAAACTCAATTTTTAATAGCTGGCTAAATTTGATTCAATCATAAAAAATTTCGTTGATATTTTATTAAAATTTAAACAATACTTTAGGAAATATATTAAATTCAGTTGTAAAGGAAATTTACGTTTAAAATACTGAACGGTCACATTTATATGCCAAAATAAACGCGTTGGGATATTTTACTGAAGCGAAGTTTGCCGGGGTAAAATATATCAAAAATATACCGATTTTTTAGGTCAGAAAAACATCAGTGAACACACGGAATGTCTTCGATTCCACGGTTACAGTTTTAGAGATTGTTGTTATTATTGATTTTTTTTTCTTCTCATCATTAGAGAGATACCCAATCACCGGGAGGATTAGAGAGATACCCAATCAACATACCCATACTACGGTAACTTGGATCCAGTAACTTTTTTGTTTTACACCTTTTACGTCCACACACATTTTATTTAAATCCGGTAACTTTTATAATTTTCTACGTGTATTTGTAAATAATGCTATCAAAAAAAATCATTGTTGAATTATATTCACTATCTTCTATTTTAAATTTTTTTTTATATACATATATAGTATAAAATTAATTATTAATTAAAAAGAAAACAACTTCTTTATAATAAATTATGTTAAATTTTATTTCATTTTTTTTATTATTTAAACCCGAACTTTTACCACAGTTAAATTTTTCTTCTGTAATGCGCTCGGCTCAAAAACAAAATGAAACAAAAAAAATGTTCTTGAAATTTTTTTTATTTCATTTTTGATTGTGTTGGTATGTTAAAATTTTTGAAACTACAAAAATTTAGTTTAAAAAAGAATCCACGATAAACCCTGTTTTGTAGGTAAAGGGGAAACAACGAAGAAGTTACCGGATTCAAGTTACTCTAGTAACGATCCATATGTCTGGGTTCTAGGAAATTGAACTCCATAACCAAGCAAGGTGCATAGCCGATACCACTTTTTGGGCCAATCTTAGGCCGATTTAAATTTATAAAATTTCTGTCTACTGTGGATCTTTCTGATGCCTTTTGCGCACCTCCCGCTGGTCGAAAGAGAAAGCTGTTTTCTCGATTTCTTCTAAATCAAAAATTAAAATGGCGTCAATAACCAATAAGCAATAGAAATCTTAATTATTTTATGTTTTGGTAACATTTCGATCTGCTTTGATGATATAAGACACAAGTGACGCTGTTGAATATCAATAAACGAATGATTTTCAAATGTCAAATTTATGTTACGTTTACTATAATAGACGCCATATTAAAAAAATTTCGTATCATTTATGTTAATGGTATTGATATAAATTAATTCAGGTGGAGATGCTAGGCTAGTGAAATTTTAAAGTATTGATATATAGTCTACAGAAGTCAGTAACTATTCGTCGGCCTGAATGTTTAAAGAATATGGATGATTTTTTCTAAAATTTCAGATAGTTTCAGATATAGGTGGACTATATCTCTGCTCCTATGCAAAGAAAAGTTCTAGAAAACATCATCCATATTCCTTAAACATTCTGTCACAAACATCTAAACAAACTATCAAACGATGTTCGCCGATGGTTGAGCGAACGTGTATTATTTGACTTCTTCATAAAAACTATAAAAAAAAAGTATCCAAGATCATTCAAAACTCTCCATAAAAACGATGTACATCACTAGTCGAGTATATCACTAGGTGGTCGAGTGTGGTATACGCCACCACTGTTATCAACCCAAAGTTTCAAGAGTTCGAACCCAGTTGAAGACTATTAAGCGATTATTATTCATCACATCAACGATGTTGTCAGAATAAGTATTCCTGCAATACTGATTGAGAATCGGATTTTTGACTTGGCATTTCAAGTGGAAAAGACTATTGGAGTTAACGAAAGGAATTGTAAACGGCGATGCAATAAAAAAAGAATAATCTCGCTCAGCGATAGACAAGTATATAAGAGCGAGCAATTTGGGATGGAGGGACAGTTTTATTTTTACCAGTGAACTGTGAAAAGTGAACAGTAAAAGCGAATTTAGAGAGCAGTGAAATAAGTGAATTGCTGTAGAAATTAAAGGGGTTGGACTATAAAGTTTGTAACTTGAATCGCTGAATGTTTTATTTACAAAATCAAGAACGAATCTAAATCGAACGCCCGAAATTCGAAACAGAATGGTTCCTCGACTATATCTAGAACAATAAACAACTAAAATTTCTCAAAATGTTATTTCAAAACCAAAAAGCTTCCTCTTTTATTTGATGTAATCCACTATTCCGGCCAAAGAATAGTTTCTCAGTTCAATGGTCTCTCTCGAATTCTAAACATACAAAAATTTTCAAAAAATTATTTCACATACCTTAACCACCCTCTACGACATGTTGTTACCCATAAGGCCGACCAAACAAATAATTTCTAAATCCATTGGTTTATTTCTCGAATACTTAGCATACAATTTCTTTGTATTTAATCTCTACATACATATTGATAAAATTATCTTATTTAAATTTTTATAAAATAGATTTGTTATAATTTTGTAATCCGTTTTATTTTTTATTGATTTGGACAATAATTTTATTTCTACTCTAAACTCGTATAATTGTTCCAATATTTTTCGGCGACAGTGTTTGAGGATTATTCTTTACTCGCAGCCTCGACAATTTCGATTGTCATGACAGTGTTTAACTATCATGATAAGATAAATATTCGGGACTGACAGTAAAAATATGGCGATATTTTGGGCTGAGGGTGAAACATGTCATGATAGCATTAATTAGTGCTCCCATCACATTTTTCGAGGACGGAGTTTGCTCTCTTCATATAAATATCCAAATTTGGCTTCCGTGCCCCGAAAATTTCGACTGTCATGACAATTTTTAACTATCGTGATAGCAAGAATTTTTGGTACTGGGTAAAAATGTGGTGATTTTTTGGGGTGGGAGCTTAAACTGTCACGATAGCAATAATTAGTGTTGCCATCGGATTTTTCGGGGATGGAATTTGGTTTTAACTATCGTAATAGCAAGGATTTTCGGGAATGAGAGTAAAAAATATGGCGATATTTTGGCTTGAGAGTAAAACATGCTATGATAGCAACAACTAGTGCTCCCATCGCATTTATCGGGGATGGAATTTGGACTCTTTTAATATACGAGGCCGGAGTAAGAAGTCTGGTAAAAATGACACAAGGAATAATATTTTCGGCCAAAATTTTTTTTTTTTTCAACGTAGTCGCCTTTTAGCTCGATACACTTAGGCTGTGTCCCAAACACCGACTTATTGCAGACTTATTTGCTTATTTGACGCCATCTTGAATAAGTCGGTTAAGTCGTTCCAATTCATTATACCGACTTATTTGTGAATTAATATAAAAAAAAAACAAATTGCAATTTCTGTTACATGGAAGGACTGCATAATTACATTTAGTCAAGACACATTTTTGGAGACATTTCTGTGTAGACATACTTATTCAAATAAGTCTGCTCGCGAGGTGACTTATTTGAATAAGTCGGTGTTCACAAATAATTCGGTGTTTGGGACACAGCCTTAGTCCAACGTTTTTCCGATTTTTCGATCTCTTCCGAATAATACGATTTCTCCAACCCTTCAAAATTGACATTTGTTGCATCGATGATCTCTTCATTAGAGCCGAATCTCTTTCCGCCGAGCCATTTCTTCAAGTTCGGAAACAGGAAATAGTCTCAGGGGCGAAGTCTGGAGAATATGGCAGATGTGGAAGCGATTCGAAGCATAATTCTTTGATTTTGGCCATGGTAACTACACCCGTGCATTGTCTCTATGGAAGAGAACTTTTTTCTTCGCCAAATACGGTCATTTTCATCCAAAACGTCGTTGCAATGGTCCAATAAGCTGCAGTAATATTCGCCGTTGAATGTTCTCTGTTGGCTGATATAACCGCCTTAGCCTTTTTGGCGCAGATTCACCAGTAGAAATCCACTGTTTAGACTGTGTTTTGGTCTCCGGTGTATAGTGACATCCACAGGTATGAAACGATGCAAAAACTCCTTTTCATTTTGCATCAACATCGCCAAACCTGACTCTGAAGTTGTCACACGGTTGCGTTTTTGTTCGATTGTAAACAAACGCGGAACCCAACGCGCGGTGAGCTTTTTCATATTCAAATGTTCGTGTAATATATTCGCACAAGTTCATCTGAGATGATTACGATCTCAGCTATCTCGCGCACTTTCACTCTGCAGTCTTGCAATGCCGCATCATGAATTTTGTCAAACATTTTTGATGTGGTGATTTCATTTGGGCGTACTGAACGTTCGGCATCAGTTGTGCTTATACGACCACAACCATTTTAATCGATGTTGAAGGGTCCCCATAATATTTATCAAAAATAATGTTTAATTAACACACGAAATTCACTTTTTTCCATGTTTACAAAAAAATCATGGGTTGTCTGTTTTCAATGCCTGTCAAAACTGAACTAAGCAACAGATCTGTTTGAAAATTTTAATTTGGTCTAGTGATAGATGGTATTGACTCATGATATCTGGGATTTGCGATTGTGGCGTCCTCTGGTTCATTTTTACATGACTTCTCACTCCGCCCTCCTACATATGAAAATATGGCTTCCTTCCCCTAAAATTTCGACTATCACGACAATTTTTAACTATGTGGTGATTTTGTGGGGTTGAGAGTAAAAAATGTTATGATAGCAATAACTGGTGTTGCCATCGTATTTTTCGGAGATGGAATTTGGATTTTAACTATCGTGATAAGAAACATTTCCGGGGCTGACAGTAAAAATATGGCAATTTTTTGAGCTGTGAATGAAACATGTCATGATAGCAATAGTTAGTGTTCACATTACATTTCTCGGAGGCGGAATTTGGACTCTCTTCATATACATATCAAAATTAGGCTTCCATTTTTTTGGGGTGAAAGTGAAAAATGTCATGATAGCAATAATCAATGTTACCATTGAATTTTTCGGGGATGGAATTTGGGATACTTGTACTTTTGCAACAAACAACCTGTATTCACTGGCACCATAAAATAGTAATGATTTACTAATTAATTTCATTCAAATAACCCTTATTTCAAGAAATTCATATGGTGTACGAGAAGATGTAGTTAACAATTGATTGGCCAATTGGTATTGGCAATCTTTCCATTTAAATCTTACATATTTATTTTATTCATTCATTTTATTAGTAGGCCCGTTCTGTATGATCAGGAATGGCATTTGAATTAACTTCAGTAGTTCGAGATAGATTATAAATTAATAAATTTTTGTATTATTTAGGAAGCTGAAAAGTATTTATTTAGAATTGAATTTCAAGAAATTCCCGGATGTATGTGAAATAATAATATTTTTTATTAGCTTGCTGACTTAAATTAGCAATTGATGAAGGTAATACCATTAGTACCCATTAAACCTTGATCGGTTTTCTTATTTGATTAGAATTGTGTTGTACAGTGTTGTAAAATCGCTATGTTTCTACAACCGAGTCTTTCCGTCATAAAAATGTTCCTTTCCAATTATTCCCTCATGTTATATCTAAAAAGCCTGTAGGAACAGGCTCAGGGCGGGGACATTTGTCCACTACTTGGTCATACAATCCAATCAATCAATCAATATTCATTTCTATTTATTTTGTTGATTGAAATCAAATTTTAATTGATTTCTGTAACTAACAAAATCTACAAAATTGATTAATTCTTTTTATAGCCAAGTACAACATTCCATTACCACGGATGTATATGTTATGGTTAAAGTCCGAAATCGGTAAATGTCCGAAATTTAAATTTTTTAAATTCGTTTACACGATTAAAAACCGGTTGTCTAGAGGTCCAATCGTTACGAAATGTTTGTCGATCAACCCCCTTACATCCCGGTAGTTTCATTTATTCCCCGTCAGAGGGCTAATTCATAAGGGGCTAAATTTACTCCTGCGAGACCATGAGAGTTAGTAAAACCAGTAGTCCCTGCTATTTCAAATTCCAATTTGCATTAATATAGTAAAAAATACTCCGTGGGAAGGGGGTGGACCAGGGTGATCCATTTCGAGAATATAGGACTTTCATATTATATATTTCGAAGCAATAAAACAGTTTTTTCCGATTTTTATTCGGACATTTACCGATTTCGGGTTTATACCGTAACATATATGTAGGATTTTATTTATAATTTCACTAAGCAAGAAATACAATTTATTTTATCTTATAATTTGGCTTTTTATTTCCCGACTGATTAACTTGTTATCACCCAAAACTTTAGTCTCGGCTTTTATTGTATATGATCTAAATGACCAATACTAACTCCAAAACGTAATTAACGGATTTTAATACGTTAAAGTATAATATTTGGTTTGACTATTTTACAGGGTGATCCCACACGGCCCTCCTGCTGCCTCATCCGGCCCGGATGAGTCTAAGTTTTCGTCTTCGTGATCGTTATCATCATCCGATATACCATCATAGTAAAGTTTCATAAATTCGGCTGTAGTAGACGTTAGAATAGGACTCTCCGAACTTCCAACTTTTCGTCCATCGTAGCGGTCTTTCTCCTTCGCTTTCACAACCTCATATGGACCCTTCCTATTCTCGTCTTGCTCATATACTCAAATTCTGCTTGGCTTCGTCACGTAGATGTTGTCGCTCTTCGTTAAATAATAAGGCATATATTCAGGTATATATTTTCGGAACATCTCATCCTAGCTCCCATTAGCAGCTGGAATGGACTCATCGCTATGCTTCGATGAAAATAATTATTCAGGTACCTCTGTAGTTGATGAACATATTTGTACCAGTTTCATTCGTCGTTTAAAGCAAGTTTTGTCAGGACTGGAATGATCAAGCGATTAACACGCTCTACTTGCCCATTTCCCGTTGCCGCACGTGTGGTGATGGTTGAATGCGAAATATTTCCGACTCTGCAGTATTCTGCAAATTCCGCTGATGTGAACGCCGTTTCTCTGTCCGTGATAGTATGCTCAGGACTACCGAACACTGCCTTCTGTATCTCAAGCTTTTGTAGAGTCTCCCTCCTAGTAACGGATTTCGTAGGGTACAGCTAAGTAAATTTGGAAAATCCATCAATCACACACATGACGTACTTGTATTGTTTTTGTTTGTTTTATTGTTTTCTCTCTGCCACTATGCAACTGATGCAATTTTTATAGCCTTTTGAACTTTTGACGATAAATTAGGAATGAAATATTCCATTGAATCAATTCTGTAGTCTTTCTCACAGCGAAATGTCCTTGTTCGTGGTATGCTACTATTACTTCCCTTTCCATAGCCCGTGGAACGACTAATAACAGGCTCCTTTGGACCATCTTGAATAGAAGACCATTATTAATTAGATAATCATCAAACTCACCTGACTTTAGTAGCTCAAATATGGGTTTCAAAGAATCATCTTCTCGTTGCGCCGCTCTGATTCTAGTAGTTAAGTTGCTTTGAATTGTCAATAATATCGGGTTTTGACGTAATGCATCGACATGGCGCATTCGGCTTCCTGGGCGATGCTCTAATTTGAAATCAAATTCTTGAAGCTGCAAGGCCCACCCAGCAATTCTCGAGGTCAACTCTCGTTTTTCCATAGTTGCCTTAAAGCCGCATAATCAGTTACAATGGTAAAGCTTAATCCTAGTAAATAAACTCGAAATTTCTTCACCGTTTAATGATCGCCAACACCTCTAACTCGTAACTTGAGTAATTTTGCTATAACAGAAGGTGGTGTGAAAGGTATTGTCTTCATCTGATTTTTATAGCAAAATTGCACCGATTCCGATTTCCGTATGAAGTTCGGTATCGGCTGCCATCATATAAATTTTCAAAACAGGATTATCGATCAGCTTATTTTTTAACTGCATGAATGCGTATTCCTCCTTGTCAGAGAATCTGAAATCGTTTCCCATTCTCAGCATGTCCGTTAACGGTTTAGCGATAATAGCGTAGCCCTCCACAAACTTTCGGAAGTAGCTCGTTAATCCCAGGAAGCTTTGCAAATTCTTAATATTCCTCGGTTTTGGAAATTTTCTTATCGCCTCCCTTTTTCTCGTAGATGGTTTAACAATTGTCCAACCTCATATACTCCAAATATTCAATAGTTGAGTGTAGAAACTGACACTTGCTCCATTTGATTTGTAAGACATTTTCTTCGGCCACTTTGAGAACCTCCTGTAGCCATTCTACTCCTTCCTCTAGAGTTCTAGCATGTATCTCGTTATCGTCCATATAAACACAAACTAGTTTCTTAATACACAGTGGAGCAAAAATCTTGTTTATATATCGCTGGAATACCGCTGGAGAATTACAGAGCCCAAATGGAGCCCGCAGGAACTCGTACAAACCAACTGGTGTTATAAACGCAGTGTATTTAATTGATTCTGGAGCTACAGAGACATAGAAAATATCATTTCGTAAATCTAAGGTGGAAAAAAACTCAGCGCCTTGAAGTTGGTCAATTTGATCGTCGATGCCATGGCAGCGGGTATCGATCTTTAACTACACTCATCGATTTGGTCTCTAACTAAATTTAGCCCCAATGGCGAAAGTCGACAACATTTTAGTGCAATTGGTGTCTCCTGAGTTAACACAATCTTCATTACTACGTCCTCCGATGGTTGAGCGACTTTAGGGCTATAATTTATAACCATATTCTTGATCGCCTTTACATACTTATCTGCAATAACTCCAATATTTAGAAATAAATCTCCATGTTCGATCATCATAGTATAGTTGTCAGGAATAAATTTTCTCATCAAAATAGTTTCCGGAGTTAAAATCGTAATTGTTTGGCTTATTAACTCCTTGCCCAAAATAATGTCCACCGGTAGTAGATCATCAGCGACAATATGAAATTTTATGCAATACACGTCGCCATCAATCAGAACACTAGTATGAAGATCGTCCTAAAGTTTTTAAATTTCTTGAACCGGCTCCACAGACCGTTGTTATGTGTTCTCAAAATCTGGGGCACCAAGCAATGAATATTTTTATGCGTCATAAAGTTTAAGACTGATCCATTGTCTACCATGGCATACAAAGTTTAGTTGCAAATTTTAATCTCCTTCAGGTCTCTTGTAATGTATGTCAAATTGTTCATTGATTACCGCGCAAACGTTTTCTTTTTTCTCGGCAATTTACTTTGAACAATTTGGCACAATATGACCAAAATTACCACATTTGTAACATCGCGGTCCTTTAGCTTTATTTCTGCATTGATTTCCTTGGTGTCCTACACCACCACAATCAAAGCATCTTGTGATTCGACGTTCACTTGATGTCGTCTTCTGAATTTTGTGTTTTGGCTTAGTCACACCTTCAACAGCTAACTCCCTCTCTTTCATGTCAGCATACAAATCCAATTTCTTTTTGAAATCGACCATGTATCTAGCACCAAGTAAAATACTTTTATTTGCCATGACGTCATTAATCCCGGAAATGCAATAGTCGATTATTGGCGCATCATCGATATTTACGGCAAGTGCGATTGCAATGTTAACAAGTAGCTACGATAAGTTTCTTTTGGTAATATTTTACGGTCTCTCATTTTTTTATGTATTTTCGAACTAGACGAGTCCCTCCTAAACTTTGTTCGTAAAAATAGTGCCAGCTTGTCCCACGTACCGACATCTTTTGTTGTACGCAAGCTTTGTTTCGCTGTACCACTCAATAATTTTTTAGCATACACAACTTTTTGCGCATCGTTCCACCCAACACCAACGGAAGCCTCATTCACATCCTCGATCCATTTTTGGACCGCATAATCATTATCTAAACTGAATAAATTTAAAGAACCTTCTATATCACTGAATGGAAATGCTGTTCCACTGTTCGTCGTTTCTGGATTGTTTACATGGCCGGGCACTTGAGGAGTTTGTCGAAGAAGTTCATTTTCGCGCTTCAAAAGTTCAACTTCCTTGTTCAAAAGTATTTTGTCGATAAGTTTTTTTCAATAAAAACAAAGGACTGAAATTCCATGGTCAAACGCCAGTATTTCGTTGGCGATCTTCTTTGCTGTCGCCTGATCCTCTCGAATTTTAGCAATATAAGGTCTGGCCACTTAATACCGTCGTCGCTCCATCAAGGTCCTGACCGTTTGTGCATCTTTTTCACAGGCCTTCGATCGCTCGAAACTCCTTTCCCCTTAGTTGCTCATCACTGTTCTCCACCAGTTCCTTCAACAGCCTTGAGAGAGGTTTTCCAACTGGCTGTATTCTCCAATATTTAAAAGCCATTCTGGCCACAGGTCTTCTTGTGTCGCCCTAGCAGTATGAACTAGTAAAACATCTGCAATCCCCAATCGCCTTGACCAATATTTCCTTCAGATACTTTTCAATGTACGATTCTCTTTTGCCGACACTCGTTCATGTTAAGTCTCACTATCCCGTCCATTGCCCTTTCACCCAATATTTATACGAGTTTGGATATAAAACTGTATTTTGTAGCATATCTGTTACCCATAATTCACTTGAACAAACGAGATGGCAAACATCAAGTAATAAACTCATTAAAGCGAATTGCTACAAAATATGAGTAGAGTACTATGTAAAATATAAGAATGTAATATTTTCATTTATACGATTGGCGAAAGATGTCCATAAACAATCTGATTTATATCAACAAACAAAAATAAACGCTTAATGTTGTTTACAACAAAACAAAATTTTCGTATATAAACAAAATCCGACAACCAGTCAGTCACAATCCAAGAACCCATTAGGTCAACCAATTCATATTTTACATGAGATCATTTTGCCGAAGTAAAACCAAATGTTTATTATCACATACATATTCATACATATAACGGTAATAATATATAATGTAGTTGACCGTCCAAAATCCATTAACAACACGTACAGAATCTATCCCGCCCATGCAATGTTGAGGAAATGAAAAATCATTCTAAAAATATTTTGGAATTTTCACATAAAATTTCGTCGATGTAATTTACTGTTCTGCTGCTTGCAAAATTTATCTATTTTTATCACTAAATAATATTTTTAACTAAAATATTTTATTATCACCAATTTTACAAAATTTATTTTTAACCTAATGACAGTTTAAATGATTGATTATCAAAAAAAAAAAAAAATATAAATTCTTTTATCTATTTAATATTTTTTTTTTTATTTCGTACAAGGAGGAAAATAAAATTTTCTTAAAAATAACATCTCGTCATAATTATTGTGCTCTGCACTCTCTCACCCATTCAATATTTAATAAATTAAAAAATTTTAAGATGATTTAATAACTATTTATTTTGTTTTGTTTTTCCTATTTCCATAAATAATTAATTAAAATGAAAATTTGCTGTAATTTGTAGTTGTACGAGAATTAATAATTAACGTTCGATGTTCTTATGTCGGAATTTAAATTTCGCGGAAATAATTTTCATGTTGTTGTTTTAATTATAATTAAAAATTTATTATATTGTAATAGAATAGAGAGGAATACGAATATGTTTTCGTGTCTAATGGTGAACGAATATTTCACTCAGTATTGCAAATTGGAAACCTTAAGCTTTCAATATGATTAACCTTGATCCATATTAACTTTTAAGAACGAAAATAAAAAAGGTTAACAATAATTATTGATGCCAAAATATAAATAAATGAAGATCTTGTTTTCTTTTTGGCGGAAAGGAATTAAGATTTGTAATTTATTTAATTTTTTTTTTCATTTTAGTTGTTTTAAAAATAAAACACCTTAAAAAAATTGTAGAGTGAGTTTTAATTGTGGATTTTACTATTTTTACGATTTTAATTTCGAATATTGCACGGTGTATTTACGGTTTAATTTTATTGGGACGCGTAATTTACCCGGATTTCAAGGGTTGTTCACAGGTAGATCTTTTTATACAAATCACGATAGCGTGGAAACTTATTGACTTATCATTATGTACGAAACTTTTAATAGCTTCTTTAATCTGAGTGACATAATTTAGTTCGTTCCGACAGTTTTTTGCAACATTTTGAATTCTAATTTCCGTCACATCAAGTTATAACATTATCCGGTAGAGTAAATGCTTTGTAACATAAACTTACGGCTTGGTTAGGAAAAGATTTTTTTTTCAGTTCTAGCAAAACGGAGTAGGAAATTTTATTTTTCCTATCTCCAGCAATTTTGGCTATTTCACATAAGGAATTCAATTCCTAGATAATATTTAATAATATTTAAGAGATAATATTTTAATGAGTGATTTAAGAAATACGAAATAAATAATAAGACATTTGATTTTTTGCTAAAATTATTTAACAATTTAAAATTAGTAAGACAAACTATGTAAATATTAGAAAATTAAAATTTAAAACTTGGAAGTTTTACTAAAATCCTCTCTCTAAACGTCTCTCTAAAATGCCACCATCACTAATGATATTTAGATAAAATATTGCGGTATAAGTAAACCCCTTATGTCCTACAAATATTTGTGGGTTACAAATTTATTCATAAATAATATTTTGCTTCGTACCTTCGTCTATAACGCTTCTATCAATAACGTTTTTTCTTCTTTTAACTGGTATTAGCGCCTTGTCGTAGAGTACTAACAATATAAATAAAAGTTTCAAAAACCTATTTCTTTGTTAAGGCAAGTACGCAGATATCGTGAAATGAAATTTTCGCTTTTCTCCAAAATTATCCAGATAAATTATTCAATGAAGATTTAGTTTGTAGATATACGTAAAATTGTAATGCAGGCAGATAGCTTTATGTTTTTTATAAATTCACGTCAAAATATATTTTTATGTGAGTTTATTTAACAACAAATAAAAAGAATTGATGAAATGTCAAAAATTTAGCTTACTTTTATCGTACCTGCAGATAAAAGGTGCGTTGTTTTCGCTAAGCCGAAAAAGATTACAACAACAATTGCTTTGTACAAAGCCGAATTGGCTTTAATGTAAGCCAAAAATGTTTAGGTTTAGGGGAAATAAAACCATTTTAAGATTATGGTGTTAGTTTTCTAATTTTTTTCAAAGGGTTTGTTGTAAAAAAAGACATTTGGCATTTGTTATTTGACAGCGAAATTCCGAATATAATTTGTTCCACTTCATAAAATAAAAATAAAATGAAAAATTAAAATACATTAAAAAAATTAAAGAAAAAGTTGTTGCTTTCAGATTCAAAAGTTAAGCTTAGCGGGATTTACGAAAGCAACGCAGCTAAAAATGCAGTGAAAAATGGGTAGAGTTGAACAGAGACATCTTCATTCTAATACGAAAAATCTGAAATTCACTAGCTAAACTGCATACCACAAAATAAAATTCAGCACTGAAATTTTATTTTTCGTTTTCGCCTATGCCATTTTTATATGTAAAATTTCATTTCATTGCAGTTGCGTACTGGGCATTATGCCAGAATAAACCATTGGAAACATTTTGTAGGAAAAACTGCAATAATTTGTTTTCCTTCTATAGGCTAGTATACAGCTGACGTGAAATAAAATTTTCACTGGTCTCCAAAATTAAGCAGAAAATATTCGAAATTAATAAAATTTTCAATCGCCTTATTTAAAAACACTTGATACACAACACAACAAAAAGTACAAATAATTATGAAACGTCAAAAATTTAGCTTACTTTTATTGTACCTGCAGATAAAAACGCAGTGAAAAATGTGTAGAGTTAAATAGGGACATGTATATTTTAATACGAAACATACCAACTTTACTAGCTAAACTGCGTACCGAAAAATAAAATTTAACAGCGGCATTTTCGTTTTCGCTCGCGTCATTTTTTGTATGAAAAATTTAATTTTACGTCAGCTGCGTACTAGGAATGGAAATTCCGAACTCCTATGGTAGCCAGAATAGACCCGCAGGAGTGTTGTAGTTACCGATTTGCCTAACTTAGTTACTTTACTTGTGCGTGAAGTCACACATTAGTGTGACTATAGTTGTCTAAGGACTCATGCAATTATAGTTCGTTGCTGTGTTTAAAAACCGGCAGCGCATTGGAGATATTTAAGGCATAATTTCTTAATAGTTTCAAAGTATATGCTTTGTGGGTAAGAATTTTTTTCAATCTGCTGTTGATACATACTGACCCTCTTTCCTTTGGAAAATTATTTATTGAGAAATCATCATTTGTGCTGTGAATTCCACGATTTGTTCTCTTATTTCACTTGATTTGCAACACGATTTCATTTATTTGAAAAGATGGCCAACTTGATCCATTGTACGATATTGACCGGAGTATACTAGGTTAGCTTAGATTAGAGTGGTTGTCCTAAAGAACTGACAGACACAATCAAGTCAGTAGCAGAGCCACATTGTTTTCTCTCCTCATCCACTCATTGAATTATCCTCAGCTCTCAACAAGGCGTAGGAGCGCCCATCCACAATACTTAGGGAACAAAACAAAGTCACTTGGGCCTAGATCTGACGAGTAAGGGGTGGTCAATTAGTTCAAACCTTAATTAGTAGATTTTCGCGATGGCCACCGCTGAGGCCGTTGAGCCTTCTGAACAACCTTTGCCTTTTTTGGAGCCGATTCATCCTTGGAAGTACACGGTTTTGACTATATTTTGATTCTGGAGTGCAATGGTGTATCGAAATTTCATCAACAGTAATTATCCGGCGCCAAAATCACGATTTATTGCACATCAACTGTACCAACAAAGCGTTGGAAATGTTCATTCGAGCACGTTTCTTGTCCAAACTGAATACACGTGGCACCAAATGCAGGGACAGCTTTCTCATGCCTAAATCTTGATTCAATATGTGACAAACACGTTCTTTGGACATATTCATAGCCCCTTTAATCTCTTTAACTTTAGTTTGAAGAAAAAAAATTTTAATGACTGCTCGTAAATCGATTTCCCCATTTTCACAAAAACACGTTAAACAAGAACCGCGCGTCCAAAATGGCTGATATTTCGGTGATTCTTTCAATGTATGTGCAAACTCCCCCACTGTTGTTGACGAGTGCTGCCATCTTCATGTTGAGGTCGAAAACTTTTCTGACAACCCTCGTAAATTGAGAATAATATCACTTTGTTTGTTGTTTTTATTGATGACTTTCAGTCATTCATTGAACAGTTTCTGTTTTTTTTTTCAATTTTATTCCAACTCTCTTTGTTAACGGTTGGTGACGCTGATATACCTTTTGGTTGAGGCACTGTTATTGTGTGCTTATGGATATTGTGTGCTATTCTGTTGTGGTTTACAGGTGAGTGAATTCTAGTTCTTTCAGGAGGCCTGTTGATTTTTTAGTTGCTTTGGAATGGATTTTGAGTTTGATTTGTTCTTTGGTGAAATTTTTTGGTGAACCTCCTTGGAAGGTGGATTATTCTGTGTGGTCACTGGAGTGAGCCTGTATTTCTTTATTAGTTGAGCTCATTGCATGTTGGCTTGTTGATCCGCCGAAGTTATTTTATTTCCATTTCCCTCCTACCATTGGAATTTGGTCGACTATCATTCCCCGATCCGATGATTTTTCGTCCTAATTTCCGATATTATTTTTCTTTTAAATGTTATATAAAAGGAATTGTTAGACCTGCCAAAAAACGAAACATTACGAAACCAACTGGAAAGTGAAACAATTCCAAATTTTGATTCGACATCAAGTGAATAAAATTTGTAGAAGAAAAAATAACTAACGGAGCTAGAATTTCGCACCCCATATGAATGAGCTGATATGCTCAAAATGGGATATGTGATTCTCAAAATAATTGTTGAATAATTACGAATGAAATTAATTTCTACTGTTTTCTACGATTTGGCCAATATAAACAAAACAATTGCCAATAGATACAATGATTGGATTGATTACTTGGGATAATAATGTTATTGATAGTAGTGACATCTATGTTTAAATATTAGTACTTGAAAGCATTTATGAGTAGCATTTAGAGCATTTCCCTCTACATCAATCTAGGTGAACTTAGAATGTTCATTTCTGAATAAAATAGTAGAGCGAGTATTCAACGCAACGAGTATTTATCATATAGAAAATTTGGTGCTCGGTAAATTAACAGAGAATTAAGTTGGCTGCGTACCAATCAATAGTCGGGTAAATCGTTTACCACGGTAAAAATCCCATTTAGTACAGATTTTTCGATCAGTTTACCATAGAGTATTTGAAAAAATTTAAATTTACCGAAATTGTTTTTTGTTAAAATTGACTTTCACCCGAATATTGGTACGCAGCCAATTTATTTCTATTTATCAGTGTATGATTTATTGTGATTTATGTACTTAAAGTCAAATAATGAAAAAAATTGAGGAAAGTAAAGGGAACACATCTATCGCTTTCTGTATAACTGCTGTGAACTCATTCGAATATACAATTGGGAACCCGCATAAACTGATCAAAACAATTTTAAATTTTATTTGTTTATAAAATAGTTTTTAATTAGCTGAAGACTTAAATAATTAATATTCATCACTGCTGTTAATACAACCTTTCGTTAGCATAACCATTTATATAATGGTTTGTTTAATACTTCTCGTTTTATAAATTAATTATGATTAAAATATTAAACATATTTGTTTCTTGTAGTGTTTACTATAAGGATAGATGGGTTTAAAATTTGGTACATGTTTATATAAAGATTCGTTTGATGAGTACATTTTAATGTGTACGAACATGTATGTGTGTGTATAGGTACCTAAATAAAAAATCAAAATTAAACTGCTAAATAAAATCTGTCTCTCAACGAGATGTGTCACATTAAATTCGAAGACACATAAATCTGTCGTTTTATGTAGCGCCATGTATAAGCAACAAACATACTCGTATATCAAAATAATGACATAATTTTCACACCCATATAATACTCGTATAATTATGTCATGTTGATAAGTGCTTTTTGAATTTTTGATTAAGAGTTAATATTTTTGTACCGTAATGCGAATTTACATAACAATCAAGAAACAATTTCAGTGAACACAAAATCTATTTTATAATCATATCCGGTTTTTCGCAGAAAAGTTCTTCTATCTTCCCGTTTTTAATTTTTTTGTAATTTTTGTTGAAGGAACATCTAAAATAATGTTATCATACAAACATTTAATTTCTTCTTGAAATTGTTTGCGGTATTTAATATTTGTAAATATCATTTAAATATTTATTAATAGGATAATTCTAAATATACTCGTATAAGTATCATAAATTATACATGGTGACTCTTTAACAAGTCATTGACACTGGCGTTATTATATGTATAGTAAATTAGAAAACTACCCTTTTCAACTGTCTGGTACACAATGATTGACTTTCCTCTGGGACTACGTGTGAAGTTTAGCAGAGACCGACATGAATTCTATATGTAAGGTAGAGGCTTCTTTAAGTGAATTTACCCAACTTAGCTAAAACACTTGTTCAAATTTACATCAACAAAATCAACCCCAAAATGAAAATTATTACCCTGGAATAAAACTTTCGTTATCAACTACTTACCTTGACCACAGAATATAAATATAACCAGAATAGTCATTGCGTAGACAATTGGCTTACCTTAAATTTTTTATAGGAAACATAACTTTTCTGTTTTCTGTTGTGTTTCAATTGAAATATACTGTCAAACTTCTATATGACTCCGTAATTGTTTATTTGACATAAAAATATTCAGAAATAGCAATTTTTTCCTACCTTAAGTGAGCCAAGGTCAAAAAAAGATGAGATTTTTTCCATACAAAAACAGTGCCTTGACCAAAAAATTCATTCTCATTCATCATCTAAAACACAAATTTATCTGCTCAATACTTACTCATATTTCATTAATAATGATTTGATGGTTTTGATTTGTTCCTTAGAATGATAAAATATAATTAGAAAATTAAGCGAGTTTAATAGCATAATTTTAAATTGCATTTTTAAAAACCGCATATTTCAAAACGGCAGAAGGTACGAAACGGCATAAAGTACAAAATGGCATTTTAAAAACGACTTTTTTCAAAATAACATATTTCAAAACGGCATTTTTCAGAATGGCATTTTACAAAACTGCATATTTCATAATGACATATTTCAAAATAGCATTTTTTAAAACGGCATTTTTCAAAATGGCATTTTCCAAAATGGCATTTTTCAAAACTACATTAAGTAGAATGGAATCTTTTAATCGATTATGAATCTAAAATTATCTTTTCATTAATTTCTGGTCTATGACCAACTCGTAATTTGACATGAATGAAATTTTTCAACGATTCTTGTTTTGAAATTCTAGGATAAAGCCAAATGAAAAGGAACTTGTCTATGTCTTAGTCGTAGAGTTGAAGTTACAAATAATTTTAAATAAAATTAACCAAATGAAATTGCTTATGACAAATTTCATGTAGAAGATACTATATAAAAACTTTAATAGGCATGTAATAAGAAAGGTATTTACCTTCATTGGAATTATTTGAAGATTTAGAATGCATGTGAAACTTCTCTAAAGTGACCATCCATCACTTTATGGAGGTGGTCAATTTAAGGAAATTTTTTTTTTTTAATCAATCATTTTAAGATAAGGGTTTGTGTTTTTGAATCATAGAAACAAAACGCTTTTTATTAATCAATAAAATAAAAAATAATTCATCTTTATTCAATAAAATAAAAATATCTAATTCATTTTACATAGTACATTGCACTTCATTTCTTAATTTTTTCTTATCACATAAATAATAGTATTTTATCAGAAAATTCTACCTATTTTGATGTAAAATATTTATCAATATATAGTGGTCTGGGTAATATTGCGATTATTATTCACTAATAGTTATAGAAAAATTAATTCTGACTCCTGAACAGATGGTAGCAAGTCTGCACATTTCATTAATGCAAAATTTTTTATGTGTTGCAACATTTTGGCAATTTCTTCTTCCTTCGGGGCAATTTCATTCAAATCTCCTTCACTGTCTGAATCTGATGCTTCACAAAATTCCAATGATTGATCATTAATCTCATTTACTACATCCTGATGAATTTCAAATACATCTGGCTGATCGCAAACACAGAGGAGGTCATCAATTCCAATGAATTCATCCATGTTTTCGTATTGTTCGGTGGCAGAAATTTCAAATTAACGTTAGTTAGCTTTACAGTAGTATTATGCGCAGGGCAATTATCAACAATTAAAAGAATATTTCGCCTAGATTTTTTCATCTGCTTGTCTACAGTTTGCAACCACTCTTCAAACAATGAAATTGTCATCCACGTCTTTTGATTATTTCACCATATTACGGGCAGTTGATTCAGTTTCATATTCTTAAACGCACGTGGTTTCCGTGATTTGCCGATCACTAGAGGTTGAAGGTTTTCTCCCTCACAACTTGCGCATTGTAGAACCGTAAATCGTTCTTTCGACAATTTTCCACTCTTGCATGTGTCACCTTTTAATACAAAACTCCGATCTGGCAGTGCTTTAAAAAATAAGCCACATTCGTCAGCATTGAAAATGTCACTTGTTTTATAACCAGCAGTAAACTCCGTAATTCGTTCCTTAAAATTGTCTACAACCTCTTGCGGAACACTGTTTGATTCACCTGATAGCATTTTGTTTAGTTATTTCTTTTTGCGGTAAAAGGTATAGGTATGTGGCATTGTTGACATCTTCATAATCGGTTCTTTTTGTCATTTTCCGTTTTGATGATTCCGCTTCAATTTCCATTCTGGACGCAAATTCATGTTTTCGTTTTTTTAAATTATGCGCAGTGGTCTTACTTATGCCAAAATGTTTAGCTGTTTTCCGTTCGCTGTGGGTTTCCAAAAACTTAGCTACTTCCAATTTATCTTTTATGTTTAACTCTTTATATTTTTCTGTATACATTTTTAAAATTTTGGTTTAGTTCTAACTCTGATTGCAACACAAAACTAAAATAAACCATACACTTTTCTTACTTATGGAATTTCGTAAATTCGAACAGTGGACAGTGGTATCCCAGTGAAAAAAATTCATAAACTATCTTAATTACTTTATAGAAATTTCAACGCCGACTATGGTAATAAATTGCACAATTTCATGAAATGTAACAGCCAGTGCATATTGCATGCCAATAAGAATGATTATTTTATATCTCATGACCATACATAGAATTGCGCTTCAATATTTTTTTTAAAGCAAAAAAACTGTAATTTTTATTTACGTACACCTACAAAATATTTATTTTATAAATCTTATAAAACTACATTTTAACTTTTCATGTTCAAGGAGGGTCACATCACATTAGAGAAACATATTTTATTTGTGGTGTTCTATTGAAAGTGGTCACCTTACAGAGGGTGGTCACTTTATAGTGGTCAATTTACAGAGAATATTTTTATTAAATTTATATAGACAATGGAAGGTACTACCATTAATTGGTCAATGTATGGAGGTGGTCAAAATAGAGAGGTGGTCACTTTTGGAAGTTTCACGTAATATTCTCCTTCACCTAAATTTTTATATAGAGCTTCGAAATTCTAGTTTGTTACTACAATTGCATGATCGTAGCGGATTACCCCATATTGGAATACATCTCATTCATGTATTGGAATACATCTCATTCATGTATTGGAATACATCTCATTAATTTATCGGGTTTACCGAAAAAATTCGATTCGAAGGTATTAGTTTCAAGATATGCAGTGTTATTAACGTACGTCGCCACTACAATTCAATAAGATTCTCAATCCTCTAATTGCATACTATTTGAAAAATGCCGAAGAGAATCTAAATAAACGATAAATGTCGTTACGAAAAATGCCGTTTTGAAAAATGTCGTTTTAACAATGCCGTTTTGAAAAACGTCTTTTTGAAAAATGCTGTTTTGTGTACATATGTCGTTTTGGAGTTTGCAATTTTGTTTTGTGAAATGCCGTTTTGAAAAATTATGCAGTTTTGAGATGGTGGTTTTCAAAAATGCCGTTTTAAAATACGCCATTCTGACCGGGACCCCCATTTAAATTACATTAAGTAAAATATTATAGAGATTGATGATTTGCATTTGTATGAATCCACGATAAGAGTTTATTGACGATGCTTAAAGATTTGCTTGAAACTTAACATTTATCAAATAAATTAAAAAAAAAAGTGTTATTAAGAATTAAGGAATTAAGATTGTGCATCAAGCAAGGTTGGGAGGGAAATTGTCCCATAAAATTATTATCTTTTATTTTTTTTTTTGCCTCAATGAATTTTTTTTAAAAATAAGAAGAACGTGTATAATAATGAATGTACAATAAATAATTTTAATTTTTAATATTACAAAATTTTTCATTTCTACGAATACCGTTTAAACGAATGTCTACCGCTTATAACCTTGTGAGCAAGATTGCGAATCTAATCGATGAAACAAAAATCAAAAAATTGTTTGACAGTGAAATTTTCCAAATTTGGAAATTTCAAGTGACTATTTTATGTAAAGCCCATGGTATACATGATGTAGTTAGTGGAGAATCCAAATTCGAAAAATGTGACAATCCATATAAAAAAACGCGTAGAATATAAAGGATGCACGTGCTCAAAAAATTATAGTTATAACGATTGAATGAAAACTTTTAATGCATATAATAATTGTGATGGGAATAAAATAACATAACAAGAATTGTATGTTATCAGAATCGGTATGGGGCTTCAATTAAATTGTAATTTCGTTTATTCAACTAGCAATATAATGGGGCCGATTCTGATCTAAAATTATATGTTATATGTATATTGTTTTCCCCGTACCAATCCCAAACGAAAAGAGGGGAAATAAAACAAGATAATAAATAACATAATTTTCTGCTGCGAAAATCGGCCGCATTATTTTCTTTGTTTGTGTAAGGAAATAATGTGGCCGATTTTCGCAGCAGAAAATTTTGTTATTTGTTATCTTATTTTATTTATTTAATATAATGCTAAATTGAAATAAAATAAAAAATTTAGTACAAATTACTTTTCAAACTGTACCAATTCAATAGTAAATTAAATTGAGTGAAAACTGCTCAAAAGGGCGAAACGGTTCACAGGAATATACAAAAAATGGTGTGTAGGTGCATAAACTAATGTCAAAATATGTTTATGTAAAAAAATGAATTTTGATAAATCTCTCATTTCTATTAAATTCTACTAAATTTTATTTAATATTAATTATTGTGATTACAGTTGTGTATGTATTGTATTGAACGACACCTTTGTTCTAGCATTGTAACTAATTAATACTTTTGTCGTGCATTGTTCATATACATTTTAGTAATTCAGTTGTAGTTTTGATAGTTTCAGTTTCCGTTTTGCTCTATATAATAAAGCCACATATTTAAGCTGTGTTGCTTTCAAAAAATTACAACAACAATTACATTGAGTAATAAAGCCGATTGTCTTTAATGTTAAGATAAAAAATTTTAGGATTAGGGGAAATAAAATAATTTTTTGTTATAGTGTTTACCGCAAGGCGTTATTTTTTCTATTTTTCTCGAAAAATGTATCTTGTATAATAATTTAGTATTTGTTATTTGATAGCAAAATACCGAATTTAATTTGTTCTATTTCATAAAATAAAACAAACTAAAATAAATATTAATAAAATGAACCATCACAGAAAAATTAAAACGCATTAAAAAATTAAAGCCAAAAGTTGTTGCTTTCACATTTCTTAGCTAAGCTAAAAATTATCGTGTTTAATTTAAATGTGTATTAATAATCCGCGACGATTTTACATATGGCGACGAAGGTTAAAATTTAAATTAGAAAAAACTTAAATATTAAAACATTATTTTTTTCTTTTTCTCCGCTAAATTCGGACAATTTCATTCCCAGTTGATTTTTTTACACAATGGCGTCAACATTCATTGGAAAAGTTCCAGAATTTGGATTAAATGATGATTACGTAATATTCGAAGAGAAAATGTTAAAACATTTTATTGCAATCGAGTTAGAGGACGAAGACCGAAAGGATGGAATTCTTCTCACAGTTATATTGGAAGATGTCTACAAAAATTTAAGAGATTTGTGTTTTCCAAAGAAACCAAGCGAGATGATTTTTAAGGATTTATGCAAACATTTGCATGATTTTCATACTAAGAAGGTATAAATATTTAGAGAACGTGCCAAATTTTGAAACAATAGCAGAATGAACAACGAATAAACAAGTGAATAAACCTAAAAATGACACTATATGTAATAAAAGTTCCAATTCAAGTGCTGCATTGTACTTTGCTTGTGGCCAAGGAAATCGGGTGTTTGCATTTTGCAAATTTAATAGCAAAATTGTAAGAGATGTTGTAGAAAAGGTCATACTAAGGCGGCTTGGAGAAAGAGACAGATAATGGAGAAAAAAATGACAGACACAATTTTTTAGAACTTTTTAGTGTCAATGAAGACAATAATAATGATCCTTTCTTTTTAATGTGTTAATATATAATATTCCAGTGGAGATGGAGATGGATTCTGGTGAGTTAGTGTCGGCAATTTCTAAGGATTTTGTGAAACCAAAGAAACAATTGAAAAGTTGTGATGGGGTATTCATAAGTACAATCGGTTATTTTGTTGGAAAGATTAAATTTGACGATTTATTATATGAAAATATTGTGGTGGTGGTACGTAATGGTGGAAGACCTTTACTTGGTCGTGATTTACTAAAAAAATTAAACATATCGTTTACAAAGGCTAAATCTATAAATTTTAAAATTTCAGAGAATCAGAAATAACTATGCGATGATTCACAAGGAAGCCTTGCAATTAATTTTGAGGTAAAGAAATTCTCAAATTATCTCATTGGTCGACATTTTATTTTATGCACCGACCATAAGCCTTTGGTGACTAGCTTTGGACCAACGAAAGGAATTTCTGAGATGGCGTCTGGACATTTGCAACGTTGGTCCGTTTATTTGTCAGCATATGATTTTACAATCCAATATATTAAAGACAATTATTGTCACAATTACCAATATCCGATGTTGATCAAGATAGGTACGTACACAGTCGACGACAATTTTTCTTATTTGAATTTATCAATATGGAATTGGGCTAAGTCATCCAATGTTCAAAAGTTCAGAGCTGCAGCACGACAAGATAAGGTCCTAAGTAAAGTGATACATAATCTTAGATTTGGGTAGCCTAATCATAATTCAGATGAATTTTTGAACACGTTTTTCGTGCGCAGAAGTGAGCTGTCACTAGAATTCGTGTGTAATTTGTGTACAGGCACGACCTGAGGAACAGAAGGTGCCGTTAACTCTATGGATTCAGACGATTCATGTATTTCAACATATACACCTCGAGACAATAGAGAGACTGAGGGAATGTTTCGCTCGTTTTGAGTTTCCAAAATCTGTTGTATCAGATAACGGAGGACAGTTCACGTCATCTGATTATGAGGACTTTTGCAAATTAAATGGAATAAATTTTGTGTTAGTGGCTCCATATTCGCCCGCTTCAAATGGTGCGGTAGAAAATGCGGTCAAAACATTTAAATCCTAGGCTAATTAAATCGTTAAAGGACCAGAATAATAATAAACATTTAAGTCTAACTACATTAATGAATTTACATTTATATTATTACCGCCGAACGAATGCGTTTTAATCAATTATTGCCGAGCGCTATTACAGAGAAGTACATTGAGCGGCAGAAGGAGAATTATGATACCCACATCAAGCATACAATTTTCAAAGTAGAGGAGGAGGTAATGGCAATAATTTTTCTTGGTAGAAACTTAAAATTGTCATTGGTAGAGGTGGCATTCTATCGAATTAACTTATGAAGATAGCTGTCCCGAATAATTATAACTTTGCTCATAGTATCTCAGTGGTTGCCGAGCAACAGGGTTAACATAAACACAAAAAATATTATTTACTTTTTGCGTCTTTGCCGCATACACTGTTAAAAATTTTATTTACCATAGATTTACCTTCGAATTTAGCCATAGCCAGTTTGTATACACTGTAATTTCCAATTTTTAATCTTGTTATTACAATCTTTCATCGTCGTGATATTTACTATTTGAAGTTAAACTAACATTTACCAAAATGTGCTGGTAAATTGGCTGGCTTTTGAATTCTCTGAATTAAAACTATAGAGTTGACAACTAATAGGATGACGAAAAAAATTTCAAATCCCACAAGATATTCTCGAGATATCATCGGATGGACAGTTTTTTGGCTTTTTTGCACGTGACACCATAGTAACTTGACAAACTTAAATTGATTGACCGTTCTATTCTACTAATATTACAACATTAATTTAACCTTCCTAACTCTCATCCATTATTTTAAATTTAAATTGCTTTTGGGAAACGACATCTCTGTGATTTTTGGTAGAAGCAACCACTCCCTATCAAAATACTTATTGAATTGTTAAAACTGATATTTTCTAAGACCAACCACATTATTTTGCAGATAAAAATTTGTGGGTGATTGAAAGTTATAAATGTTCGAAAAATTATTTATTTTCGTTTATCAAAGAATATAAAATAAAAAATCAAGATAAAACAGATACAGATTCAAATAATTGCAGGATATTTTTGATTCGCACTTTTCTTTTATTAATTTGTTAGAGAAATCAAATATTCAAGATTTTTGTTATAATAAAGACTGCTGGATATTTCAAAATGATTTACATTTATTTTCAATGATCATTAGCAAATAAGCCACGTGCTATTTTTAATAATATTTTTTGTGGTTAAATCGAATAAATAAAATTATAAAAATAGTAATTTCTCTAAATAACCTTGCCACGGGCGCACCAAGCCCGTGAAATTATAAACCACCAATTCAGTCAAAGGTATTACAATTCACTTAAAAGAAACATGAAACCATCTCTCTAACGATATAAATCTAATTAAGATTTTAAAATAATGTGCAAAATATCTTTTTGAGTTTGGACCAAAACGAAAATGTTTTTGTTTTTTTGCCCGGTGTAATATAAATCAACCAAATTATTTGTGTATGTAGGTTAGGGGGAGCTATCTCATTTACATAATATAAAATCTAAGTTATGTGTTATTTTGGTTATATTTACTTTTGGTGTGGGTTTAACATTTAATTAAATTAAATAAAAATAAAAAAAAACACAAAAAAATAAAATAAAATACTTGGTGATAATTAGACAAAAAATAATTAGTTTTAATTAAATTGTAAATTTATATAAATTACAAAAAATTTATAAACACACCAGTACGTTTCAACGAAAATCCCCAGAATTCTTTAATTTTTTTGTTGTTTTACAAAATTATTTTATTTTTTGTTAATTTAAAAATAATTTTCGGTTATTATCTATTTAAGTAAAATTTTAAATTTTCATTTTTAGATGAACCAAAAAATTAATTTTAATTTGTACAGTTAATTTTTTTTTCTTTTTGCTATTTTATGTACGAATTTTCATTTCAGTGTTATGTAAACGAGTATTAGAGCACCACACAAAAAAGGTGTTAGGCCAACAGATTTAAACGTACAAACAATTTTGATATAAATAATTATGTCACATAAAATTAAATTTAATTTGTTCATTTTATTTTTACTTGCACAAAACTGCTGTGTACCTACATTATGCAAAAATAGTTGTTGTCGTCATTATGTAAATTCTACTTTTGTGGTTTGTACGGTTGCGGTGTGATTAAAAATTGTCGTACATTTCATAGTTTTGTTTGTAGTTTATAAAATAATGCACCAGGTGCGTTTTATCTCTCATATTAGCTCTCTTAAGTTATTTGCAATGCTTTTGAATCCACAGCTGGTTTGTAGTGGTTAGGGATTTATCTAGAGTAATCCTCATCTTTATCTGATTTCATATAGTTTGAATTTCGTGACGCCAATATTTTAAAGTTGACGTTGCAACTAAAGATAGATACATTGAACTGTGATTTTCTCAACCCTTAGTAGAGGTTTTATTTTAATTCCACCTGCAATTTACAAACCAGTTAAAATTAATCAATTCACGCAAATCTCATTAAACCGAAAAATAATCTTTCAGCATTATTGGATTCGCAATGCTAGCCAAATTTAAGTATAATAAAGTAGAAAATAGATAGCAGCTTGTAACTGTTATGGCATGTACGTATTGTGTTCTTTATAGAACGTCGATCATCTCGGCACGTTTAGTAAATATTCATTTCTAGCCAAAATGATTTTTGCATATAGTTACCACATGAAAAATTCTTGTAAATTGTTTTGCTCTGTAACTTCTAAGTTTTGGTATTGGCCAGCGATGCCATTATGTTTCATTATAAGTTTTGGTCCTGCGTTCCGGTGCATGCGATTCTAACAAGCTTTTCGTGGCCATATATGGCCCAATTATATCTCAATAAATATTTTATCAAGGATCTCATGGTCAACTCAATTCAGTTCTCAATTATTATTAACCGTATAATGTTTCGCGATTAATTCTGGCCCTAATCTGTACCTGGAAGTCAATTCGCGTTGCGTGAAATAATGAATATGAAAAGGTTTTTTTCATTGGCAATCTAGTAGTTTGAATTATTCGCATGTAGTTTTAAATTTTACTGTGTGAAATCAAAATTTATTATGGAGAATGCAAAACCTACTCGATTGCTAATGAAACAAACTTTTCATTTTCATTATTTCACGGATCGCGAATTGACCCCCAGTGTACCGGAGCATGTAATTTTAATAAGGTAAGCTCCTGGCCTTATACACAACAGCAATTATTTTCTAACTGGGCCATATACGGCCATATTAGACTTCATCATTACAAAATGTCATCTTTTTGAGGTTATGTTTCATTATTATAAATTTAATATTAAATAAAAATTATTTCGTAATTTTTCTATAGTTACATAATTTCAAAAAACCTGGTTTCGTTAAATTACTTGTTTACAAAACAAAGGAATTATTTATTGAACGATACAATCAATAAGCCAGTTTTCGATCTCTGCGCGAGAACTGCGGACCGCTATTAAGAAAGAGGCGATTGCATTGACCGGAATAATAGAGCTATGTCTGGTGAATACGGCGGGTGGGGTAGAACTTCCTAATTCTGTCCTTGTAAATAATTTTTCACAACGTTTGCAACATGTGGTTTTGCTTTGTCGAGCTGATAAATTAATTTGTGATGTATATTCACTCTTGGTAGTTTTTCCTCATAACTCGCTTCAAACGTATTATTTGACATCGGTAGACATCGTCATTGATAGTTTCACCTAATTCCAGCAGTTCATAATATATCACACCTTCCTGATCCGACAGAGCATAACATTCTTTTTTAATGAACATCTCATTTTGGTTGCGCTTTGCGATGGACCAGTTTCACCAGGCTTCATCCAAGATTTTTTGGATTTGAGAATCTCATAATAAATTCTATTTTCATCTCCAACTATTCAATGCAAAAAAACTTTTCTTTGTTGTCTTTGAAGCAGTAATTCACAAATGGTTTTTCGATGTTCGAGGCCTCTCTTTTTAATTCATGTGGAACCCAGTTGCTAGCTTTTTCAACCATTCTGATTGTTTTTAAACGTTTTGCAAAAGCCGATCAACATTTAATGCTACAGGTAATTTTCATTGTGTTTGGGAAAAATCTTCAGCCAATAACATTTCCAATTCAGCATCTTCCGAAATTCTTTGCACGATGTATTCGATGGAGCATGCTCACGTTAATTTCCACAAGCAAATTATGAGTTTCGGCTGCACTTTTCCTGGCAATAAAATAATGTAATAAAACTTCCCGCAAATGATGTTTATTTGGAACAAAATTCGACATTTGCAAGGAGTTAAAAATACTAGTTGTTTACACTTCAACCATGTCGCATACTGTGTTTGACAGTAGACATCAAGTACTATATAGAATACATTGTCCATTTATAGTACACGTGAACAATACTAGTAACGACATCTATTGGGAGAGGGCAAAGTCATATTCACACATCCAATATTTCAATAAGCTATTTGGTGTAAATATTCAAAAATATGTTATACAACAAAGAATAAATTCTAAATTAATTATTTGAATCGAATAACTAATTATATAATATAAGACTAGATCTACTAGACAGAAGGATAAAACCAGTGCACCTAATATACTACAGGCCTCACTGCTTTAAAAATTTTGATCAAACACGTCATTCGTGGTAAAGAAAGCAGTAAATTATGAATAAATAATAATTAAAAATTATAATTCGAAACTTCGTTAACAAATAATTTATTATATTATTGCAAAAATATTTATTTTCATTGAACAACTATGTACATGAAAAACACACGTAAAATTTATTTGTTAAACAAAAGACTACATCCATTCTATTTCATCTTTCGAACGATACTAGTCTAATAATAATTTTGTTTTTAATATTTAATGCTGTCTGTCATTTCGTTTTTCGAATTCTTTTTATAAACATAAAACACTGCCATCTACAGTTCAAAAAGTAAACTGTAGACATAAATTTGATGACATAATAAGCAGTATAGCCTGGTATTCTACGTGCATTCCACAGTAACGGCTGCAAATAGGCGTACAACCAACCAACGGAGCAGTTTGTTTTGTTTTGGTTGGAAAATCGAACTGTGTCAATTTTATCGAGACATGAAAAGCAACAAAGGAGTTAATTGATGATGTTGGGTGTGAAACCTATTGATGCCGCGGTAGATGCAACTTCATTCTATATAATTTGATTTTGTATTATTGAGACTAGGGAAAGTATAGAAAACGCTACCAGTGGGAAAAAATGAAGCTTGCTTTAGATGCATCCGAGACACTTTTTCCATTTTTAAATTGATAATTTTAATATTAATTGTGAATAATTTTATAGTTTTTATATTTTAAAGCAATATAAAAATAATATTAAACTTTCCAAGATCACTTTTCATAGATAATTCATAGAAAAGCCTGACTTAGCTCTTTTTCGTAGTAATAAATTTTTCCGCGAGAGCACAGGGGTACAAGTCTCAATATTACACAAGCGAATAACCTAATTATTAGCTGTTAATATTTTGCTGTTTGCTGCTGCGGCTTGGTTTTTTCATTGTTAAAGAGTCCATGATAAATTATAGTGCGTATAGTTTCACCAGTGGCCCTATTCTGGCTTTCCCTGGGAATAGGGATTTAAGAAAAATATTTTCATAGCATTTTTGTCTAAATTGTATTTTTCTGGCCTACTGAAAGAATAAGTTTAGTGCAAAAATATTCAAAACCAAGTGAATTGGGAAACTTTTGTTCCACAAAAGTTTTATAGGGTAAAATGTTTTCCCATTTAACTTGGTTTCGAAAATATTAGCACCAAACATGTTCCCTAAGTAGGCCAGAAAAATACAATTTAGACAAAAATGCTATTAAAATATTTTTCCCAATTCCCTATTCCCAGGGAAAACCAGAATAGGGCCACACTATTTATAAATATGGCCGTGTCATCGCTTTTTCACACAGTATGCGTTAAAATTGTACAGTACTCCTTGCCTGTGTTTATGCTTTTTGCTTTTATTTTATTTCTGTACTGTTTCAATCGGTCCTGTTTCGTACCATGTACTGTAGTGTACCATGTACTGTTTTCTGATATCCTATTTTGTGACATCCTGTTTTAGCACATCTTGTTTTAAAATGTGTCGTTTCGTATGAGACCCGGAATAATCGAAGCCACTTTCCATAACTCAGAAAATACTGATTTCGTTAAACACTGGTTCACAATGAATGTGATATGTGGCAAAAACAAATCAATAAATCATTTTAATATTTTGAAATCGACCATATCATATGCCATTGAATCTGATTTAATAGCTTTAATAGCATTCAGTACCATAAGCTCATCAACACAATCAAAAGAAAATGTATAACCATCAGAACTATAATAATTAGAATTCGGCAAAAGCAAAACCCCTAAAGATTCATTAAAATTACTTATACCATCTAAAATGTCATTAGCAGAAGAAGTAATATTTCCTTCAGTAGACGAACATGAAATACCAAGCAATTTTAAATTGATCCATGTAAGCTTAGGATTATGCATATTCCCAAAGTAAAACTTATTTTTCGCTTGGTTGACGCAAGCATTAGTTTTATTTCTAAGAAATTTAAAAGATTCCCAATCAATCACTAATTTGGAACTTATATTTTTCTTGTGAGCAAAATCTCTACGCGCCATTTAGTCCAAAATCTTTACATTTAACCAAGGAGCAGTAGGACATTTTTTAATACTTCGTTTCCGAGGAACACAAGCAGAATCTAACTGTAACACATATGAATTAAATACATGAACAATATCGTTGATGTCACTAACAAAATAGATTCCACTTTAACCTAAAGAAAAGAACTGATCTATAAAATGTTCATAGCTAACAGCGGTATAATCACGAACTATGGAACAATAAATTTTGTCTCTAGTACGACAGAACTTGTAGCAAGCATAAATCAAATCATGATCCAATATGTCCAAAAGAAATTATATTGCATTTATCGGGCACATATAAAATTATTAAATCTAATAAAGTGCTATCTAATCTAGTTGGATTAAAAGGTAAGTAGCACAAGTTATGTATAACCTCAAGCAATCACTTAACTTATTATTTATCAACATGTTAAAATTAAAATCTCCACAACAAATAACTTTCTCATATAATAATAGGTATTCTAAAAAAATCAACTCAATATTATTAACATCATCAGAACAAGCAGATGGAGCATTATAAATAATAATAAGGATTTTACCAATACATTCCGTATAAGCTCCAACACTAAAATTTCTACTTTACCAAAGGCACAGCAGAATATTTTTTTTGATATTTAGTGCAGATCGATAATAAATAGCAACACCACCCCATCGCGTATTATTAATTCGGTCAAAACGAATAATATTATAATTATTGATACGAAGTGACTTGTTTAAAATTTTACAGCTAAGATGGGTTTCAGTTAACGCAAGGAAGTCAAATTTGTACTCATTTAATAAAACAGTAACGTCATCAAAATGCTGCTTTGCTAGACTTCGAACATTTAAGTGACCTGCAGATTGTCACTTGGAACAGCAATACCACTACATACGTTACATGAAAGGAAATTTAAACAATTAACGTGTTGATTGCAGCTGGAATCCAAAACTTCGTATGATGAGGCAACCTTGTAAGAAAATTTACATTATTAAATTCCCGAATGTTAACTCCAGTAGGCCAAATATCAGGATCAAGAGCTTTATCTCGTAATTCTGCAGGTAAACCGAATTTAAAACATGAATAATGCAAGGAACCAAGATCTCTTCCTTTAGGCACCAATTTAAACACCTTACAAAAATTAGTATCCAAACATGCTTTCACCATCGACCAAATATCATCTTCAGATGGATCGGAATTAAATTTTGAAACATGTAACCAGAGCATCGGCAATCGTTTTAATGCTAAAATTTTCAGAATAGCACTAAGACTGCGTGCCTGAGAGCGTTTTTTCGACTAAATTGCCGACTAAACTAAATTAATTACTGATTCATATCATTCACTCAAAGGTGGCATTAGTATATCTTTTAAATATGCTGTGCCTCCGAATGTTAACTAAATTATAAACTAAACTAAATTATGACTTTTCATATGTCATCTTGTTTTCAACAACACCGGTTTATTAATATTTAAAATCAAGGAAATAGAAAAAATAAAACAAATATGGATATAGGAATCGCATTTTTCATGAATGTGATTATAAATTACAATCGTAATTTAGGTAAAAATGTATTCGATAAAAAAATAATAAAAACATGAAATGAAAATGACAACTAAATAGTCAAGCAACCTCAGCAGGAGTCTAAATGATAAAAACTGGTGGGTAATAGCATAACTACTCATTAATTTAGTTTAGTCGGCAATTTAGTCGAAGAAATCGCTCTCAGGCACACAGTCTTAGTGCTATTCTGAAAATTTTAGCATTAAAACGATTGCCGATGCTCTGGTTACATGTTTCGCTCTCAGGCACACAGTCTTAGTCCCACAAAATGATTTGTTTAATATACCAGACGTGGAACTAAAGCCAAGACTTGCAGATTTAGTAACAGGCGTATGTAACATAACTTAACGATCAGATGTATCAGCAACTATAGATAAATGATTGACAGCCGGTAGACGCAGCAGATGATGAATCCAAACACAAAGGCAAAGATAAGGACAAATAAAATGGGATCAAGAAATTATTTTATATTTTTGATAATTCCAAAGTAAAAGAAATGCTAAAACTTCAAAAATAATACTAAAGCACAACCTATTTAGACGTCATATTGCAACAAGTTCGTAATAAAATTATAATAGTTCCAGAACCGGGCATAGCTATATTCATTTTTTAAAAAAGAATTTTATGTTGATCTGGGTCATACACCTCATTTGCTTGGTGCCGGCATTAATTATTACCTTAAGCAGTAAAATTTGTTTTACGTTCACACAAACAAGTGTTTACCTTTACCAGAAATCAAAAATAAAACGAATGAAACGCAAGCAAACAACAAAAAATACGAAAATTCTTCCCAGGTTTTTCATTTTGAATCATCAATAGCATCATAAAAAATTTGCTATCTTTTTCTCTATACACCACACAATTTTAGATATTTTCAAAACAGCCGGATTTTTTTTAACTGTATGCTTTTGTTTTTTCTTTTTTTTTTGTGAAATAATAATAATTTCGGTTTATTGGCCTCGTGCCAACCACCGGTGACCCCCTTGTAGTTCACGTAATTATCTACTTGTCGCGCTGGGATCGTAATTTTTTCCGAAATTTTTTTAAAAATAAATTTTTTTGTGTATTAAATATTTTAAAAATTATAAAAGGGAGAACAGTTTTTACATCATTGCCGATTGTTACGACCTTCCAATACAGGTCGGTTTTTAATAAAGCTATAGAACAAAATAATTTAATTAAAATTAATAATAAAAAAAAAATATTTTATTAATTTAAAATAATTAATATAATTATTTTTGTTTGTTTGATTGTTTCGTGTGAAAATTAATATTTTTTTTGGTTTATATTATTTTTTAAATATATAAATATATATTTATATTAAGTGACAAGTGAAGAAAATAAAAAATATAAATTAAAATTACTGTGATAAAAAATATATGTATTTACATATATTTACATATTTAAAAAAAAAAGTATAGTGAAATAAAGTGTCCTTTTATATTTTGCATAAAATGTTATAATAAAACACAACACACAAAACCCCCGAAATTGGATTATTAAACACCTCTTGGATTAATTAATTAGGATTATAATTGGATTATTTAACAAAAAATTGATATAACGAAAACGGTAGTATACAACATAAAACAACAACAATACAAATAAAAAGACGTTAAAATTAGACGCCATTTTATTTTTAGAAATTTAAATTCTGCAAAAAAAATCAAAAATTCCCAATGTCACGTTAAAATTGTTTTAAATAAAATTACAAAAACTGGGATCATAGATCAGATCATGTTGTTTTTTGATCGCACACACCGATTAACATTTTTTGCCAAATTGAATTAGAGTTTTTTTTATTTTAATTAATTTATGTTCAGGTAAATTTACATGATCAAACAACAACAAAAAAAAACTAATTAATTTGTCTGTACGTCGTTCGACCATCTATCTAGACGAATTGATCTGACGTCCTAGAATATCTATTTATAGATATTTTGCATTAGCTCTTTTGTTTAAAAATACATATTTTTATAAACTAAAAAATACGATAAACTAAAAGATAATTAAAAAAGTAATACTCTTTTTCCCAAGTTTAAAAATAATATACAATATATAGATTATTCAAGTTCACACAGTGGAATATGAAAAAAAACGCGATCGTCAAATTTGTTTATGTAATTTTAAAAAAAACGGTTTAACGTAGTAAATGTAAAACGACGCCATTTTTAAATACACATTTCACACAAAATGTCATAATATATATACATACATTTAGTGTGTATGGTTCTCAATAGGCCTTATGTTGACCTAGACCGATTAAAAAATATGTATTATGCATACAACAATAGTGCAGGGAAATTCATGTGCATGCACACAAGAAAAACATATCCTAAAAATAGAAAACTCTTGAGTATTTTAGGGCTAAATTATATATCGTAAAGTTAATATTTGTTCAATACAACCCTGGGATAAATAAATATAATTAGTTTCTCAAAAAAAAAAAAAAACTAGAAAATACAAATTTTTTGGTTCTCAAGAAGAAAATAGAAAATTGATTTTCTTCTCTTTAATGAAAAATATTATTGTAGTGATAGTATAGTACACACAAACAAAACCGAAAAATACGAAAAACTCGAGAATAAAATTCGTGTATTTCGGTTTCTTAGTATATTTTTTGTTAATTAATTTTATTTGTTCTATTACTGTTTTCCCGGGTAATCGGGAAAGGCCATCTGGGATCATAGCCAAAGTCGATAGCCAACACCAGGCATCAAGTCGGGGCGAAAAAAATCGAATACACAAAAATAAAAATTTTACAACAAAAAAAAATTAAATAAGAAAATTTTAGTAAATTGTCTTAGTGATCATAATTCTCCCACTTGATCAGTCGTCGTTGCGCTCTGTCGTCAAGAATACGATCCTTTTCAGCCTCTAGCTACAAAAAAATAAAATTTTTATTTTATTTTAATATTTAAGCTAGGCGGCATAGGCCTCTTATATAATAATAAATAATATTAATTTTTTTTTTTATAATTTAATTTATAAATAAAAAATAATTAAATAATTAATTTTTTTTAATAAGGTGCCTTTAAAACGTGCGCCTTTATTTTAAGTAAGTGGTTGTGGTTTACAATAAAGAAAAAGTGCAAAATATAAAAGGATATATAATTATTTATTTCAAATATGAAGGATTTATTTATAATAAATGTGCATCAAAAATAATAATAAATATATAAATGAAATATAATGGTGAAGTGAATGTTATATAATAAAAAAAAATCGTTTATATAATTCGGTTTTAAAAATAAATGCAAACATTAAATAAGAATTATATTACTCGTGTGCTCTGGACAGTTTTTAATAAAAAAAAATATATTTATAAATATAATTTATGAATGTTAATAATATTTCAAAAAAAAAATATTTTGCATGAAAATTATATAAAATTTGTTCGTTGTGCTCTTAAAATAGAAAATCTTTAAATATTCGTGTGTGTTATCCGATTTTTTTTTTTATTTGTTAAGCGGAAAGAAAACACAAGTATTTTTTTTTTATTTTTATTTTATTTTTTTTTTTTTTGAATATCGTCCAAATAATAAAAAAAAATATATAATAATAATATAATATAATATACGACAGTGATTCTTTTCCAAAAAATAAAATAATAATAATAATGATTCTATTTTTACCTATTAATATTTTGCTATGATTTATAAATAGAATTTATAAAAATAATATTCAAAACATAATTTTAACGATTTAAACCATGTTTTACCTTGTTTCGCGTTACTCAACTATAGATGTCATGCTTAACGCACAAAATACATAAAGTGTTATACAGCTCAAATACTGTTATACTATATCACGTTATTTAAAAATGATATTACATATTAAATTACTTTTAAATTATATACTGAGGGTTAATAATAAATAACAATTGTACAGTACTTTACATAAATAATAAACATATTTACAAATTTTTCAAATAATATTGTTATAAAACTGATGACTCACCTCGTTATATTGACAATACCAAATCATTGGTGTATGTCCCGCTTTAAGAACCAATAAAAAATTTCTATACTTCATTTTTCTCGTGTCAGTCGATTGTTCATTAAAAAAAATGACGACTTTGTTAGAAAATTTTATTAGTAAATTTATGATTAAGTAGTTTATGATTAATAAATTTAGTTAAATTTAGTTATTTTAATTACTTAAGAAAAGTTAAAATTTATAAACGCAAAAAATATATGTAATATATTGTGTGATCTTTGTGAAATTTAAGGTTATATAGATTTTTTTTTTTTAAATTTACATTCGTTGTTGTTGTAAATCGCAGAAAACAAAAAAACCTATACTAGTCTAGTGCTCTATCAAAGTTTACCACGTAAGTGTTTCGCTTTTGTGCGAATAAAACATTTTATTTTTGCTCATTTGTGCAATTTTACGAAATTTTTATTATTTTGGGGAATTAAACACGTGGATTATTTAATAATATATATAATTTACAATTTAATAAGTGATTAATGTGCAAAAATTATGACCGGTTGTATAAATTGTATAAAACATAACCTAAAAATATATAAATTTTTTTAATACTCCCGTTATAATTAAATAATATTATAAAAAAAACAGAGTGCGCGAAGTGACAAAGAATATTTATATAGATAAATCCTTCATATAATTGGATACACACAGTATCTGTAATTTTAATTTTTTTTTCTTTACTTGTTAAAATACCTATACCTAGTTCTGTTTTTCGAGCTTCAAAACTTAAACTATTTTGGTTTTTCTAATTTTGTTCGTTACAGAACTGCCGGAATACATAGAATAGTATCACCATGGAGGACGGCCATATTAAAACCGTCGAGGAAGTAACTAGTTATTTTAGAGTAGATGGAGAAAAAGGATTATCACTTGATCAAGTAAAAACAAATCAAGCCAAATATGGACCTAATGGTTAGTAAAAAAAAAAATTTAATTTTTATAAATGTATTCATCATAATTTACTAATCATAATCATAAACATGACTTTGACATTAATATATTCAATATGACAGGTTTAATGACCTAGACTAATATGATTCTCACTTTTTCAATATGTATGTAACAATGTTTTATGTTAAGCCACATCAACACATAACCCTACAAATGGTTCCAAAATCTATTGTAATCTACTTAAAATTAGGTCATGAGAAGAAGAACGAGCTAAAACTATAGTAACCACTTTCATTGTGTGCATAATAAAATATATTCAATGCCGTCATTTGATTTAATAAACAATAACATCCAGGGTACAGAGCTGGAACCAATTTGGTAAAAGTACATTTTAATCTTCGACTATACGCCACATCATTCTTTTTTTTTTGTTGTTGTGTAGTTTAGTAGAGAATGTTCCTGTATCGTGACGAAGGAAATTTAACTCGCATGAAAATGAGGTCAAGCAGATTTGTATATTGATATGCATGTGAAGATGTTTGAAAACAGCTGATTTTTAAAAGAATATTCTAGAAATAATTTTCTAATACATACGTATACTTAGTATATACGTTATCGATGTGATTACAATTCAATTGGGTGATTCAGTCATGCTTCGCGATATTTTATGTATAAGTGTGTGTACAAAAAATTAGCCTAATTAAGCCAAATACACTAATCTATAACATGGTAATATTCCTACTGTGAAGTATTCAGTTGCGGTGAACGCAAATTTATTGTGACTATGTATGACTTGCTTTTTTCGTGCATCAGCTGTTTCGATCGAAATAGTTTACCCTCGCTGATGTTATGCCACTTGTGTAGTAGTAGTAGTAATGCCATGTATTAATGAATCACGTGTTCGACAATTTTTTGAGTGATTTAGATAAGCAGCAAAATTATCGAGACATTTCATAATATGTAACAACCAATGAACTATTAAATGTTAATTAAGTAAGGAGTATCCCAAAACAAATTGTATTTCGTTTTTTCCCAAATTGTTTATTTTTTCATTAATTAGCAACGTCTTAATTCTATTGGCACAATAATATATCGTTAGTTTTCTTTCGTACACTATTCAAAGTGATACATACAGTGAAGTACGTAAGAAAAGTGCGTACACAAAGAATTATATTATTTTAACAATATAGCGCAAATCAATAAGGTCGATTTATTTAAAAATAACTAAAAAAAATGTAATTAAATATTTTTATTTACTTGTATCGTGATGTGCATTTTAATTGACTACTAATTTTTTTTGCTTGCCCCATAAACGATATATAATATAATTTTTATGTACCTGCCTATTTTTAATACCTATTACTACAATGTAGTGTCGAAAATTTATAACCCCGGGCGACTAGTAAATCTTTGGGGTTTTGAGTGTATTTTATAATTTAGAAGACATACAAATGATAAGCCATAATATTTTCCTACTTTGTTCGTGTTTACGTAGTGCACTTCTTCAGTTGCTATTTTTTTATTTTTAATGAAAATTTGTTTTAAGATTAAGATGAGAGAAATACGAAATTTTTGCGTGAAATATTTACTTTGGCGGAGTTGATGAACGCTTTGGCATGACGATGAATAAGTGCAATGAGAAATTTGATTTATTATCGTACAATTTGTTGTTTTTTCGACGAAGATTAAGAAATTTATGTAATTAGTAGATGTGAATAATAAAGTTTATTGACTTTATTTTACGCTAAATGTAGATCTATAAAATGATACTGGATCTTTAATTTATGGCAATGTTTCTAATTGAAGGATGTAATGGATATGAAGGTGATTTAGTATCGCTCTTATTACACAACGCATTCTTTGACTAATTTGGAACGACTGCGTTGCAAAGCCCAATTAATCGTTGTGCTCCAGAAAATAAATTTTAAATTATGATTGACATAGGTTGAAATTGTTTAATGGTTTAATCTTTAATTTACTACACTAATTCCAAACATGATTCAAATAAGGATTCTATTGAATTTATAGTACGGGAAAAAATACAATTTTGGAAACGTAAAGAAAGAAATAACAATAAATGGAAGTTTGGAAATGTTTAGTCCTTTGATACAACTTCGGGTACTGCAATTTTATAAGAATCTTAATATGTTTAATCCGATAAAACTTAACGTTAAATAAAAGGATTAGTCTTTCCATCTACAACGATAATTTTGACAGAAACAGTTACAATAATTTAGAATTTCTTGTCGAAATTACAACTTTCATCATTTATAAACTTTTTCAAAATTCGAAAAATGATAGTTAACGCGAAATACAATGGAAATTCATTCTTGAAAAATGAAACATATCAAAAATGCTGATGGCACAACATCCCAGCCAGCACTGGTTATTTTAAATTCCTAACTTTGAATTTTCTTCTAAAACTCTGCTGACATAAAATATCTCTTCGACACTGATATTGGGTTAGAATTTAATGTTGTCTACAATGAAACCGTTGAGATATCTATCAAATGGGGTATGCCATGCAGATTGGTACTTTGATAGTCAGCTCCCGCCCATGAAATAAGTTTTTTTCAGTTCTATTTGGGTATTTTTCAATTTGCATGCTTATATGTATGTACTCTTTGTGGTATATGTGGTAATTCATATAAAATCTTAATCATAGAGATTCCATTTTTCCGTAGTATAAATGCAATAGAATCCTTATTTGAGTCATGTTTGAAATTAGTGTTGAGTTGGATTTATTATTAATTCATTTAGTGACACTTATGTAACAGCTTTCAATCGGTGTATACGGTTTTGGCACAAATATATACCTCCAGTTGCTTTCGTTGTACTGATGTACTGATTTTTTATAATCCAATAATTTTTTCGATTTTAAACGCCACGATCTCGAAAGCAAGAATTTAAGACTAAAAAAATTAAAGCATTTAATCACCCATTTGCACAGTTTTTTAGTCGTTCCGTGGGTGCTAACGTAAATTGGTCAGTTTTCCACATTTTATTTCCATAAGTATCTTTTCGTAATAGGGATTTTTTACTTGAAGTGACTAAAATATTTTTTGCCGAGAAAGTTTTTCACTCCAAGATAATTAATAACACGACTAGAGAAATTTAGGTTGTATATTGATTACTCATTCGTTGATTTTGTTTAATTTAGTTGGTTGTCTAAATAAGACCTTAATTTAGAGGTTTTTGAAATATAACTAATTTGCAAAATAAATATAAAGGAATTGTATTACTGATTTCTTAAATTAAACTGCATAGTTTCTGGAAATCCCTTAAGTGTAAATATCTTATGTTTGAACGCCGATCGACAATTCGTTTCTGGAGTTTTAAAAATAAATAAATTTTATTGCGTATAGTCAAACTATTGAAATTTGCATTTGATTTTTTTTGTGGGTCTTCCAGTGAAATCAAGAAATATGTTTTCCATTAAATGTGTTTTTTGGTGATAAAAAAATTAAATTTAGCATTGAGGAAGTTTGATTGGTTAAATCTAAATCTGTGGATCAGTAATGCGCGATCCGAATTCATGAAACGTCTGTCTTTAACTTCAGTTTTGAATCAGTGATATTTTGTTTAACTGCATACAAAATAACTACATATATTTAAAATTGGAGTTACATTCAAATTGAACGTTGCATAATCATTGAACAGTGAATTTACACAAAGATAGCCATTATTTAAATCGAAAACTATGAAAGATGATAGAACAACTTTTATTATATGTTTGAGAAGAGCGAAGATAGAACTCGCCAGGCATTGTATAAATATTGTGCAAAGAGATGCCCAAAACGATCATACCAGTTATTAGTTAAGTTTCTTATCATATCCTCCTTTCTTGTATATTCGAAATCAGATTCAAAGCAATGATGATTTTGTCATTAAACGGTTGTGCTTCTTTCTATTACTCTTACTAGATTTATTTAAGTACTGACTATGTCCTCAAATTGTAACACAAAATTTAATCATCTAAAAATAAGCACTTCTCAAATAAAATCAACAACTTCAACGCTAGCAAATATTAGTTGTGTGCTTGTGCTTTTCTAATTAGATCGGCAGCTATTGTTAGATGATATGTAAAAACGAGTAATTTTGAACTGAACGACAAGAGGAATACAAACATCTTCAAAGAAAATTGGTTGGTGAAATTGCATTGTGTAGTTTGAATCAAAGTTAAAAGTTTGGTCACAAATTTGGTATCATTGGAAAGTTTGTGTCGTTATTACGAAGCACAAGTCTAATTGGATTTTTGACGGTTGACAGTGCTAAAACGGGGTAAAGTCAAGGTTAATTCGGTATTTAAAGAAGCAGAAGTTATAAGATAAGTATTATTTGTTGATGGTATCTTTAAAATGCTTCACACTTTCAACATTTTGACACTGAGTTTCCCAGTTTCCTCTCATGTGAACTTTTAAAACAAGAAGAAATTTTGTAATAGTAATCATGACGTGGTGAGCAATAAAAAGAAATGATCGGTAAAATTTAATTTAAACAGAGTTAGAATTGTTGTTTTATTTTTCCGATTTATTAGAACAAATTGTTGAATTTGACTCATATTCTAGATTCAAGCTGTTTTAGATCTGTTTTTTTTGTAATTCTCTTCTCTTATAATACCTTTTCGCCAAACTTAAAATTTCATAAACTGCTTAGATACAGAACACAGCCTTTAGAATAAACTTCTTAAGTTATTGGATTGCGAATAAGAATATGTAAAATTACCTTGTGTACAAAGATCGCTTATATCATTTTTGATGATGAATACAGATCATATAATTAGGATATACACATTAAATTTAAAGATATGTAATTGGTTTGATGTTCAATTTTTGTAAGAACTCGATTTAGATTTCATTCTAGGTAACAAATACTAAAATTTTTGTAAAGAATAGAAAAATAGTAATTATTGTATCTCGTTCTAAATATTAAAAAATACGAATAGATAAAAACTTGTATATTAAAATTATTAAGGTATTTCCTTCAAAATGTCGTTCATTTTCTTAAAATTAAAAAAAAATCCTAAAATCATGTTTTATTTTAAATAGTTTCGACTACATTATATGAAGGTTTTAAAGTTTTTAACCCAACCCCCGGGTGCAGCTATATCATCCTCCTGAAGTTGTATTTTGGGATAACAGTCGTAGTTTCTTCGAATAATGTATTTATTTCTTAAACTAAAATTAATTTCAAGAGTAACCCAATACCCTATTGTTACTAAAAAAAAGTTAAGATGTAATTTTTATGCCATTTTGGAGTCGATATTAGAATGGCCTGGGCCCTATTCGTGAAATCGGTGGAAATTTTCGTAATACAATTTTCGAATACAATTTGCTATGCAATTCTTTATATTACTAAAATTTTTCGCCGGCTACTTTAAGCATTTTTTTTGAATTCCTTATCTTTTTTATAAATTAAGAAACATAATTTTTTCCCCCTACTAATACCGAGCGTGGACAGTCACAAAAATTATCGCGATTTCTTCCAATCGCGATTGCATGTCAAACAAATAAAATTGCGATTTTATAATTATGCTGACAGACACAAACCCGATTTTGTAACTGCAAACGTTTAAATTCTATATAATTAATGAAATAACACTATTTCAATGCGTATTTGCCGATTTTGAATTATATCGAATCAGTTAGATTAAGTTAATATAAACTAAATGTATAAATAATTTCTGTGACAGTTGAAAATTTTTAAAATTTAATTTACAATCTAACAATTTTTCTGTAAATTCAATCAAAATGACTTATGTTCCCCAGCCTCATACGATCCTACTGATTTTTTCTTGTATTTCCCATTTATCTTTTTCCTACAACCCGATTGTAATAATCATGTTCTATAAACGTAATAATCCTAGCTTTTGATGAAAATCGTGATATGACAGACCGGAGAAATATCGTGATAATCAAGAATTCATGATTATCTAGTTTGTGTCTGTCTACGGTGTAAGGAAAAAATCCGACTGGGTAAATCGATACGGAATTAATAGGTAAATAAATAATAGAAAACTTGCGTACAAATTTGAAAAAATGATTAAAGTAGCCGGCGAAAAATTTTAGTAATATAAAGAATTGCATAGGATTTCAAGAATAGGGCCCCTGATTACTAAAAGATGATTCAGAAATTCGCACGATTTACATAAACTATTCTCGTGTTTGGCAATACTACTATTAAGCCTATATAAATTAAAATCTAATTGTTATTTTACAATTATTTTATTCGAACTCATTGATAGCAAATCAGCAACACTTATCACCAATTCAATTATATAATTAACCTCCCCTGAATTTACGCTACCATAATTCCATTGGCTTTATATAAATGAGTATTTTAATAATCCATGTTTTATCTTATCTTTAATGTAAAATGATTGAGGTTCCGGTAAAATAATTATTAAATTACAAATTAAAAAGAAACAAAATTCGAATATAATCATTTATAGTTCACAGAATGGCCGACCGCAAACCTTTTCACTAAAATTAAAATCTTAAACCATTATTTGCTATGCATTATTACAATTTTAGAAAATCCCTAAAGCATTCGACCACTCAAAAGCTGGCGAAAATTGTTAGTAAGTATTTCTCGACTATTTTCGATGCTCTCCAAAAAGTACGTAATATGTTAATTTGTTACCGGCTATTAAACGGTATAACTAATTTGGCACATGTTGCATACTCACGTAATAAATGAGCATATCTTTTATAATAGAGTTCTACATGACATGTTTTGTGAAATGGCTGACTCCAATTTTTTATCTAGATTTCCGATTAACCAAATTGATTTTTAGTTCGAATATTTAGGTAATTAATAAATTTTACATGGATTGGAGTCCTTTGCCCGCATTTAAAAATACCGCTTTTTTACAATCACGATTATCAAAAGCCTCAAGTGGTTAAAAAATATTTCGAAGAGTCATTCAATAAAAAAAAAGAAATAGTCTAGTTCAATTAAGAAATGCCAAATTCCTTAAATGCATTCAAAATTCATGTTAGAATCCCAATCTAGACCGATATATCAAATATGACCATTATTGGTTAAGAAATGGCCAACATCCAAAACTGCAGCTAAGATTGATGTAAGAATCCCCATTACATTCAGCATGACCGAATTCCGGAACTACTTTTAAAATTCAAATAGAATTCAAATCCAATTCTGCTTATTAAATTTGACAATTTTGGTCAAGGCATGGCCAAGTTTCATTGGGTATGATTCCCAAAATTCATGTAAAATGTTAAATTACATAAAAATATTAGATAAAAAGATATTTTAATATTTCTTGAAAAAACTCACTTTTTGGCGGGATTTTTTAAGATTTCAGAATAAAATTTTAAAGTCAGGATTTTGATAATTCGAGATTTTGTAATTCGGGTGTTATAAATATTTAATAAATTGCAAATTAATTATTTTGGCTACTAATTTGAGATATTTTACATCATCACATCTCAAGTCAAAAATATGCTGTAATTAATTTGTAAATGCAAAATCTGTTTTTAGCAGTCGTCCGTAGATATGTGAAAGTGGCATAGCTTTAACTGTATTTGAAATAATCCAGATTTTGCTGTAATGTGGAATGTATCGAATTTCAATAACAACTAATAGAAAAGAAGTTCTTCCACACATAAATAAACGCATGTTAATCAAAATTCGATTTTTTATTAAATTATGATGAATCATCCGTTTATCGTTGTGCTAAATAAGGTTTCACCAAAAGTGATCCATTTCTTAGTTTTTAAAATTTTTCTCTATAATGTTTATAATAAATCGCACATGTTTTTATCATTTTCTCAAAGTTTGAAAATTTCACTGACTATATACGTTAAACGTTTTTAGAGAAAAAATATCAAAACAACGAATTTAATCGGATTTTTTACAGATTAAATATTATTTAGCACACAAATTCAATGGTACCAATTAGGACACTTAGTTTAAATTTGCCTTTATAGATACTTAATTTGCTAATTTTCATGCTCATGTTTGGCATTGACATGCTTAAACCTAATATGGTGACTGGATTGATAATATAATTATTCTGTGTTTAAAGCCGGTCCGAAAGATCTTACTTACATGCTTTGAAATCGATTGAAATATTTTTGTTGTTTAAAATGCCATATGTATGAACCCACTGAGATAAATTTGAGAAGACCCACGAAAACTTACTTAAGGTTTATTATTCAATCCGTATAGCGGTTCCGTTTAATTTAGTAGAACTTAACTGTACCGAAATTTTGTAAGTTGTTTTCTTTAGAGATTATCTGGCCAAATCGAGCAGGTTACAACTTACCATGCCATTTAAACAGCTGTTTATATCTAACATCGAAGCTTATTTGAAGTATAAGTACCTAGTTTATTTTGAGGTTATGTATCTTTACATTAGATGAAAATTCGATTTTGCATCTAACCTCTGATGGGATTGGAACCCAGTACCTCCCGGTTAAAGTGCCGAAGCTTTAACCACTGCACCACTTGTCCGGTTGTGACTATAAGAAGAAATCATTGTTGTATTCAATTTTAAATTTGATAGTGAATTACTTAATGAAAATAAATTGCAAGTTAATTCCTCCATCGAGGAGGCCTTGAATCGGGCTCAAGAATGTGTGAATCAGGACAACAGAATCAACAACAGAATGTTTGACTGGTTTGAATTTGGGCGTAAATTCGAGAAAATGTTGTAGTATCACTTTTCGAACAAATCGGTAGACGTGCAAGTTTATAATGAAAGAATAGAGTGTGTAAATTTGACTAGGTATTTGGGAATCTGGATTGATAAGCGATTGAATTTTCGAGTACATATGGATAAATTAGCCGATAATTGCAAGAGCAGATTGAATGTGATTAAAAGGGTGAGCAAACCGAAATGGGGAGCTCACCCTTGTGTGACAGTGCGAATGTTGACTAAGGACAATAAATTGGTGAATGAAATGAACGAGAGGTTGCAAAGAGGGACGGATTACCAAAGGTCAAGGGTGATCTTGGAGAATATGAATGTATTCTCCAAGATTCGGCCCGTAAAAGAATTGATTAGTAAGGGTGGGGGAACTCATTGAAATGTGTATGTGGAAATGTTGTATGAATACCTTCAATCTTGTGGGAGTGAGGTCATTATTCAATGGACACCTTCACACCTACAAATTAAAGGTAATGAAAGAGCCGATATGCTTGCGAAACGGGGTTGCTTGGTTGAAGGTATAAATGAATATGAATTCGTGGATGCAAGAGATGTACTTCGCATGTTCCAGGTGAATCTGTGGAGAAAATGGGAGAGCAAGTTTATTGAAAAATGACAGGTGAAAGGCAAGAAGTACTTTGAGCTGGTTAGTTCTCCTTTGAGGTGACCTTTTTTTAAAGAAGATCAAAGGAGATGCTAGAATATTACGAACAATGGAACGTGTGAGATTAAATCAAGGTAATTGGAGAGAGTGTTTGAAGAAACGCAATTTGATTGAGTGTGAATTAAGTGAAAGCTGTTTGGTTGTGGAGGACATCAAACATTTGATTCTGAAATGTTCTTCAATCAATCAGAACAGACACATGTTCGATGGCCTCTTGAGCGCAAGGAATATGACTGAATTATTACGAATGGGGATGCACGTATATAAGAATGTGTATGATTTTATAAGAATGAATCAGATAGAAGTATGAAAGAGGATCGATGCGTGAAAGACGAATAAAAGATCAAAAAACAAAATGTAAAATTTGAATGAAAATTGTAAAAATTGTAGATGTTGAAACCGGGCCAAATGGCCATAAAAACCCATATTTTGGTGCTAGTGCAAAATAAATAAATTAAAAAAAAAATGCCGTGAATCATCAATTTCCATATAGATGTCTTGCACTCGTTATAGTAACTCGCGATTTAATATATTAGTGGTATAAGAAAGTCAGGTGTTGGCCGCTATGATATTGTTGTTAATTTTGAAAAACGTTTCGTTGATTTAAACAATATTCCATTTTATCCATTCGACCAACCACCAACATAAAATACTTCATTTGCTGCATTGATTGGCATTGATTGAATATAAAAAAAAATTAAGTTTACTGAGGTCTGAGGGTCTCGTTATATCGGTGCATATCTGTCATTATTATTTTCTAGGGTACTTGTAGTTTACCATAGAACATAACATCTGTAAAGGATCCATTGCCTATTTTTCATATTATTATGTGAGGTTATTACTTGGTGTAACCGCCGTATTTAATGGGCTGGGGTCGCTTCGGAACACTTTTAACCAAATGCTGGAAAATCCCGTTTGATGTCGTTTTCCGTGAATGTTGCATCAGACCATAACGCTTCCGCGACCATGTTGCAACGTAGGTTTAATATTTCGATGAGACCCCTATAATAGGTATCATCCAGGTGAATGAACGTTTTTTATAACCAAAACATTTAAACTTACTTGAAGATGAAGGCTTGTCAACATGGCTCTTTGCGAACAGTAAACGCAAATGTGTTGATACTTAAGAGTATGTGATCGTTGACCAAAATTAATTGGTAATCCAGAAACTTTTTTTTTAAATAAGATTGTGTCTTGGTTACGGTAGCCTAACAATTATTTTCAGAGAAATATTTTAATTACATATTCTGATACTGTATTCTGACTAAATGGTTTCAAAACGATTGTATGTTCTTCAAAATATCTAATTATTTCATTAGAATTATTAAATTACAATTATCGGTATAAATTGCTCTCAAAATATAATTGAAATTTCAATTATTCTACTTCACATCCAGATCCCCTAAGATTATTTTTAACAAATTGCGATCGACTGTTGTTAAACACAGTTTCGATCTGTTTAAATTTTCCGGTTGTATTTTATAATCATGAAATAAAGTAAAATTTGAAGATGCGACTATGCACGGTGTAAAGCACAGTTCACGAATAAAAACGCAGTACGTAGAGTAAAATTAGTTAGGCTGAATAAAAGAAAACACTATTTTTCTGAGTATTTTTTGACAGCGTACGGTTTGCGGCAAACTGATTCATTCAGACGGGTAAAAAGCCCTTAGCATTCCTTTCTTATAAACACATCAAAATAAACGAACTGCTCGATAGTTCTCATTAATCTGGCTTTTTAAACTTTTTAAAAGTTTATTTAAAAAAAACAATATTTATGTTACAAATTGTTTTAGTGCTGTATTGATGTGTGGTAGACTGCCAAAATAGTTTCATTCAGCATTATCTGAAATGATTTTAAGAACCTGCTGTACTCTCTTTAAATTGTACCTAAATGAATATTTGAGAACACAAATGTTTTGGAATAAAGACAGTGCCAATTTCTTAGAACTTCTGTTTAAAACCTAAGACAAGAATTTTGTTTTTTAAAATTTACTTACGGTTTGAATCGAACGTTGGTTATTATTTCTGGAATTAGGAGTAGGATTGTGAAAAACATTTTTTTCACAAAAATATTTGTTTTTGCACATTCGGACTAATTAAAAAAAAATACCAGTACATAATTAGATTCTGGATTGTTTAGGTATTTACCATGGCGAAGCAAGCCACAAATGGAAATACGTTGATTTAAACTTAAAATTTCCTTACATAATGATTTTGTTGTGGCTCCTCACTTTCCAATCAACCATCTTACTTCTAGTATTAAATCATTATTTTACATAAATTTTTATCCATCTGATAAAATACCCTTTACAAACTTTTACACTTATTTTATATATACACAGCCAATTATAAATGTGATCAGTTTAAAGCGGATTAGAAATTTTAAGTACTTCAAACAGAACGTGTTTAACGTTTGTTTATAATTTAAATAGAGATCATCATTTGCAGCTGTGACGAATATTTACTTGTCATTATCGGTATTGACTTAAAACCATGAATTGTAATTAAACAATGGTCATAAAAAACAAATGATTGCAAAACCTATCGAGTAATTAATTTCTGAATAATAAATAATTATTTAAAAAGGCATTACGGCAGTAAAAACTGTTTGCAATTTTGTGATGGCCGAAACCGCGATCGTTACATTTTTCCTAGTACACCCATTTTTAATTGAATATTTTTTCAAGTGTACTTTTTAAATGTCGAATATATATATATAGGGAAGAATATATAGAGTACAATAATACACATTACGACATACTCGGTGCGATTGACGTATTTTGCTTGTTACAAATTGTAAAACTGCCCAAGGCTTTGTGACGCAATGATCTTCAATTTTCATTATTTGTTTCCTATTTTTTGAAGGTCTTAATGTTATAATTTTAGAATTACATACTTATCTTTATCATTACCAAAAAATAATTTATTTTCCGGAATTGGAATAATAATCGTCATATTAATTTTAAATTGTGAAATTAATTACGTTATTAATATACTCGTATAATGTGCTTTGGCTCAATTAATAAAATACTAAACATATAAATTCTATTGTTTAAAAATATAAAAAAAAATTAATGTCTTTAAGACCGCGAACGCGAACTAATTAATGACGTTTGACTTTTATATCGTATTTTGCATACCAATTAATTAAACGACGTCACACATGTTTAATTAATTTTTATTATTTGGTGTTTAATTACAAATTAAAATATTTATATTGGTATTTGAGTGTTCCCGAAATCGTGTGAATTTGCGGAAATAAACATACCAAAAATAAAAATTTACATATATAGGAATATATATTATAGCATATATATGGATATATATGTTTATATTGTTAATGTTCAGAATAAATTTTTATTTTAAATATTTATATTAAAAGTAATAAAGTTTTTAACCAATTTTTATTATATAAAAAATTTTCCAAATGAAAATCGAATAAGGTTTTTGTTGTAGGTTTTTATTTTTTACTTTTTTATTACTGTGAAAGTTAATAATCCAGATAATCCCATTTTGTTTTGATTTAACCCATTTTCTTCTGATTTATATACGATATATGTATCGTATGTACAAACAACAAATACCCCAAAAAATTGTATATGCGGTTTACAATACATGCATACCAAATTTTTTGATTAGTTTCGATTATTTTAATTAGCAGCAGCGTGGAGCGCAGAACAATCCAATCTCGTGTGCCTCTGAATGATAATATAATCCAAATATTTAATGTGTAACCGAAACGCAAATCTTGGAAATAAAGTAAATATATTTCATTTTCGTAAAATTGATTTAAGATAAGAGAGCAGAATAATATGTGTATTAAGATTACTTTATAATACATAAAGAAAATTGTGTGGAGTCTACGTAATAACAAATTAATTGTATTTCCATCTGGATGACATTGGCACAGTTTTTTAAAATGTATTTTTTAAAATCGTTTTTTTTTGCTCGTATTATGAGCAATTATGTCGGTGACATTAGTTTACCGCAGAAACATTGCTTCATAAACGTTAATATACAGTCACAACTACAAATTTTTGGAGAGCATTTTTGATACACATTCAGTTCGACACCCTGCACTAAAATCGTTAATTAGTTTTGTTTGTCAATATTTAATCGACAACACACACAATTTTATAAAATATATGTTTTTCTCACTACATATTTCGTAAAATGTACATAACAAGTTATCGTTTTCAAAGCGACATAATACACACTTAAGGCTTGTGTACAGACGAATCTATATACACCTCTCATATACATATTTATTTAAGTATTACAAGAAAATAAGGAAAATATCGAACAGACAACAATGAACATGAACATTCTCTCATTTAATTTATTTCTTATCTTAATCGTTTCTTAATATTTATTTTCTAATCACTATCTGTTTTATTTTCTTTTTTGCAGAACTCCCTACTGAAGAAGGTATGAAACGTGATACGGAACGACACTTGATTGCAAAATTGTTGCAATTCGAGCGGCGGCGAGGAATTATTGGAATATAATCATTTTGTTTTTAATTTCAGGAAAATCTATTTGGCAATTAGTACTCGAGCAATTCGATGATCTTCTAGTAAAGATCTTATTACTAGCTGCTATTATTTCATTTGTAAGTACCATCATTGAACCATGTCATCGTGAATTACTCGTTAGCACCATCGAAGGATAATTATGCGAACCATGAAGTGATAATTTCAGTCGAATAATGGTTATTCTCCCCCACGTGCATACGCTGATGTTATTGTTGTCATTACATAATAAACATATTAGACAGATTGAAAATTTTCGGTAGTGTAGAAAAACTAAAATCTATTTGTGTTATTTTTAGCTTTTTTGATTTTTTCTTATTAATTTTCATGCGTCGTAAAATTTATTTAGAAAACGAGAAAAGTTCCATTTCTTTTGAGAAAACATACAAGCACACATACACAAGCCGAAGATATATATAATTGTCAGGGGCAATTTTGTTTTATAAATAAATTAATTATTAAAAAGTTAAAAAGTATAATTTGATTGGAATGCCAGAAAGTAACATCGCGAGAAGCAAGCAAAAAAAATTATATTTAGAAAATTTCGTAATTTTTTTTTTCGAAAATCTTTATTATCTCATTTAACATAGAAGTAAAAAAATCGTTTTTTCAAAAAATACAAAAATTGTCTTCTTAGGTTACGTTGAAATTTATTAACTATCCACAATTGGTTAAGGTGTCTGTGCCAAAATTATTTTTGGTGTGTGCAAAAATATTTCTCAAATTTTTATTTTATTTTTTCGTCAGGTTTCATACTTTAATTTCACTAGTGTAAATTTTTATGTTTGATTGGTTTTTCCCGGACTTTCTATTTAATAGATTTTGAATACGATTTCTATTCAAATTTTATGGTTATTAGGAACATTTAAAATTATCTCAAAATTTTACCCCCATTATACTATGTTAAGTCAAATGTCCATAACTTTTTCCAATGACGGAGAAACAATCTGTTAGATCCAAAAGAAAATTGTCTTCTATTTTGGTACTTTGCTAAGTCAAACTTTGAAAAAAATTAGGAATTAGGTACCTAAGCCAATTTTCAAATAAAAACTGCTACTGTGTTTTACAATCAACAAGAAAATTGCGATACAATCTTAATGCCACACTTAAGACTACAACAAATAGAACTTGTCAGGGAAGCCAGTGTTGGAAATCAATTTTTCTAATATCTAAACTCCATTCTTGTATTTTGTATGTGTCCCTAACTCATTATAAAATAGATATTTGAAGAACAAACAAATCGAAACATGTCCCCACATTTCGCTCAGTTTGTTATCTAATGTAATATTGCTTGTTTAATAATGTGTGTTTAACACGTTTGAAGGGATTCATTGCTATTCTGGCGTTCATTCCAATGAAATTTATAATTAAGTGGTAATCGGCCGGCACTGTGGTCCCGCCGCACACCTAACAAATGTCTCATTAGCTGTCGTTTTATTTAAACCATGAACCATCTCTGATGGAATTGTAAAGGGACATTGTTCTCTATTCAAGAAAAAACAAAAATCAAAAAACGGAATGTGACACTGCCCATTCTCTGAAGATCTTTACTGAAAAACTATCTTTGAAGCAAATGAAATGGTCAAGACGTAGCTAAAGTAAAAGCGTCGTCTTCCTGATGTAATTAACTGTACTTAAGAAAACGATATCTTGATTTAAAAACGGCCTCTACGAACATACCGGAGCAATGCTGTCCAACAATTGACCGTATATATTGCTTTTGTTGAAGTGGAGAACATCACGAAAGACAAACGAATATTATATTATATTATTATTTTTTACATACAAATGCTGTAAACGAATGTTTTCGCCGAGTGTTAAGTTTGCTTTAAAAAAATAGTAAAATAGCCAAAGAAAATCCCCATACTAAATCTGTACGTGATTCCGTGCGTTCGCCGAATTTTGGTCAAAAAATGGGAATACAAATTATGAGAATTACAGTTGTTTTACTTACCTACTAAACCTAAAACATTAAATTATATAATTATTTGATACAAACAGCGGAAAAATTCAATATTTACGTCTAGTACGTATGTTGTGAAACATAGGTAAAACTCATAAATTTTATTCCCGTTTTTCGACCAAAATTAGGTCCCTGGTGATAATTATTACTAATAAAGTAAAATGAATACTTGTTACGAGGCGTTTTCCTTATTCATAGTTCTATCAACTTCAAGGACACTGTACAAAAATCAATCCGATCAATTAACGATTATGAAAAATCACAATGAGCTCTCTCCCATTGACTTAAATTTCATTAAAATCACGAATCTTGCTTCAGCAATTATTTGGCTCATCTGAGTAAAAAAAAGCGAAAATTGATATACAATCTATAAATTTTTGGTTTTCATTGATTTTAATTTGTCTCATCTTAATGATCAAGTCGTTCTCGAGTTAATATTGGAATTCAAACATCCAGACAGACTACCAGACATTATTTGTTAAGATTTCCCTAACTCACCCCGGAAGACTGAAAAAGTTAATCAATTATGCTGGGTTTTATCTTTTTGATCTCACAGCTAAATAAAGTCAAATTGATCGCCACGGCGAAATTTGGTCTATAGACCGTCATAATTGGTATTAGAACCAAGTAACGAAATCTCTTGTAAATTTCACTCAAAACGTTTAAACTAATTCTAACGATCATATAAGTAGTTTTCGTTGCGTGTTCTTATAAATTAAAAATATCATAATCCTTCTGCGTGCTAATGATTAATTCTGCAATTTAGGAGAACGTAAAGCAAAAATAAATTTCTAATAAAACTTATTTATATCTCTTTTCCAGGTATTGGCTCTTTTTGAAGAGCATGAAGACTCATTCACAGCATTCGTAGAACCTTTCGTAATTTTACTTATTTTAATTGCAAACGCCGTTGTAGGTGTGTGGCAAGAACGTAATGCCGAATCTGCAATTGAAGCACTAAAAGAGTATGAACCTGAAATGGGTAAAGTTGTGCGCATGGATAAATCCGGTGTACAAAAGATTCGCGCTAAAGAAATTGTACCTGGTGATATTGTTGAAATTTCAGTTGGTGACAAAATTCCAGCTGATATTCGTCTAATAAAAATCTATTCAACAACAATACGTATCGATCAATCTATCTTGACTGGTGAATCAGTATCCGTAATTAAGCATACAGATGCCATCCCAGATCCACGCGCTGTCAATCAAGACAAGAAAAATATTCTATTCTCAGGTACCAATGTTGCTGCGGGTAAGGCACGTGGTGTCGTTATTGGCACAGGCTTAAACACAGCTATTGGTAAAATTCGTACAGAAATGTCAGAAACAGAAGAAATTAAGACACCACTCCAACAGAAATTGGATGAATTTGGTGAACAATTATCAAAGGTTATCTCCATCATTTGCGTTGCTGTATGGGCTATTAATATTGGCCATTTCAATGATCCAGCTCATGGTGGTTCATGGATTAAAGGTGCTATCTACTATTTCAAAATTGCCGTCGCCTTGGCTGTCGCTGCTATTCCAGAAGGTCTTCCAGCTGTAATCACAACATGTTTAGCATTGGGCACACGTCGTATGGCTAAGAAAAACGCTATTGTCAGATCACTTCCATCCGTAGAAACATTAGGTTGCACATCAGTAATCTGTTCCGATAAAACTGGTACACTCACAACAAATCAAATGTCCGTATCACGTATGATGGTATTCGATAAAGTTGAAGGTGGTGATAGCAGCTTCCTAGAATTCGAAATTACTGGATCAACATACGAACCAATTGGTGATCTTTATCTTAAAGGCCAAAAAGTTAAGGGATCCGATTATGAAATACTTCATGAAATTGGAACAATTTGTATTATGTGTAATGACTCGTCAATTGATTTCAACGAATTCAAACAGGCCTTCGAAAAGGTTGGTGAAGCCACTGAAACCGCTTTAATTGTACTCGCCGAGAAATTGAACCCATTCAATGTATCAAGGACTGGTCTTGATCGTCGTTCAACCGCTATTGTTGTACGCCAAGAAATTGAAACAAAATGGAAGAAAGAATTCACATTGGAATTCTCACGTGATCGTAAATCTATGTCTTCATACTGTGTACCTGTTAAATCATCCAAATTGGGAACCGGACCAAAATTATTCGTTAAAGGTGCACCAGAAGGTGTATTGGATCGTTGTACACATGCCCGTGTTGGCGCCAGCAAAGTTCCACTTACAACTACACTTAAGAATCGTATTCTTGATCTTACAAGACAATATGGTACTGGACGTGACACACTCCGTTGTTTGGCATTGGCCACCGCTGATAATCCAATTAAACCCGAGGATATGGACTTGGGAGACTCAAACAAATTCTATACATATGAAGTTAATCTTACATTCGTCGGTGTTGTTGGTATGTTGGATCCACCACGTAAAGAAGTTTTCGACTCAATTGTACGTTGTCGTGCCGCTGGTATTCGTGTTATTGTTATCACTGGTGATAACAAAGCTACAGCTGAAGCTATTTGCCGTCGTATTGGTGTGTTCACCGAAGACGAAGATACTACAGGAAAATCATATTCTGGTCGTGAATTCGATGACTTACCACTCTCAGAACAAAAAGCAGCTGTTGCCCGCGCCCGTCTCTTCTCCCGTGTAGAACCATCCCACAAATCGAAGATTATAGAATTCTTACAAGGACAAAATGAAATCTCTGCTATGACAGGTGATGGTGTCAATGATGCTCCAGCCTTGAAGAAAGCCGAAATTGGTATTGCTATGGGTTCAGGTACAGCTGTCGCTAAATCAGCGTCTGAAATGGTCTTGGCTGATGATAACTTCTCATCCATTGTCGCCGCTGTTGAAGAGGGTCGTGCTATTTACAATAACATGAAACAATTTATCCGTTATTTGATTTCATCCAACATTGGTGAAGTCGTATCTATTTTCTTGACAGCCGCTTTAGGTTTACCAGAAGCTTTGATCCCAGTCCAACTTTTATGGGTCAACTTGGTCACTGATGGTCTTCCAGCTACAGCTCTTGGTTTCAATCCACCAGATTTGGATATCATGGAGAAACCACCACGTAAAGCTGATGAAGGTCTTATTTCAGGATGGTTGTTCTTCCGGTAAATAAAAAAAATTATTAATTTTAGGGATACGGCCGGTTTTAACTATATTTTATTTTATTTTTGTTTAGTTACATGGCTATTGGTGGATATGTAGGTGCAGCCACAGTCGGTGCAGCTGCTTGGTGGTTCATGTATGCCCCAACAGGTCCACAGCTATCATATTGGCAATTGACACATCACATGTCATGTCTTGGTGGTGGTGACGAATTCAAGGGAATTGACTGTAAAATCTTTTCTGATCCACATCCAATGACAATGGCCTTGTCCGTACTCGTAACAATTGAAATGTTGAACGCAATGAACAGGTAAATTGGATAATAATAATCTGATTCATTTAAATTGTGCACGGAATAATTCGTTTTTGTTTCTAGTTTATCTGAAAATCAATCTCTTATTGCTATGCCACCATGGTCGAATTTATGGTTGCTCGGTTCAATGGCACTTTCATTCACACTTCATTTCGTCATTCTTTATGTAGATGTCTTATCGGTAAGTCGAATTGATATTTTATTAAATAATATATGTAAAAATTTGCTAATTATTTGGTTGTCGTTTCTCTTCAGACTGTTTTCCAAGTCACTCCACTAGGTGCAGATGAATGGATAACTGTGATGAAATTCTCTATACCGGTCATATTATTAGATGAAGTATTGAAATTCGCAGCCAGAAAAATCACAGACGGTGAGAATCCACTGTACACAATACACTGGATAGTGTTAATGTGGGCAGTATTCTTTGGTGTGCTCATTTGGGGTCCCTTTTAAATAAAAACCACTTACATTAAAAAAACAAATTTTTAATACAATAAAAATCAAAAATAAAAGCGAACCCCCCTTATATATATATTCAGTTTTACTTCCTATAAAATATATATAAATAATACACACATAATTAAAAACAAACACAAACAACCCGTCTGTCCCAAAAGTAACTAGTGTTTTTTTCTAGTTTTGTTGTTTTTTCATTGTAATAACATAACATTAATTGTTATAAAAAATTAATCATTTTTTTTATAGTTTTTAAGTATATTTATTTTAGTTCAATGAAAAAAATATGAAACTACGACATTTAAAAAAATTTAAGTTTCAAATTTTTTTCTGATTAGTTTAAATTAGCAAACTGAAAAAAGAGTGATTGAAATGCGCGCATTGTGGCCAAATTAACTTGCACAATATAAATTTGATGTAACTTTTTTTGTTTTTAGTGAAAGACGGCCTAAAAGCATTTATATTTAAACAAAACACTATATTCCATTCCATTTTCAATTACAGTGTGTTTAGGCCAAACAAAACAAAAATTTAAATTTTTAGAAAAGGCTTAAAAATTAACATTAAGTTAAATTTAATTATGCTTGAATACTATAACTTATATTATTATATCTATAATTTTTTTTTTAATTAACATTAACTAAATAATTTTTTTTGTTGTAAGTTTTATAATAGAAAGATTGACACGAATTAGAAATGGCAGGTGAGGCGTAATCTCATCGCAGTCCAAGAACAAATTTGTGGTATAAAACCTAAATCCGTACTACTTTAAAAAAAAACTGCCGCTCGGATCGTGCATTATTTTTATTATAAAATTTAAAATAAAAAAATTAATAAAACAAGAAACTGGCGCGAGAGTGTAAGAATGAAAGATTTCCCCTCCCAAAACACAAGTGATAATTATAAGAATTTTTACTAAAATAATAAAAAACATCAACAGAAAAGATATTTAAATTTAAAAAAAAAAGTTAGATGGGATTAGAATTTATTTTTAGTGACCAATTTTTCTCAATGGTTTTTAATTTTTTTTATAGCATTTTTAATTTATTTAATATACATATAGTTAAATTCTTAATCATATGATCTACATCCTATGTATTTCTAAAAAGTGCCTGTTTGATTAAGATTTCTGTTTCTTTTATTTTAATTTAATTTTTAGTAATTTTTGAATAAAACGGGAAACGTAAAATATTTTCTATAATTTTTGAGTTTATTTGATAAAGAAAATTGGTTACTAGTAAAATCATAATAATAGTTAAATAGTATAAGGAATCTAAGGTTTTCTTCTATTACACACATTTTTCCCTTTTTCTAAATATTTACATATTTATAGACTAAAAATTTAAAAAAATTGTGGTATATTTATATATCAGTATTTAAGAAAATATTCGAATCATGTTTTCTTAAATTAAGCAATAATAAGATGTTACAGTATCTTCCAGTATTTTCAAAATAACGTGATCGAAAAATATGTTTAAAATTATTTAACTTGTTGTTATTTAGTAACCGTAACCTACATTCGATCGCGATTCTAGCGACGACGTTCCGTGTTTTTTTTTTTTTGATACCCGAGACTCAACTACAGTAACTTTCCAACATAGCCAAATTTTTAAAATTCTTTAAATTAGGAATAGTAATATAAATATATATTTATATATATTGTATAAGAAACAAATATTTATTATGATTTTATTATTATTGATAATAATAATAATAGTGTTCGAAGAACGTTTATTTTTTATATAGGTCAAATATAATTAAATTGTATATATATAAAAATATATTAAATAACTATTATTATTCGAACAGTTACATAAATTAATTTATATTAGATACAAACATATTATAAAATTAGGATTCCATAGTTAGATTTTTTTTTTGTATGTATGTATTATTTTTTCTGAAATAATTTAGTACAAAAAATGGCCGTTTTTTTAGTACTTACAAAACATTTTCATTGCTCAAATCAAAATAATACAGTTCTTCCCAAATTGAGTGCGCGCATTTACAGTATGCAGTAAAAAGTCCCGTACACACTCAATCAAGACACAAACTACTAACGAAATAGTCATTTTTTATATTAATTGTTTAAATTTCATTACAATAATACAAAAATAATAAAACAATAATATTTTAATGAAAAATAAAATATACATTTAAAAAATGAGAAAATGAGATGAACCAAACAAAACTGATTTTATGAATTTATTAACTCGAATTTTTTACTAATATTTTGTGTTGTTACTACAAAGTGATTTCCTATTTTTAAGTAACAGCATGACCAACGTGTTTTTTTGATTAATCCATACTTTTACTATGTAAGTATGAAATAAGGTTTTTAGTAGTTAGATGAGTTTTTTGTTGGTTGAAATATAATACAATTTTGAGGTGAAAATTTATGGAATTTCAACCTCGCGAATTTTTATTATATTTCAAACAAGTATTTAAACCTAATCATCACACAAGTACAATATAATTCTAATTGTATTTTTTCTTCTACAATCAACAGCACGACCAGAATTCCACTAGTGTGTTATGCTTTCCTTTCCTCTTTAAAAAAAATTCAAAATTGAAAATTCACGAGGAAGTGAAATTTTTTTTATAAATTTTATATCCTTTTTATTCTTTCACGAAAAATAAAACACACAAGACAAACCACCACCTATATTATAAACCTTATATTTAAGTAACATCCTATCAAAGCATCAAATTAAAATCATCACCATCAAAAGAGGAACGTATAAAATCGGAAAAAGGATACCTGTACGAAAAACACAAATAAAAAAAATTATATAAAAAAGGTCCAACTGGATTGGATTTCTTTTTCTTTTTTTTTATTTAAATTTAAAATGAAAAAACTTAATATGTTCATATAAGCACGAAATCCTGTTTTTAATTTATAATTTATTTTTCCTTATTTTTTTTTTTTTTTTTTTTTAGTTTTTCCTATTAAAAAATATATAAAATGATTGAATTTTATTGTGATTTTGATATATAAATTCAATCATAACTCTCTGTTTTATATCCTCGTATATTTTGTTAATAATTATCCTTTTTGTATCGTTTTGGAAATCCAATAGAATTAATAAATAACCATAATAAAATTATTTGAAACAAATAATTTTCTTAATTTTAAATAAAAATTATTCTTTTATTTATTTTTTATTTATAGTGAACGAAGTTGTTGTTGACAAATGGAAATAAATATGTAAATAAAATAATTTAATTTAATAAAAAAAAAATTATAAAGTAAAATATATTTAAACAAAAAATATATTTAAATAAATATTTAACATCTTTAATTTTTAAAGACAGCGTCATCGAAAATTTATAAAATACAATAAAATAAAATCAAAAAAAAAATATATAGCTATTTATTACATTATTATTTTATTTTTATTTAAGGAAGTATTATATTCTTTTCTTTTTCTCTTTTAAGTTTATTTATTTATTATTTTTTATTAAATCCATCGACACAACATATAAACACATACACACACATCTTCAAAAAAAAACATTTATTTAAAATTATAATATTCTATTGGTTTCGATTCACTACACTGCAACAAAATAATAATAATATTTTTATTTATAATAATAATATATCCTTATTTTATTATTATTATTATTTTTTATTTAAAATAGAGATTTTATTTTTATTTATCGTTTTTCGGGAGTTGATATAAAATAATAAAATATAATTTTTAATTGTTTTAATATATAATATATTTAAATAAATCTAAAAACAAAAAATTTAAAAAATAAAGACCAAATTGTTATATATAAAATACATTATATATATTTAATAATAAATAAAAAAAAATTATTTTAGTTAATATTCTATATATAATAAATAATTAATAATAATAATTGTAAAACACAAGAAATAAAAAACATTTAAACCAAATGAAAAAAAAAAATTAAGAAAACGGAGAAAATACAACCCCAAAACGTGGTTTTGTTATGTACTACTAGTTAATTAAATTTTAAACCAAAAATTAAAAATAAAAGTTAAAAAATACCAAAAAAAATTAATAAAAAATATAAAATATTTAAAAAAAATCATAAATTGACCTATGGATTTCACAGGAATAGAATATATGTTAAGTAAATATTCAGGGCAGCTATAATTCTAGAGGATGATTCCATATGTAGGTTGTGACTGATAAAATGACGTCGGACTGTCGGAAAGGTCTGCTTGTGTAAAGAAGGGTTAATATTACTTAAACTATAAAACTAATTGCTAAAGGCACAGGATGTGTGGTTTCAGCTTTCCTGATCAAATCGATTTGTTTTGGTATATTTTTGTGTAAAATGTGTATTTAAAAATAATTGATAAGCCAAAATGGAAAAATCACGATTAAGTAGTATACGAATGCACGTTATATGCCTACCTAGGTCAGTTTACTAATCGTAAATGAGCAAAGAATATAGGAGCGGTTTGAAATTCAGAAAATTAAAAAAATCCCAGAAATCAAAAACCCGAATACTAAAATCCCAAGCGTGGTTCTGCAAAATGGGATGGCAGTATGTTATTTTCACCCCATTGAGATAGAATTCCTTTGTAGAATGAAAAACGAATTTCAATAAGACTTTCGATCAAAGAATCGGTGAATTGCGAATTTGAATGTAACTCAACTGATAATCAGATGGACAACGTTTGTGGTGAAAATAGCCAAAATGGACTATTTGAATTAAAACAATCCACTTGTAGTTTTAAGAAGAGTTCCGAATGTGGTTTAAGGAAATGGGCCGTTTGGAACATACTAAAAATTTGCACAATTGAATAAGATGAAATTTTATTTGTTTGTTGAAAATTTGCATGTTTACGTTTGGTTGGCAATTTGAGTTCCACCAAGTGATTTTACAGAATATTTAATTTCACTGGAATTAACCCGTTAGTCAACCAGTTCCGAAGAGTTACTATTTGTATAATGAAAAATTTCTTCTTTATGAGTTCTGAATGTTGGGATTTGAATAATTAACTCTCGGGTGATGTTCAATTTTTAAGTTAAAAAGTGGTTTTGAATATAAGCACTGCTCTGGATCTGAACTGTAAGTACCTTTTTCTTTGTTTTGTTTTTATTGTTGTTGAAAGTTTGCGGTTACGCCCAGCATGTTCCCGATCGCGTTATTTATTTTTCGTGTGTGTTTCTTATCGTGTGCTATTTAATAAGGCATACTGCTAGCAGCGATGAGTCAGATGACGAGCATGACCGCCCGGAGATAGTCCTAGGTAACACGGGTGAACCTCCAGAAACGAGTAGTAGTGTCGGAATCGAGGTTGCAAGAAATGATCAAGTCGCGAGTGCAACAATTAATTGAATCTCGGTTGGCTAAGGCTACAGATATGGTTGCGGAATCTAACGTTGCCGTAGTCCTAGCGTGCTGTCTAAAAATTTTCGTTCGCCAGACACAAAAAACACAGTTGGTACGAACTCGGATAGTCAAGTCAACAGTAAGTCGCCTCTCGGAATTGCGCATGTTGGGTTTAAACCTCCTCAACCTCTGTACACGCAGAACCCTGTGGTGTGGTTCGAGATACTCAAACAGCAGTTTTCCATCGCACACATAACCACTGAAGCCACAAGGTATTCTCACGCCGTCAGTGCTTTGGCAGGTTCTCAAATATTCACTACCTTGGATCTCGTACGGGTGTACCACCAAATTCCGATAGAGACCGGTGACATCCCAAAAACGGCTATAGCCACGCCTTTCGGGTTATACGAGTTTGTGAGAATAACTTTCGGGCTCCGTAATGGGGCACAGTCATTCCAACGACTAATTCATGCGGTATTGCAAGGATTACCATACTGTTTTGTCTATTTGGATGATATTCTAGTGGCATCTAATTCACGAGAAGACCACATTGCACATCTATCTACAGTTTTCCAGCGATTGTCCAATGCAGGATTAGTGATTAACGCGGATAAGTGTGTCTTCGCGAACGACGAAATACTATTTCTGGGTCATAAAATCAATGCGCAGGGTATCTTACCATCTCCCGGACGAGTCCAGATAATTACACAATTCGAGCGTCCAGTCAATGTCCAACAGTTGAAACGATTTCTTGGAATGGTAAACTTTTACCATCGTTTCATTCCCGCTGCAGCGAAAGATCAGGCTATTTTAAACGAGTTTTTAAAAGGATACCGAAAAAACAGCAAGGTGATCGTTTGACCTCATTGATTGGTCCGAAGAAGCAATCAAATCTTTTGAAATATTGTAAATCGGGTACTGGAAGAAGTGAATCAATCTGATGATACACTTGTCCTTGGACTTTGAATGTGGGCATATCTCACAATATTTGTCGCTCCAAATGATGTCATTTGAAAACATGAGTTATATTTCCGAATATGCTTTAGAAAGTGTTTGGACTCCCGAGTAGCTCCAGCCACAAAAATAAGAAGTGGCACTGGTGGTTCAGTCAGTTGTGGCAAATTGACTTTGCCATTGGAGCAGCACATACCAGGTGTTTCTTTCAAAAATTTTAAAGCGCGACAATGTAAGCACAATGTAGCCATTGGACCAATAACAACATCGCGATGCATTCCATAATCGTAGGATTTATCGTAATTAAATGCCGAATTCCTAAGATTGACTCTAATTCTTAACAGAGCCTGCCGTGAGCGTTGAGCTTTATTTCGTGTGGTTCGCTCTTCAGGTGTTTCAGCAGCTCTTGAAGTAGACGCTCTTGCTCGAAGATCTGCAACTCGTGCATCGTGCTGTTGTGATGTTTCAGCCGCTCTTGAAGTAGAGGCTCTTGCTTGAAGATCTGCTACTCGTGCATCGTGCTGTTGTGATGTTTCAGTCGCTCTTGAAATAGAGGCTTTGATCCGATTAGTTTCTAAGCGTGTCTCTCGGTTTTCAGAAGTTTCAGTAACTCTACGAACTGACATTCGCCGCGCAATTTTAGTTGACCTTCTAATGTTTGATTTTGTTTTTCGTGGCATTTCAAATAGTTCCTATTTGAAAATGTATATTGTATGTAAACATAAATCAGAATAATAAGACATAAAAAGAATGTATATTCACTTGAAACAATATTTAATACCTGAAAAATAGTCACCAACAATTATTTTATTCCAATATAATTAAGTAATTGGGAATAACGGGCATTCGGATGAACACAAATTGATTTACACTAAACTATTAAAAATATGACCACTTCGATACGTTTCACTGCGAACTGTGTTTGAAAATGACATCAAGGAAAACAAAAGATATTTTTTCAAAATAAGCCAATTTTACACGTACAACTTTTTATATCAAAGGGTATTTCTTGTATAAGATGTAATTTTTAATATAAAACGTTAGCACTATTTCAAAATAAGTCAATTTTACACGAACAACAATATTTTGTAGCAAAGGATATTTCTTGTAAAAGATGTACTTTTTTAAATATGGCTAAGTAATTGGGAATAATGGGCATTCGAAAATGACATCAAGGAAAACAAAAGATATTTTATCAAAATAAGCCAAATTTACACGTACATTTTTTTATAGCAAAGGGTATTTCTTGTATAAGATGTAATTTTTTAAATTTTAAAAGTTTTTTCCCTCTAAACTGATCATTTAATAAACCTTGATTATTTATATCGTAAACTACTGGCTATTGGAACGGTGGCATTAATGGACTACAATAGAATGTATTATTTCTAAAGTGATATAGAATTTCGAAGCCGCGCACTATGTCACATTGCAAAACCGGTTAAATAGTACATAAGTCCAAATCGTGCATAGTACATTAAAGTACATGATACGGAACAGGACCGATTAAAACTGGACTTGACAAAACAGTACAGTGCACAATAGTGGATCGTTAGTATGCATATAATGACGTAGAGATTTGACTTAGGTTTGAATTATTATTTAAATTTATTTAAATTATTATTTGAAAGATTAACTTAAATTTAAATTATTAAAATTAATTTGCTTAATTAAGTTAATTAGATTAATTACGTTAATTGAAATAATTATATTAATTAAATTTGTTTAGTTAAATTAAAATGTTCCTTCACTTAACCGTTGCAGATATTATGTCAATATAAATCTCGTTCTTTAGTGTACTAAGTACTGTTTTGTGATATCCTGTTTTGTAATGTCCATGTTTTAGCATTTCCTGTTGCAAAACGTGACGTTTCGTATAAAACCCATGAATTACAAAACCAATTTGTTCAAATATTTAATTTAAAATAAAAAATTTAATTTATTCAAATTAATCTGTTGTCTATCAATAAATTTCAGCGGATTGTATAATTCAAAAACAAAGAATTATGTGTTTTTAACTTTTATTTTTTTTTTTAATTGAAAAAATTTTTTATTTTCTTATTGTGACAATGGTTTGTTTTAATGTTTGGAATGTCGATTTCGGATTACTTCATTGTCAGTTTTTTTTAAAACTATCTGAACTGAAAAAAAGGTATAAAAGTTAAAAATAATTCTTTGTTTGTGTCTGAGTTAGACATTAAAAAAATGAATAATCATTATAACTTATATGGATCGATTCAATTGATTAATAGCGCAATTCGTTTCGTATAATATTTCATAGTCAACAGCGTTCACTTTTGTTTACTGAGGCGACTCCATTCCAAGTTGCTGACGATTACATGGAGATGTATTGTTTGATCCCCTCTCATTGCATTTCCCTATGCAAAATTGGATGAATGGCGTGGAAATTTATAGGAAGGGTCCCCTTGATTCAGAGCCTTGATTAACCGCTTTAAAATTTTAAAAAAATCAAAATTTTAGAAAAAATTGTACCGAGGCTTCTAGACCATGGGGTCTAGCTCCTTCAAAAATATCGTAAGGTTTGTTCTGTATATGCAATTTATGCATGGTGAAAATTTCATGATGATCGGTTGAGAAACTGGACGCTCATTCGAGACAAACAGATAATTGTATATCTATGTAAAATTAATTTTTAATCCAGAGGCGGATGGCCAGAGAGGATTTTGGATCCCTGGGATTTGAGAATGTCACTAATTTTATATAACTCCATTCCTAAACTCATTTCCGTAAAAAATATAAAAAAATTGAAATCTTAGAAAAAATTTGTACCGCAGCCCTTAGACCCCGGGGTCGAGCCTCTTCAAAAATATCGTAAGGTTGTGTCTGGACATGCAACTTACACATGGTGAAAATTTCATGACGATCGGTTGAGTGGCTTAGACGAAAATTTGGAACAAACAGTAAATTATATATCTATGTAAAAATGAATTCTTGATCCAGGGGCTAACCCCTCGATCAAATTTGAGCATCTCTCTAATTTCATATTCTCAACTCATTCCCGTGAACAAATTTAAAAAAAATTGAAATTGTCGAAAAATTTTGTACCGCAGCCCCTAGACCCCGGGGTCCGGCCCTTTCGAAAATATCGTAAGGTTGATTCTGGACATGCAACTAATGCATGGTGAAAATTTCATGGCGATTGGTTGAACGGTGCGGAAGTTGATATGCTGCAGCGCCACCTGGCGGGGAGGCACAATAAAGAAAATAACACAAAAACTTTTTCCGCACAAAAATACATACACATACCAATTTTCATAGTGATTGGTTGAACGGTGTTGGAGTGAAACGGTAACATATATATAATATACATATATACAAACATCCATTTTTATATATATAGATAGATTAAATAAATTATTAAAATTTAAATATCCTTCAGAGTCGTAAAGAAAAGTTTTCTTTTTTCGGAACCTAAAAGGTTTAGGAACCTAAAAATTTTCTCAAGTTCAAAAATACCAAAAGCAATTTGAATTTTCACCCAATTACTTAATCAGAAAATTGTTTTAAACACGCGACTATCAATAAATTTGTTTTAGTTTTTCAATTAAGTTGTTGAACAGGTATTTTATAAATCAAAAGGTTAGCAATACCATGATTACAGAAAGAGAACACCTAAAATCTCTAAAGTTGCTGCGGCAACTCTAAGAACATTAAATTATCAAAACATTTTCTACCAAAATATTTAAAACTTCCATCTTCCATTCAGGCACCCTATATGTGCAATATATCATTGAATTAATCAACGTAATGTGCAGCGTAATTGATACACGATATAAATCATTCTCAATCAAACCGTTCAAACATTTATCGGTTAAACTGACGCGTGACGCAGCCAGATAATTTAATTATGATCATAAAATCGTAGATTTATGGGTTGGAGGATAGTTAACACAAACATGCTGGTATGCCACTATAAAATCTAACTAGGTATGTACGCTAACATTGTTGCTACCATTTGATTAGCATAGTACAGGGTTCAATTTTTGCAATAAAATAAAATAATGAGGAGTTCCTTGGTAAAATCGTGACTATCATAAAACTTGTATTTCCACAATCAATTACCATATAGATCGCATAACTCATAAAACAAATCGATAAAAGTAAATTGCCTTCAGGGGTTTGCAACCTAATATTATAAAATCGTATATACGCTTACAATTTAATCATAAATTTCCCATGCGAACATTCCAAATACTGCATCACGAGAAGTGATGGTAATGCTCAATGTCATCGATTACGCTTTAGCTCTCTACTCAATGAACGGCTTAAATAGTTTTAATTTCTTAAAACATATTTGTATTTCAGTTGATTCTAGCTGCTCGATCTTTACGGATTTATCTTAATTTTGTTTTCTTGATCTCTTGCCGAGTGTAAATAAATATTAATAACAGGTGGTGTGTATCTGACGTGACAAACAACTTATTTTTGTGCAGCGAATATAAAATTAAAAAATTGGATAATTTTTAAAGTTAAAGAAGTTTAAAATTGAGTTTTAAAAAATAAAATTATCAAAAGTGTGTAGTTTATGTTTGGTAAAAATATTCAATTAGTAATTTAGATAAATCATTCAGTTGATGTGATACATTTATTTGAAAAATTTGAAAAATATTAGTGTTATTAACGTTAGGCGGTAAGCTCTGGCAAGTATGCCCCACAAATGTTCAATAAAACATATGCGCACATTAAGTAATTGCAAATAAAATAAAGCTCACTTCTCACTTTTTCCAGAAGTTTACCTTGATACGAGTATTTTGTGGAAAAGAAAAATTGTTACAGTAGAATTGTAATCGTATTAAATTACATAAATAATTATGCAACTGGAAGATACTGAAGAAAATTCAACCGCACTCGATTGCTATAATGTTAGTACGCCGATCAATGTTGAATTTCAAAATATTTGCTATAAACGAGCTTTAAGTAAAGGTAAGATAAGATAAACTGGACATAATTATTAATTATAAATAAATTTATTTAGGAGAATTTTAAAATTTGGTAAGATATATTTAGTTTTTATAAGGTGCAGAGTTTCGAGTATACTATCGTTTCTGAACATGGGTTGAATTTTCCATCCTTATTACTTATTAACTTAGTAAATAGTAATGAAAATAATTAAGATAATTTCATTAGTTAAATTTAGTGATCTTGAGTTAATTACATAATTTATGCAGATTAGTTATTTTCATTATGCCGTTGGCAGTGCACATAAACTGCTAGGAACTAAAGTAATATAGTAAAGGCCGTGTGATAGCGCTGAGTCAGACGATCATATACTAAAACAAAATATTTAGCATATTTAATTAGTTGCGTGTGAAGTTAGCACACAAATGTATGTTAATTTCAATTTTTTTAATCTGCACGTAATCCATATATTAACTAACAATGTTTCATTTATGATCTATAGTTAGCTACTTTGTTGGATGCCTCTATTTATGGTTTCACCTAAATTCTATCTAGCGTTGTTTGTGCCTTGTGCTGACTATAAAGGTCTCTTCATGCTCTTCTTTAGTTCTGTTTATGGCGCCTTAAAGTTTATTGCTCGCTACCTTCATGATGCCACTTACTGTTATGAGACCATTGCTATCAGCCAATGTATATCAAATGTTGCATTGAAAAAAAAAGTTTATTATTTTGGAAAGAAAAGACCGTATCAAAATGAAAATGACGAACATTTCTAAAATTCATGTTGAAATAACATTAAAACGTATTATTTAGACAGTTTTCTTATCAAATTTAAATTATTTCATGTTGAAACTATAAGATTAGCACGTTTAGATTATATTAAATTTTAATTTCAAATTGATATTCTCACAATTTCAATAACCTATCATTTAATAGACCTATCACAGGCATCCTTTTAGGTTTTGATAAGAAACATTTTAATTTGAAATGTTTTGTGTAAAATTTCCCGTTAGCTCTACTGTACGTCAGATTATTTTAGAACACATTTTTACTTTGTTACAATACGACCGGGTATTAACCCTTTTAGACCTGTTGTACATGAGTATGTACAAACTTTTCAAAGAGACGTATATTCACGAAAACCATATTTTCTCCTCTATTGCATGTTTGTTTCAATTTTTTATCTCTCTTCCATCTTTCTATTACAACAAAATCCCTCAAACTATAAAAATGAGATCAGTATTCAATAAAACATCAAGGTATTTTTAGTAGTGGAAATTATTTTTTTTAGCGAAATTTTAGTGCAAATAAAAACAATCCGGGTAAGCCAAACAATTTTTTCTATACATTTAAATATCCAACAATGTATATTCGAAAATCAAATTGTCGTTTAAGTCGTATTCAAATATGGTTTTTCTCAATTTAATATGATGTACATGTAGATGTACAAATATAACCAACGGTCATGTACATCCTCATGTACATCGTATAACATCATGTACTTTGAGACTTTGTAGCAATACAAGTACCAATAAAAGACGTCCGAGAAGAATCGAAGTAGAAAAGGCGGTTGGTGAAGATGACGAAAACGCAAACACCGATCCAAAAACAGTGGGCTGCAACTGTTATTGCAGGAGTATCAAACGAAGAAACTGTAACTGAATTTTCAAGAACAAGAACTGAACAATTTGGGTTTGGTGCCACAATCATCCTCCATTTAATTCGAAGAATTGAAGTGCCGGGACACAAACTGTATTTCGATATTTTTTTTACGACTTACAATTTATTGGAAATATTAAAATATAGAGGAGTTAATACAATTGGGACCGCTCGAATTAACCGATTTCACAAGGCAGCTTTTTCGGAAGGACGCCAATTTAAAAAAGAGAGATGCGGTTATTTAGAGCAATGAGTCAGCAATTATGATACAATTATTGTGGTCAAATGGCTTGATAAAAAACCTATTTATCTAGGGGGAAAGGGTGATATAAACACAATAAAAAAGATGGAGCGCATCCCTAAAGCGATATGTTGACGTTTCACAATCGGAAATTGTACATTTATATAACAGCGGTACGGGAGGAGTTGATCTTTTAGATCAACTAATCCAATATTATAGGACGTTTATCAGATCCAAAAAATGGCCATTGCAAGTAATGGCGCATTTTTAGATTTTGCGAATCAGCGCAAGTTGGATTGTGTATAAACTACGTATATGCAACAACAAAACATACCAGCTAAAGACATACTAGATTTGTTGGAATTCCGGTTACATGTGGCACTCTTTCTGATGAATTCTTTAACCGATCCACGAACACGAAGGCATACTCCACCGGATATTACCAATACCGGATTTCCATCTCATTCAAGAAGAATTCAGGATGAAATTCGTTCAACCTCGGATATTCGGTATGATTTATTAATCATTTTCGTGAATTTAGTGAAAATAAAGAGGCAACTAGATACAAAATCGAAAGCTGTGCGTTTCGCACGTACGTTTACTGTGGAAAATGTTCTATACATCTTTCTCTACTATAAGAGAGGAACTGTTTTTTTAATTCCATAATAATGAACGTGATTTTAAAAACTGTGAGACTTAAATATTAAAATTTTTGTTTATTGGATGTTGTTACTTTATTGATATTATTTTTTTATATTTTTTATAAAGGGTTATCCAATTCAAGCTTGATAAAGTAAACTTAAAAAAAACACACAAAATATTCGGAATGTATTGTAATTTTTATTTCATTTTACAGATTGATCCTTGCCATTTTTAGTTAAACAAGATATCATTCAAATGTCCTCCACGGGACTTCTTACAGGCCTTGATTCTTTTGAGGTAATTTTCAATGACTTTTCGGCACATTTCGGGCGGTATCTCGGCCATTACCTTACGAATATTAGTTTTCAATTCGTCAAGAGTTTGAGGATTGTTTGCGTAAACACGATCTTTCGCGTAGCCCCACAAAAAGAAATCCAAAGGCGTTAAATCACAGGATCTTGGAGGCCAATTGACATCAGCCAATCGCGAAATCAAACGTCCAGGAAATTTCTCTTGCAAAAGATCTCGATTTGCTCGTGTTATGTGACTGGTTGCTCCATCCTGCTGAAACCACATATCGTCAAGATCATAATCTTCGATTTTAGTAAAAAAATAATCGGTTAACATGCGGCCATAGCGCTCAGAATTGACGGTAACGGTTCGTCCATGGTTGTTCTCAAAAAAATACGGCCCAATCACACCACCAGACCACAATGCGCACCAAACAGTGACTTTTTCCGGGTGTAATGGCTTCTCTACAATCAATGGATTTTCTGGATTTTCTGAGCCCCAAATTCTACAGTTTTGCTTATTAACGTATCCACCAAGCGAAAAATGAGCTTCATCACTGAAGAAAATTTTGTTCGAAAAATCAGCATCAGCAGATTTAATAATTTTAACGCGTTGGTCGATTGTTAAATGCTCCATATTCTTAAATGGCAGAATGTCAACTAAATAAATGACAGCGTACTTGACGTTTATCTTTGACAGATGTCGGTATACAGATTTCTACTTTATCAACCTCGAATTGGATAACCCTTATTATTAGTTAGTTTTGCTAGAAGCAATTTACGAGTATGTGTTTTTAATTATTTTTGCATTTTAAATACACATTTTTAAGTTTGAATTTGAAATAATAAGTATATAAACTTTTTCCTTAAAACAAAAATAGTTACTCTTGGCTCAATTTGTACATGTGCGTGTACATTAAGTAAAACCTACCTCGACTTATTTTTTAATTTTTTTTTCTTATTTTTACTTAAAATGGTACCTGTAATGGATGCGTTTTACACACGTTATAATTTAATAAATACCTTCTGTATTGTGACCGCTTTATTCAACTTCACACGCATAACTAAACTACCAGTTCTTTATTTCATCTTCGTTTCCACTCTCTACCCTATAAACATTGCATTACATTTTTATCTCTATTTGATCATCACATTACTCCTTTCTTTTTTTTTTTTTTTTTTTTTTTTTTTTTTTTATATAAAATGAATTAATTCAACTTAAAATTAAATCGTAGCCTGATTGACTACATACTCTTCTAAATACTTCGGTGTCTTTCTTATTCTAGGAGTTCTTCTTTCCATTTCTAGTGGTTCTTTAATTTCAATCTGAGGCTGATCTATGATTTCACTGGAGGCTGTCGTGATGACTTCTTGACCCTCTTGCTGGATGTTTTCTTTCAGCAACTTCAATTGATCTGCTCGCTTCAATGATTGCTTTCCACCTCCATCTTCTATCAGTACTGCATTTCCATTTCTGCTTAACACCTTGCATGGCTCTGGATCATATGTTGAAGTTAATTTGTTAATAATCCTCTCGTTTTGTTTCAACACCTTATCTCCTTCAGTAATTTTCGATGTCGTTGCTTGTCTACGGATGTCCACATATTCCTTTCTTTTCAATTTCATCTCTCTATCATTATATCGCATGTCCTCATCAAATATTTCAGGTTTTGTGTCTATTGACGGTAATTTTTCTCTGAACACTCTATTAAACATGACCTGAGAAGGAATTGCACTTGTTGACGGATGTGTACTATTATTATAGAGCCTTAACCAATCGTTCAGTTCTTCCTTCCAATCGGTTCCTTGTACACCTGCTATTTTTAATCTTTTTAACAACGATAGATTTTGTCTCTCAACTTCTCCATTTGACTGTGGAGAGTATGGAATGGTATGTCGCAGCATTATGTTGTACTCCTCTGCAAATTCTTTGAACTCTTTGCTTTTGAAATATGACGCATTGTCACTAATTATTATAGTTGGTAACCCAAATCTAATGAACATATCCTGTAAACTTTTGATTACCTTCTCACTGGTTATTGTGGTTAAAATGTCTACCAAAACATACCGACTATAGCTATCAACAGTTACCAATATGTTATGACCCGATGGGACTGGTCCCATGATATCAATTCTTATTTGATACCAACATTCCTTAGGTAACTCGATTATTCTCAATGGTTCTGGATTTGGTGCTTTTCCTACGATTTGACAACTATTGCAACCTTTTACAAATTCGACCGCCTGTTTATCCATCCCGTACCACCATACTTTGATCCTCAATCTTCTTTTCATCATGTTCTCACCTGGATGACCTTCATGTGCCAATCTTAATATGTCTTCTTGCAAACCTCGTGGAATTACTATTCTATTGTGGCGTAAAATTACCCCATTTATTACACTCAATTCATCTACGTACCTTTTATATTGGCTGATGTCTTCAGGCCAATATTTTGTATCAATGCTCTTTTGTAATGTGTCTATTAACAAAACTAGTTCGTCGTCCTTTTGTGTTTCACTTTCGATTTCTTCTAATGTCATCGCCTTTGGTTTTGAAATGTTTAATATTAGGTTGATGTACATTTCACATTTATCATCGAATATTTCACTTTCCTTCTCACATAATCTCGATAATGGGTCAGCTAAGTTTGTTTTTCCTGGTTTGTATATTACCCGCATGTTAAAAGCTTGCAATCGTAGTATCCATCTCTCAATTCTAGCACACGGTTTCGAAGTTGATTTAAAAAGTGTTTCAAGAGATTTATGGTCCGTTATCATGTCGAATCTCTTTCCCATTACATACATACGAAATTTCTCTGCTGCCCATACAATTGCAAGTGCCTCTCTCTCTGTTTGAGAATAGTTTCTCTCTACCGATGTCAATCCTTTGGACGCATATGCAATAATTCTTGGTTGTCCTCCATTCTCCTGCGTCAATACTGCTCCCAGAGCGACAGGACTTGCATCAGCAATAATTGTAGTTTTGTCATTTTTGTTGTAAAACCCTAATTTGGTTTCTTTCATGATCAACTTCTTCGCCATATTAAAAACTGACTGAAGTTTATCGGACCAATGAAATTTTTTATCTTTCCTCGTTAGTACTTTTAGTGGTTCCATCAATGTTGCCAGATTCGGAATGAATCTACCGACATAATTGAGTAAACCCAGAAAACTGCGCATTTCTTCCTTTGTCCTTGGTGCTCTAAATAATTGTATATCTTTTACTCTGTCTAGCGTTGGAGAAATACCCTCTTTTGATATTATGTGGCCCATAAACGTTACTTGCGGTTTTCTGTAGTGGCATTTGTTGTTGTTTAAGACCAACCCATTGTTTTTTATTATCTCCATTACTTTTTTTAATGTTGCATCATGTTTTTCTTCTGTTTCCCCAAAAACCAGGATGTCATCTATATATATTAATACACCTTCTACGTTGATGAACAAGTTCTCTATTAAACGCTGGAATATCTCACTAGCTGAATTTAAACCGAATATTAATCGTTTGAATCTGAATAAGCCAATGTCTGTTATGAACGTCGTTATGTCTCTCGATGATGGACTTATTTCCACCTGATGGAACGCGTTTTTAATGTCCAGTTTTGAGAACACCGTACTGTGATGTAATTGAGGTATCAAATCTTCAAATGTTGGCAGTGGATGTACCTCCTTCTTTACCGCTTCATTTGCTCTTCTCATGTCGATACACAACCTGACATCTTTACCTTTGTCCTTTGGTATTACTACCAACGGAGATATCCATCTGGACGTACCGTCTACTTTTTCAATGATGTCATCCTCCATGTACTCTTTTAATTTTTTGGCTACTTTATCTCTCAATGGTAATGGAACACGACGCAACGCTTGTCTCACTGGCTTTATAGTATCGTCCAATTCGATTTCTACTTGTATATTTTTTAACTTTCCTGTTTTGTTGCTTGATTCTATCATATTAACATTTATGGATATTAGGTTCAGCCGCAATGAATCCTCCAGACCTAGTAATGAAGTGCCTTCGCCTTCAACAATGGTAATGTCAATCTGACGTTTCATCCCATTACACTCGATTGTTGTCCTAATCTTTTTTAAAACTCTGATATCTCTACCCCCATATGCTTTGAGACACTTGCCATCATCACAAAATTCTTTTAATATTGTCATACCTCTTTTCACTGCTTTATTGTAGGTTTCTTGACTTATTAAATTTGTAGAAGCGCCTGAATCTACAGTCATTCTAATCTTTATACCACCTACTGTAAAAGTTACTTTGATACCACCATCGAATTTATTGTCAATGTTGTCAACTATCATACTGTTTCCCGATCTTGTACTAACTGGCTTGTTGACTTCTACCATCGATAATATTTGACTATCATCACTCTGTTGTTCGTTTTGGCAACACTCTTCGTTACCGATAAATTTCACCGCCTTATTTACTCTGGTTCTGCATACCTTTTTAAGATGTCCATATTTATTGCATTTATCACATTTCTTTTTCCATGCAGGACAATGAGAATCTCTCGCCATATGTCCTGTCTGACCACATCTGTAGCACGTTATTTCTGTTTTAGGCATCGTCGATCTATTATGATTTGATGCTCTGTCATTGCTACTGTATCGAGAATAACTCCTATCCCTCGATTTAGATCTTTGCCTTCCCGCATTATTGTGATGGGTTTTATTTGTTTTTATCATTTCCACTTTATGTATTCTTGCCTCTTTCAGCTCAACTGCTTGTATCATAGCAATGATGTCATTAATTCCTATTTTGACAGATCCTTTTTCAATTAACTTCGTCTCAATCTCTGGGTGTCTTGTTCCATATATAACTTGATCCCTTATTTGTTCGTTTATATCCGTAAACTCGCATTTGTCTGCTTTGGTTTTAATTCGCACTATAAATTCATTGATTGACTCTCCGTCGTTCTGTTTCAGTTGTCTAAATTCTTTCCTTTCAATTGTAGCATTTGATTTTGGCAAAAAATAAGCATCCAATACATCCATCGCTATTTGGTAGGGAGATTTATCTACTTCTTCCCCTTCGGCATTCTTCATTTTAGTTGGGAAATCATTTACCATACTATAGTATATTTCCTGTATATCTAAACCTCCATAATGTAGTAACAGCGATTTTTTTACTTTTTCGTCTTTAATTTCTTTGGCGTCTATCAAAATACCCAACGCTCGTTTCCATTTTCGGCATTGTATCTAGCGTGGCAGCCATCTTTTCTCTTTCTTTTTCTTTTTTTTTTTTTTTTTTTTTTTTTGAACACGTTTATTGTCCGTATTTAATTACAAATTTTCTTCTCGAATTTAATCACTTTTTCCTTTTTTTTTTCTTCGAATTTAATCAATTTTATTCTTTTTATGTTTTACCGAATTTAATCATCAATTTTTCTTCTCGAATTTAATCACTTTTATTATTTAATCTATTTTGCTTCTTTATTAAAATATTTTTCTCGTCGCCATTGTAATGGATGCGTTTTACACACGTTATAATTTAATAAATACCTTCTGTATTGTGACCGCTTTATTCAACTTCACACGCATAACTAAACTACCAGTTCTTTATTTCATCTTCGTTTCCACTCTCTACCCTATAAACATTGCATAACATTTTTATCTCTATTTGATCATCACAGTACCCAACAACATAAAACATTTTAAAAGAAAAATCTATTTGGTCCAGTTTTAAATCAGGACTCAAAGGGTTAACATATTACAACAAACGCAAAAAATCGTGAAATATTGATAATAAAAGTTTTTTAATATTATTCTTATTGTTTTTGGTTCGGTTATATCAAATAACAATGGATAACAGTGATACTTTAGAAAAAAAGTGATTTATTTGAAAATGAAAATAGTGTGATGAAAAATAACCTAGAAAATAGTGAAATAGTTATAGATCAATCCAATACAGGAAACATTATTGCTGTAGTGAATGAATCTTCGTCTAATCTCAAAAATTGTGATGAAATAGTAATTACATTTGAAATTACAAATTGTGAAAATGAAAACAGTTTGGAGGCTCTCCTATTGGAATGGAATTTAATTAATATTTTGCCGCGGTTATCAGGTGAGTACAAGAATCTGTCTAGATGCGTGATTTCGATCCATATAGATAATCCTAATTTTCGTGTTGATGATTAAGTTTTAGTAAATATTCTTATGAATTACTAATTTTATTTCATAAAATTTATCATTAGAACCAGACAATAGTATCCGCAAAACACAAAAAATTGGTTTATGAACAATGATCATCAGGATGATTTAAAGCGGATTTATTATGTATTTAATTAAAATTATTCCTGAAGTATTTAAACGTTTACAAAATTAAACTATTTTAATTGTTTCATTTGATAAGCTTGTGGAATTATATTCGATCGATTAAAATATCTAAAAGTAGATGACCTTATTAACATTCTTGAGAATATTGGTAACCGGGTTGAATTTCGAGAAAAACTATTTTTCTGGAAAGCAAAAATGGTAAATAGATATATTTTAATTGCCAATTTGTTTATTGTTGAAAACTAATGTAACCGCAACAACAGTTGATGTTGATTCAAAAGTAAGCGATTGGATAAATAACTGTGAAGTAATAAACCTTGGACCCCAATGTAGCTCTTCAGCTAAAAGTATCTGGAATTACATTGTTAGTATAAAACTCTATAGTTAATCCTTATAAAAATCCTTTTTCGGACAAAAAAACATAACTCAGTGAAATCTTGCATTTCTACAAATTAAAATATTTCTAGTTAAATCAATGGCTCAATTCTTCGCTGAAGTTAAAAGTTTCACATCGAAGAATCATTATAACTCAGATATTTCAGAAATTAGTAGCTATTTCAATAAATTCAGTTCAATCGTGCAATAGTTTTCATATTTTTAAAATTTAAATGTGCGTGCAACCGGCCACTGAGGTGTAAAAATATTTCAGAAGATAATCTTACTATGGATAAGTAAGTGTGGCCTAATAAAATTATTTGTATATTTTACAGGTTCTTCATAATATTCTGAAACTGTCAAACAACGGAAGAAGCGTTCTACAGTTCTTTAAAGAACACAATTATTTGACTGAAAATGAAAGAAAAGTTATACTTAATTCTTTAGCTGAATATAGTTTCGATTCAATAATACGAGAGTATATAATTCCAACCCCAAAACAAATGGAACAAATTGCGACTGCAATTATTAAGTTATTTCGGGGAACATTTAAAAAAGCAAATCCTGTTGGAAAACTATTTAATAAATTCAATAATATTAATCGATCTGTAAGAAAACCGCTAAAAAGAAAATTTGAAGATAATTCCATTAACAACAAAGTAATCGAAGAGAAAACCGAAAAATTAGCTCCGAATTGACATCGATTAAAAATAAAATAGAACATATGTTAAACACAGATCTCGATGCTGTTGAACTATGGCAAAATACGTATTTATTAAGAAAACAAGATTTAGCAAAGATGGACAATTTTACAATTTTCGAGGAATGGCCTTTTTACAAGCAAGCTGGAGGTGAAAAATTTGTAAGTATATGTTAGTGTTTGCATTTTCATTTAAATAATTAATCGAGGAAATTTTCAGATTGAATTAGATTTTGAGAATATTCATCCAGGCAAACAATTTTGTTTGTGTAATAATTGGAAAAAATTCAAAGAGCAATTAATGAATTACAGCAAGAACGCCATTAAAGATAAGCAGTTTAAATCAATGTATGAAAGTATAATAACAAATGCGATTGACGAAAGTAAGTACCGAATATTATTCCCACCAAAACGTATTGTGTTTGTTATAGATTGTAAATTATAAATTCACAGATTCCAAAATTTGTTTAGTAACATTATTGTTAAATTCTGTACTAAAGCCTACAGCCAGATCTGTTGTAAAGGATCACGAAGTTAAATCTATTTAAAAAATAACTATACGAGAATCCATGGATAGCATGATATTACATATTACAACGATGAACGATTTTCAGCGGCTACGAGATGAAAAATTTTATGATTGTATTAAAAAACGAAAACCTATACTACCGTTCATTATAGTTGAAGGATTAGAATTACAAAAGTTAATGAACTTTTATGTATGCATCGATAAAGTAATTCTTAAACTTTCTTCGTTCTTAAATCCTTTAGACATATGCTTTAAGTCTTTTCACGTTTTCGATTTAGAATATTCTCAGGAATCTACATTAGCATGGTATTGTATTCAAAAACATTTATATGGTATTCTTAAAGATTGTGATGTTAAAAGTCCTGCGTTAGCGGAATTTTTATCATCAATAGTAAAATATTAAAATGTTTATTTGTTTTAAGTGCAATTTAAGTTTAGAATCAATGCCAGAATTAATTACACATTTTCGTCATATTCATGTGCTCTCATCCTTAAGCAATTATGCGTGTAAGTTTAATGAACGTAATCAATTATTTTCTAATTTATCAAATTTTAAGAAACACATAAACTAACATTCAACCTCTCAAAAACTCGACAATGATAAGAATTGTGATAGTAATAAAATAGTTCAGTGTACATTGCGAAATGATTTAATTAATAATTCTTCATCAGATGATACAAATCCACAAAATAGCATAGCTGAAAATATTTCGGATGATTCAAACGATAGTTTGGAAAATATTGATTCATTTAAATCACGCCTTAATAAAAACTGCGAAGCGTTTTCTTTGAATTTGCACACTAAAAATAATTTCACACGCAAGGATGTGAAAGACATTCAAAAAAATATTACAAATTTAATCACCTCTCAAATAAGCGAATGCTTTCGAACTAACTTTCTACATCTAGTGCCATCATCTGAACGGATACAATTTGAAATGGTTTTAGAGTTTTGTTCAAATCCTTTTGAAAATATTTGTTCAAATTACAAGTTTTTTAAAAGTTTAGCCAATAATGAACTATGGGTTAGTCCTGAAGTTTACAGTATTAATAATCAAATTAGTGAAGTCATATTAAACGGAGTTCCAACATTAGATGCTACTGATGTTAGAGGTTGTATAATGCCCATAGAATTTCAAATTCAAAATTTTTTTGAATTACCTGACGTACTTAATATTGTTTTACAAAATATAAACAATTTATTGTTGATAAATGACATCGAAAATTTTGTGAATGGTCGATTATTTAAAGAAAAACAAGCATTTCACAATGGTAAAATCGTAATACCTTATTTTCTATATTTCGATGATTTCGAAATAAACAATGCTCTGGGAAGTCATGCAAATGTAGATTCAATATGTGGTGTTTATTACTCCTTTCCAGGCTTACCTCAGCATTTGTTATCAAATTTGAGTTATATTTTTGTTGCAGCATATTTTAAGTCTAATGAAAAAAAATTATACGTGGCGGATTCTATTCTTCATCCGTTAGTAGACGTTCTAATTAATTTGGAGCTAAATGGTTTAGTAATTTTGAACAGCACAAGGTCCGCGACGAATTTATTTTGTTCTAGATGGTGTTCAGGGAGATAATTTAGGGCTTAATGATATATATTAGGGTTTTCAACCTCCTTTTCTTCCAATTATTATTGTCGATTTTGTACTAGCAGTAAATCACAAATGGCTGACGATTGTGTTGAATATAAAGATCATGCAAGAAATTTGGTATTTTATCCGCAAGCTTTAGATTTAAATGACTATAAGTTAACTGGAATCAAATCCCCATGCTTGTTAAATGAATTGCCCACATTTCATGTTACTAAAGACTTTATAGCAGATATATTACATGATCTTTACGAAGGAGTTTGTAACTATAATTTAGTTGAAATTATTCTATATTGTATTAATAAAATGAAATTTTTTGATTTAAACACATTAAACTATCGTAAACAAATGTTTCATTACGGCGATACAGAAATAGAGAATTTATCACCCGCGATTGAACTAGGCCATTTGAAAAATAACAAGCTCAAAATGAACTATTTAAAAAATACATTGAACTATTTAAAAAAAAATTAAAACCAAAGTTTCATTTTTAAATCATTATGTTACAATTATTAAACAAAGTGGTCCTTTAAAATATTTATGGACTTACAGATTCGAAGCAAAACATAAGCAAGCAAAAATATACGCCCGAAACATCACATCAAGAAAACACATTTCTTATACATTAAGCCTAAAATCCACTCTACATTTCGCCGAATTTTTAACGAATCATGCTGAGGGTCTTCCTAAAGAAATTATTTTTAAACAGACATGTCGCTTTAATTTTACAGATATTTTTTATAAAGATAAAATTAAAAATTTTGCAGAATTTTTAAATATTTTTGAAAACGCAATCGCAACTGACATGGTAACATTTAAAGGAACGTTATATAAAATAGGGTATTTTTTGACAATAAAATCTGCCATATCCTTAGCCGTTTTTGAAATAAATGATATTGTTATAGCAATAGCATTAAATAAATTATATTTTATAGTTGAACAATTTGAAATCACACAATTTTCTCAGCAATTTCAATCTTATATTGTCCGTGGTAGTTTAAATGAGTATAAAATTATTTCGGTTTATGAATTTACAAGCCCACCGATTCATTTATATAATTTAAACAATGGTTTATCTGTAATTAGAAATAAAATTTTATGAAATAATTATATTAGCCTATATTTAATTTTGTCAATGTATAGTTTACCTAAAAATATGTAAATATTTTCGAAATATAATAAAATGAAATAAAAATATATAACTTAATTTTTTGAATTTTAAATTAATATGTTTCATTATCAGTTTGTAACTTTTCATGTAAATTAAATAAAACAAATTTCAGTTTTTTAATAAAATTTAAATTCAATTAGAAATATATTTCTTATCAAAATGGTAATATATTTTTCAAACCCCAAAAGGGGTGTGATAAGTTACAATAGCATTATTCTTTTCTAATTGATATGAAATTTATCCACTTTTCTCAAATGATATTAATATAATATGATTTTTGATATTAATGCGTTACGGCTGAAAATTGTAGAGTAAAATTATTAATTATACGGTTGTTTTATCAATTTTTTTTCTCAGTGATGTGTTCTGCGCTATAGTGTCTTTCTGTAATTACAAGGTGTAAGAATTTTGGTGGTAAAACTACCCTAAGAGCCAAGGTTCTTCATACTAGACTTTGTCAAAAGCCTGGGCCACATCACCGAAAACGGATGAACATATACTCTTATCTTGAAATGCCTTTTCTATCAGTTATCCAAAGAAGTGTAATAATTGAAGTAATTCAGTGGAGGATATGTCAGAATAAACACGCGGATTTTGTTTCGTCCTAAATATTATTCGTTAAATTTAAAAGCTTGTTTTCCTGCAATAATTTCATATCTATCTATCTATATATATAAAAATGGATGTTTGTATATATGTATATTTATATATGTTACCGTTTCACTCCAACACCGTTCAACCGATCGCCATGAAATTTTTACCATGTACAAGTTGCATATCCAGAACCAACCTTACGATATTTTGGAAGGGGCTGGACCCCGGGGTCAAGGGGTTGCGGTACAAATTTTTCCGAAAATTATAATTTTCTTTAAATTTTTCCACGAAAATGAGTTTATGGGGCTGGTTATATGAAATTACTGACATGTTCGAATCTGAGGGGCCCAGCCCTGGGGGCCTATTATGAAATTGGTCGGAAAATACGACACCGTCGGAAAATACGTTGTCGTAAAATCCAATCCGCGGCGGATATTCGTATTATGAAACATGTATTTTTACAGTCAAACTCGAAATGTTCAGTATATACTTGTCACATTTAAATTTGATTAAAATAATTTAATAGAGATATGTACTTACATTTAAAAATTTATTATATTTTTAAATAATTCAATAACATATAAAAAGTATGAATTATGATCTATTTTCCGTGCATATACTACAATATCCGTCACCTAACGAGCTGTCGGATTTGACAATGGAATTTTGTCGTAAAATCCGCTAACTCGGATTTTTATTTCATAATAGTATAATATCCGCGCGGATCGGATTTTTTTAGTTTCATAATATGAATATTCGACGCGAGACGGATTTTCCGACGTCGGAAAAATTTCATAATAGATGCCCTGGATCAAAAATTAATTTTTACATGTAAAGATACAAATATTTGATTATTCCAAAATGACTTCTCAGCCGCTCAACCGATCGCCATGAAATTTTTCCCATGTACAAGTTGCATGTTCAGGACCAATCTTACGTTATTGTGAAAGGGGCTGGACCCCGGGGTCTAGGGGCTGCGGTACAAATTTTTCCGAAAATTATAATTTTCTTTAAATTTTTTCACGAAAATGAGTTTATGGGGCTGGTTATATGAAATTACTGACATGTTTGAATCCGAGGGGCCCAGCCCTGGATTAAAAATTAATTTTTACATGTATCTTTAAATTTTTCCACGAAAATGAGTTTATGGGGCTGGTTATATGAAGTTACTGACATGTTTGAATCCGAGGGACCCAGCCCTGGATTAAAAATTAATTTTTACATGTATAGATACAAATATTTGATTAGATTATTCCAAAATGACTTCTCAGTCGCTCAATCGATCGCCATGAAATGTTTACCATGCAAATGTTGCATGTTCAGGACCAATCTTACGATATTTTGAAATGGGCTGGACCCCGAGGCCTGGGGGCCATGGTACAAATTTTTCCGAAAATTATAATTTTCTTTAAATTTTTCCACGAAAATGAGTTTATGGGGCTGGTTATATGAAATTACTGACATGTTCGAATCCGAGAGGCCCAGCCTTGGATCAAAAATTAATTTTTACATGTATTGATACAAATATTTGATTATTCCAAAATGACTTCTCAGTCGCTTCTCGATCGCCATGAAATGTTTACCATGCAAATGTGGCATGTTCAGGACCAATCTTACGATATTGTGAAAGGGCTGGACTTCGGAGTCTAGGGACCATGGTATAAATTTTTTCAAAAATTTAAATTTTTTTACGAGAATGAGTTTTGTTAGGGTTATATGAAATAAGAGGTTAAAAAGAGGTTAAAAGGGTTATATGAAATAAGAGACATGTTCGAATTCGGGAGGTCCGCCACTGGATCTAAAATTCATTTTTACATGTAAAGATACAATTATTTGATTGTTCTGAAATAACGCCTTAGCCGCTTTACCAATCGCCATGAAATTTTTACCATGTATATGTTGCATGTTCACGACCAAGCCCACGATACTTTTGAAGGGATTGGACCCCGGGGTCTAGGGGCTGTGGTACAAATTTTTTCTCAAATTTCAATTTTTTTAAGATTTTTTGACGGGAATGACTTTAGGAAAGAGGTTATATGAAATTAGTGACATGCTCCAACCCGGAAGTCTACCCTGGATCAAGAATTCATTTTTACATGTATAGATACAATTATTTAAATGTTCCGAAATAGCACCTTAGCCGCAAATTTAGACACCAAAAAGGATATTTAGCGTGCGATTGTTATACACAAATCATACCTCTACTATAATTGATTTAATTATTCAAATTAATTTTATTAATTTAAATTTAAGACAATCTTTCATCACTTTAACTGAAGATAAATCTCTGAACACTTATATTATATATACTAATAATCCATTTTTACTGGTTTGACATGTACTGTTTAGTGATATCCTATTTATCATATCCTGTTTTGAAATGTACCATAGTGAGCGAGTTCTAATTTCCACATAACCTCAGATATAATTAACATTCTATTTTAATCCACTATTGCAACCGGCGGCTTTTAATGAAAGTAGTAGTTTCATACTAAACGCCAATTATTTATTACTTTATTTAGTTTATTACTTAAATAATCAATGATTGTTTCATAAAATCAATTCTAGGAAAGATACTAAAAAATATTGTACGTATATAAACTAATTTACTTTGAAAAGCACTAGCGTTTTATATTTGAAAATAGCATCTTCTACAAGAAACATCCTTGGATTCAAATTATTGTATGTGTAAAATTGCCTTAGTTTGAAAAAACTTCTTTTGTTTTTCGAAATGTCATTTTCAACCACAGTTCGCGGTAAAACGTATCGAAGTGGACGTAGTTTTAATCGTTTTGAATAAATTAATATTAATTTGTGTTTCGGATGCTGTTGTTCTCGATTAGTTAGCTATATTGCAATAAAATAATTGTTGGTGATTATTTTCCAGGTATTAAATATTATTTCAAGTGAATATACATTCTTATTAGATTTGAGTTTTCAGTTTATAATCTACGATTACTTTTTGATTGTAGATAACATTTGATTTTGCTTAAAAAAAATTCCGTAAAGACATTTTCAAACACAGTTCACGGTGAAACGTATCGAAGGGAACATTAAAATCGTTTTGATAAATTAATACTAATTTCTGTTTTGAATGCCCGTCATTCCTGATTAATTAGCTACACGTTTCAGTTTTGCTTAAAAATGCAAAGTCGAAGAAGATTAGGGCCGCAAGGGTGGCTGAATTAAGCAAACAGTATGAAACACGACTTGCAAACGTTCGAAGCAGTACATCTTCTTCTAGAGCTAATGAAACAACTAAACAGCGCGAAACACGACTTGGAAACGTTCGAAGCAGGATGTCTTCTACTAGAGCTGATGAAACAACTGAACAGCGTGAAACACGACTTGAAAATGTTCGAAGCAGGATGTCTTCTTCTAGAGCTACTGAAACCATTGAACATCATGAGGCCCGGCTGGAAGTCGATCGGTTACGATATGGACGATTAATAGAAAGTTTTAGAGGTGATTTAAAGTTAGCAGCATTCAATTACGAGAAAGACTATGATTACAATGTTTCAATTGGGCAAATGGAAAACATTTCTTTGTATTGTCATGCTTTAAAGTTTCACAATGAATCGCCTGGAATGTGTTGTTCAAATGGAAAAGTGAATTTGAGTCCTCTGAATGATCCAACTGAACCTTTTCTAGCTTACGTCTCTGGAACTAATGAGTTATCCAGACATTTTCTACAAAATATTTGAAAATACAACTCATGCTTATATACCTCCCGTGCAACGCCGGGTAACTCAGCTAGTATTATATAAATTCCATTTCGTCGGGAGATCGCAATAAACTTAACCTCAATAAATTTCTTGACAGCGCCTGCGTTCTGATATGATGACATCTTTAGAAGACGTTATGAATTTAATTAGATCAGCAAGTGGGAAAATATTTGCAAAATTTGACACATTAGAAACAAAACTTGATAACGCCATTGAAAAATTGGAATCCGATGTAAATGCACAAATACAAATCGCCGTCGATCATGTAAATGCCAAATTTGATTTCGTTTACTCAGAAATCAATACATTGCGAAAAAAGGCAATAGCTTATGATTAAGAAAAGTATGCAAATGATGTTTCCATTAAGGGAATACCGGAGGCTGATAAAGAAGATATTTCTATCATTTTTAAAGCTATTTGTGAGGTGGTTGGATTTGACCTAAAACTTGTCGGCCCAGTTGAATTGTTTAGAATAGGAAAGGCCCCGCAATCATCTAGAACTAACAATACTGGTGCAACTAATAGAACAAACAAAAATATCATCGCCCAATAATTGCAAAATTTGCGTCAAAAATTGACAAAAGTAATTTTTTAAATGCTATTTCAAATGTAATAGCCAATTAACTTCTGCGGAGCTCGGATTTCCAGCGGCTTCAGGAATATACGTCAAAGAGTATCTGTCGTTTGAAATGCGAGCAGTGTTTAAGAAATGTCGACAAATATTCATGCAATTTGTGTATCGGAAACGTGGCTTAAAGACTACATACCCAATCAAGCGATTCAACTTTTTGGTTTCTCAGTATTTCGAAATGATCGCACTTCTGGTGCCGGTGGTGGTGTTTGTATATTTTTAAACTCGAACATAAAGTCGAAAGTTATTTATCAATTTCCAGTTTCATCAAAAATTGAGTCACTTTTTCTCGAAGTCAGATACGCTGACCAAATTTTCCTTCTTGGGGTTGTTTATGTACCACCAAGCATAAATTGCATTCGCGAATTCGAAAATCTTTTGAATAATCTCACACCCCGATATCAAACATTTTGTTAACGAAAGATTTTAATCACAATATACTATCCAACAATCCTAGAGTTTTAAATTTCTGCAATGTAGTTAATAATTTTTCCCTGACAATTTTCAATTGTAATGCCGCGATCCACTTCTCTACTAATTCTAGTTCTCTGTTAGATTATTAACTAATCTCAATAGCATATCATTTTTCAATCAAATTTCAATACCTGCGGAATATCAGACCACGACTTAATTTTCTTCTCAGTGGATGTGTACCAGCCTAGCGTAATCCCTGAAATTTACTATAGAGACTATAATAGGATAATTCTTGATGAAATTTTTGTCAAGATAGCAAATCTTCCGTTCCAGAATATCTATCAAACAGAAAATGTGAACGACCAGATGTTAATTTTCAATGAATCTATTAATTCGTTATTTATTGATTGTGTACCACTTCGGAAAGCCAATATTAAAAAGGATAAACCACCTTGGTTAGACGTAAGGGTCACCGCTTCGTTATTTGATAGAGATTGTGCTTATCGACTGTGGAAATACAGTCGTACTACTGAAAATTGGAACTGCTATCGGATTTCTAAATCATCATTCCTTCAAACTAAATGTGATCTAAATCTACCATCCAAAGTACTATGGAATAATTTAAAAAATCTTGGTGTTGGAAATGCTAAACCGAAGCAAACTATTTCATATTCACCATCTGATCTAAATAGGTTCTTTGTGAATTCAGTCCAAGCTATACATACTAGCCAAGGGAATTTTTCAAATCTGACCATTTGCCTAACAGCTCCAAATTCTGAAGATACATTCAAACTCTATCCAGTTTCTGAAGACGAGCTTACTTCAGCTATATTTCAGGTTAAGTCAATTATTGGTTTGGATAGTTTGAATCTTAGGTTCATCAAAATTCTACTCCCTCATATTTACTAAGTTTATTCAACATATTTTTAATACAATAATTGGTACATCTTCTTTTCCTAAGGTCTGGAAATTGGCAAAAATCATACCTATAGCCAAGTGTAAAAATCCAAAAACAGAAGCCGAATTCAGACCTATCAGCATCTTGCCGTCACTTTCAAAAGTTTTCGAAACTGTAGTACGTAACCAACTCGTGAAATTCTTGGATAATAACAGTCTTCTTTGTCGTTTCCAGTAGGGCTTTAGGGAAGGACATAGCACTATTACCGCTCTAGTTAAAATTCTAAATGATGTTAGGCACTTTTCTAAAGCTTTTGACAGCATCGACCATCAATTGCTTTCTTATAATTTCTCTAATAAATTTATGTTCTCTGAATCGGCTTTGAGGTTTTTTGTCAGCTATTTGAGGGGTTGGTCTCAAGTTGTCGGGATTTTATCGGAAAGCTGTAGTTCTCTAATAGGTGTGCCACAAGATTCGGTCCTGCGGCCACTACTTTTTTCTCTTTATGTGAACGATATTGGGGAGGTTATTGCAAATTCTTTCTATCACCTTTTTGCGGATGACCTCCAAATGTATAATACCTGCGAAATTACTGGTATAATACCTGCGAAATTACTGATAATGTTAATTGTATAAAGAGCATAAATGAAGATTTGTGTCGTATACAGGAGTGGGCAGTTGAAAACAAATTAGTATTAAATCCGAAAATGTGGCAAGTAATTGTGATATATAAGAATTCAATTGATACCGATAGTATGCCCAAATTAACTTTGTGTAACTCTTCCCTAGAATATGTGAATTGTATCCGTAATTTGGGGCTTATTGTAAACAAAACACGGACATGGGATGACCAAATTAAGGTTGTCAGATGTAGATTGTATGGTATTTTGAGATTACTTTGGTCTGTCACAAATTTCACTGGAATCGAACTTAAAAAAAAAATTCATATCGGTAATCTTTCCCCTTTTTGTATACTGCAATGTTGTTATATTTGGAATGAGCAGGGGGTGTGAACACAAATATGTTTTTTAATGCATCTGTTCGTTACGTTTATGGTCTAAGAAAGTTCGATCACATATTCCACATCTCAAACAATCTATTGGGTTGCAGTATTCTAACTTATTTCAAATTATGAGCTGTGATGTTCCTATTCAAACTAATTAAATATAAAAAGTCTGGGTATCTTTTTGATATTCTGTCATTCGCTAGATCAAGTAGAACTATGAATTTGAACATAACACCTAATTCGTCAGTCCATCTCATTTCATCGTTATTCTTCTCGGGAGTAATGCTGTGGAATTCATTGCCTCTGTTGCTAAAATCAGCAGCATCGGTTTCAATGTTTTGTTCGGGAGCATTCGCGTTTTTGAGGGATCAGTAGGGTGAGATATTGTGATCGATCTTGGGTCTGTCTAATCTTTAATCTTTATTTTTTAATTTTAATTGTAATTTTTAATTAGGAATTATATTTAAAATTGTTCGTTTCTCTTAAAAAAAAAAAAAAAAAAAAATCGTAGTGCAGGGTGTCCACCCGAAAGGTTTACTACTTTTTGTTTATATAATTTTTTTAAATTTGGCCTTACATATGCCGGCTCTTTTGATTACATTTTTCAATACTTTTTCACGCATTTCACCTTGTGTGATGTTAATTTCTTAGCTAATGTTCCTTTTAAGTTATTCAATATTATATGGTTGTTAACTGTTGTGGAAACATTTTTCGTAACAATTCTACGGATTTTCTAGCTGTATGGCATGTGAAACTGCCCTGTTGGAACCACATGTTCACAGTGACAGTAACAGCTGAATCATTCGGATTTTCGTAAAAATATGATCCTATGACCCCTCCAGCCCAAATTTTAAACTATATCCTCAAGTGATAATGGCGATTGATGAATTATTTGAGGATTCTCTACTGCCCATAATCGGCTGTTTTGTGAATACGTTAATATTTCAAAAAAATTCCGATTAACTTTGTCAACCCACAGCATCTTATTTGCATAAGTATACGACGCCGCAATTGAACGCGTGGCAGCAGCTATTGTGTTAATTTAATTTTTTTACCGGAATAAATCCAAATCTTTATGCAAAATATTGGTTAGTGTTGATCTTTGATGTCCAAGTTCTTTCACACGGTCTCTGATTGATGTTGTAGATTATCTCGTACACTTTCACGTAAAGCAGCAACATTTTTTGTTGTTCTAACTGTACGTTGTTGCAACGTACAATTTGCCTTATTTACCACAGTCCCTCTTTCTTAAAATTCCTTGATAATCCGGTAAATTGTGTAAGTATTTTCTTAATGTTAATATAACGACGATTGACTTGTGTAAAAGGTTTCAAACGCGTTGCTCAATCTAATTTATCACGTTTGTACTTCACGACCGTCAAGTATGAACTGTCAATATTAATATACGCCTAAATGGCGAGAAACAAATTTTAAACCTTTTGAATGGATCCTCTGTACATTGAGATGAGGTTGCCAAGTCGTTGGAAGTTTGGTTTCGAACTAATGAAACATTAAATTCTTGGTCTGAGGCTGTGTCCCAAACACCGACTTATTTGTCGACGCCGATTTATTCAAATAAGTCACCTCGCGAGCAGACTTATTTGAATAAGTATGTCTACACAGAAATGTCTCCAAAAATGTGCCTTGACTAAATGTAATCATGCAGTTTTTTTTTCAATTCTAGTGGCAACGACCAACATGTCAAGGAAATTTTTTCTTCCATATAACAGAAATTGCATTTTGTTTTTTTGCTATTACGTCACAAATAAGTCGGTATAATGAATTGGAACGACTTGACCGACTTATTCAAGATGGCGTCAAATAAGCAAATAAGTTTGTAATAAGTCGGTGTTTGGGACACAGCCTAGTCAAATTTTTCCAGAGAAATTTGGCTCACTTAAAAATGAAGTAGGCTGATTTACATTATGTTTTTTATTTGTCTATTTTGGAAAAATCCGATAGGATTTAAACGAATCGGTGCGCTCTACATTTTTAAAAGTAACGAACACCCAAACCAAATTTGACTATTGGGCAAAAATAAATTATTTAATATTCATAAGTTGGTACATATGCGTCAAAATTTACATTTAGCGTTGTTTCATTGTCTATCAATGATTGAATTTGGTTGCGTCCTTGCCTGCGAAATCTATCTTTTTTCGCCAAAATAAAAAGAGATTTTCATCTTTTATATCACCAGCCTCACGACCTCACGACTTTCCTGAGGATGATGATTAAGAGTATTTTATTCAAAGTATTGCCCATTATTAGTTATACATTTTTCCCATTTTTCTGGCAATACGCCAAAAAACTGTTCTTCTTCTGTTAGGCAAGCCATAGTTATCCAGCCATTTTCGTAAATTATCGTACGAAGTATAGTGCTCCTCAGCAAGCCCGTGCCCCATCGATGCAAATAAGTGATAATCGGACGGAGACAAGCCTAGCAAGTAAGCCGCATGTGAAAGTATTTCCAAATTAAGTGGTTACAATGTTTTCATGACCGGTTTTGCGTTGCGTGATGAAGGAAGCAAAATCGCTTTTTGTTGCCTTTTATTGTTGGTAGCTTTCAATATTTACGGTTTTGCCAGGTTTTAGCAGCTCAAAATAAATCACACTCTTCTGATCCCACCAAATACAGAGCATTGTCTTCCATCCGAAGCGATTTGGCATTGTAATCGATGTCGATGGTTTTCCTGGACCATCCCAAACCATTTTGCGCTTTGGATTCTCAAAATAGATCCATTTTTCATCGCGGTTTTTCTATTTTCCCGTTGCCTTTCATTCAGTTTATGCGGAACCCATTTCCCAGCTTTTGTGGTTGTTTCTCATAGGTTTAAGCGTATGGGGACGGCTTCTCGTGAAACATTCAATTGATCCGCGAGTAGTTTTTGCGTTTGAGCGTCATTTTCATCCAATAATGCTTGCAATTCACTGCCTTCAAACTTTTTTGGCGGTCTTTCACTTCTTCGTTTCTCATGTCAAAATCACCACTTTTGAATTTATTAAACCAAGAGCATGCTCACCGTAAGTTTTGACAATAATTCTATGTGATTGTAGTTTTCTTCAAATGATAAGAAAAAACCAATGATGTCCCCAAATCATAACATGTAAAATACATGCGTTATTATATGAAACTTGTATGGTTATGAATTGGATGTTGTTGACAGATGTCAAAAGAAAACAATGGCACCGATGACGTGGTTTGTCGAAAGGTACATTGACAGGTGGCGCCATTTATTGGTAAATTCCGGTTTCATATTTACTCACCTGGTGTTATAGATAATTAAACAAATATAAATTATTATTAAAAAAATGGGGACCACAAAAAAACTATGAATTATTTGGTGGGCCACGAGTAAAAAAAGGTTAAGAACCACTGATGTAGTTGATATTCCTCTGTAGCATGTGAGATCGTCACGTTTACCCGATTTAAAAATTTGAGTAATGTTTGAAAATTTCCATTTTTCGGGAAAAACGCCGGTGCTTAAGGAATAATTGAATAGATAACAATGGAATTGCTAAAATTTCAGCGTACTCCTTCAGAATAGAAGAGGGTATATCGTCAAGAACGCAACCATCTCCAAACCCCCTTAAAGCCGATAAAATGTTGTCCTCAAAAATAATAGGAGAAGCTATTGATGTATTGTTGTTGCTGGGTTGTTCGTACAATCCACTAGCAACGCTTGGTTTATAATAGACAACATGTTAGCTATATCTTTGGCGTTTGAAGAGCGGGTATTGTTGTACGTCATATTAGCAGGGTATCCTTCAATTTCGCGTTTATTCCTAAAGTATTTTCAAAATTGTTTTGGATTTACATACTTTGATTTTGTCTTGAATTTGATCAAGATACGACCTGTATTTTGATTTGAAATAAATTTCAAATTCATTACTATGTTGTAGAAACGTTGTTTTGCGAGTATTTTACTAACACCAATGGAACGCGGCTATTATGTATCGCTACGCATTTGTTAACCCCTTCGTAACTACGAATTTTATTATATTTGACGCATATATGCGATTTTTATATGAAATTTTAGGTTTTTCTGGTTGATTACCGAGTAGTTACCTGTTTTATAAAGGTTAGTAACCTCACCGCAGTATAAAACTAATATCTGGCTTTTACCCAGATGTGATCTTAGCCTAGAAGACCTTTCTTGGCTTGGATATCATCTGCCATTCCGTGAACTTTCATACTTTTGGCACATGTTTATTCTGAAGGTGACGTTTATTATGGTGTTCAATTTTTTACAGTTTTTGGGAAGCTTTTCTAGAGTATTTCTTCAAGCACATCTATAGGGTATGTACTTCGTTAGGCTTCGTTAGGAATTTTAGTTATTGGAGTTTCTATACTTTTTTCTTTGTCAATGATCGTAAGTACGAGTTAACTGATTCATTTTCAATAATCTTTCACCCCTTATTTGCTGAGGCAGTTTGTTTAGCATATTTTAATCCGAAGGCATCCATTTAAGCTTCCGTTTCTTCCGAATTTTTCTTTTTTCTACAAATAGATCTCCAATTTTCTTTTCGGTAATTTGTGCATATTATTCTCCTTTCTTCTTCCTCTTCTCCTTTGTGCTATTATTTCATCTTCCACTTTTCAACTTCTCCATCTATAGCGGCTTATTCTTTTTAAAAGTAGTTTATGTTTTAATCGTTCCCAAATTTCAGGATAGGATTGGTTGGTTTCGATATTTTTTTATCACTGAGAGTATAGAAGAGTAATCAGAGGTCGAGAAAATTTCTTCAATACATACAACCACATTCTGCCACTGTTCCGATTAGCTCTCAGCACATCCTGTATCTTTTTTGGTATGCATTTTTGATTACCGCTTCCTTTAATTTTCGGGCCTGTTCATTTCGCAGCATTTAAAGGTCGTGGCAACTATACAGCCCTTTTGTTGAGTTTTATTTAGATTTTTTCATGGCTTGATGCATCTTGGTTCCTTAATTCACTAATCCATTATCCTTCCAGTACCATGCATTATCCTTCTCATTAAGACTAATAGTGAGTTTTTTGTAGCTATCTCAGAGATACAATTGGTGATTTGTTTATATTGCGCTTTTTGGCTCGTTTTTTCTGCAGCGTTCAACCGGCTTTCCTATTCAATTCACATGAGTTATTTATTTGAATTATCTGGCGCGATTATTTTTTTAACTTCTCTGTTTTGGCCAAATCCTTAAATTCTCGGTTAACTTTAACAATTATTCATTAATACTTTGCATATGGTTATCAAGTTTGAAGAAATGGTTAATAGTGGGAAACACTCAGAATGTGTTGCTCTGAATGCTATCATACGCCAGTTGAACATCTACGAATAGAAAATGTACAGGGAAGTCCTTTTCATATAGCAGTTTTGCTAACACAAGCCTCTGAGAGAGCGAGAGATTTTCTTTGCGATCCAAATGTCACTGTTCTTCCACGGAATAGGGTAGTCGTTGACTAACCGCAGCGTGCTTCCGATATGCTAGCTTTGGAGTTGGCTGGGGTAATTTGATTGTTAAATCTTTCAGTATTTCAACGTGAGATTCATTGGAATCGATTATTATTGAATTGTTGAATTAATCTTCGTTCTGTTAATTTTTCAACCTCCAGTCCATTACGAAAATACCACAAGACTCTTACAATTGGGTATACACCGACCGGGTCTAAAACCACGGTACACACTTTCATAAAAATAATATGTCACAAAAGCTTATTTAAAATCACAAGAATTCTTCTTTGCCATAAGACCCATCAATTCGCAAAAATATTGATGTTTAGCTTTTGGCAACGATTTGGTTATAATATCGGCCGCCACCCATTGCCACATAATCCAAAATGGAAGTTCCATCCGGAGAGAGGTATGACTCTCGGATGAAATAATATCACACGTATATGTGCTTGGTCCTCTTATGGATTTTAATTTTGTATTGTATTTGTATTTTGGATAAGCCAAATCGCGCGTTGACCTTCAATAATGAAAATCACATGTATATTGTCCCTTTATGTATTTCGTAATGCATTTTACTGCATTCACATGCGCAACCACTGGTTTTTTCAAGTGTCTACTTGCATTGGCCAAATACTTTAAGTTGGCTCAAATTTCTCGCACAGTGTTCAGTGACCAGAAAAAATGTTTCCTCGTTCTCCGTTGCAATCAAACCGTCACACATAAGGGTTTTAAGTAGTGTTTAGTCTCAAAAATGTCTAGAGCCTAGAAAAATGCACCAAATTGAGTATATTTTTTTGTAAAATACTCTTTATGAGATTCTTAAAAGGTCCCTCATGAGTATTTTGTTTGAAAATTTTTTGTATGCATAGAAATCAGTACATACTCAGATATTTGTTTAAAAATATCACTTTTTTTCTTAACCCTTTGAAGCATACATTTTTGTGTTTAATATTTTTTTCTAAAATTTGGTACACATTGTTTTTTGGGTCGCTACGTTCAAATATGGAGTTAGATTTTCGATATTGACAGTTGACAGCTGTCAATTAGCAGTCAAATCACTTTCACTTGTTATAAATCTTGAATTTATTCTCACTTAGTACGTTTCTTGGGTCTGAGTTGTAACAACATTTTCGTGTTACAACATTTTTGTCTGAATGATAACTAAATTCTAGAAATGTTGAGTTCCCCTGATCATGATTTTTGAATAAAATCGTAAACTAAAAAAAAAAAAAAAACTATAGTACATCTTTATAAGTTTAATTGTAAGTTTTTGTTGCTCTCGGTTCATAATAGTGACTAATATAGCGTGTTGTGAAATAGCGCAATAAGCACAAAACAAAAAGTGAACATTCATTCGGGTACCGCAAAAACAGTAATTTTTTGGGCACTGTTGATGTGATACCGATAGCCACGTTTTTGCATAAATGTTTGAGAATAAGTTTTCCCAAAATTTAGATAGTATAAATTATAGACTAATGTAGATACGAATTGAATCTGGGTAATTTAGTGATAAGTGCTAGTTAGTAAGGTTCATAAAAATTATAAAATTATGAGTACAAATTAAAATACATACTATTAAATAAATATAAGTGGCAACTATAGTTAATATAAAATAGCGAGCAGTTAGTGTAAATTAAAAGTGCTATTGGGTTATTGAGTAATGCAATTTGGCCCTCCTCAACGAACATTAACCAATTTTGGGCATGCTCTTATTTGACCACAAGATCATTGGTTAACCCGTTAAACGTTGGTTAATGAAACAGACAACAATAGAACAAGTGATATAACATAACGCAAAACTCCAAACTAATACCAAATAATAATACAGTTCAAATAACAATAAAAATGAAAAATGAAAAACTACCTAAACTGTCCAAAATAAAAGCTAATAAACGAAAATGATATCATGTATTTCTTATAAATATATACTAAAATACATAGTCCCTAATATAATAATTAAGCAGCTGATATTACAATTAATAACATCAGTGATATAATAGCGAACGAGATTAATAAAATTCATTTAACTATCTACACATATATTATTATCAAAAGCTAAAGGCTCAGTGTTCGTGCGCTTGTCATTCTAATGAGCGAAGTGCTTATCATGTTTGGATGTAAGCAAAAATAGTACGCGTACCAACGGCGAATCAACTAACGGCTTCAATCAACATTCAACATACATCAAGTTTTGGATAGAACGTTGCTACTATAAAGGTTTAATTTTATATAATATTAGTATTAAAATTAAAAATTCTAAAAATATTAAATTTTCTACGCTGATAATTTTAATTTTCATAGTGATATATTTTCTAATTATTTTAAAAATAAATTTTTGATGGTGGCGGTTAGATATTTCTAAGTATAGATATTATTTTTATTATGCGCATATTTTAGATATTTAAAATTAGTATGAATTTTGGAAAATTTTGTAATCTGATTTATGCTCTTAATAATTATTTGAAATTGCAATATAAATTCACGATTGTTTATCTCATTCCGCTATTTCGCTTATTTTTGTTTCCGTTTCGTATATATTTTTTGCTTAGTTTCCAGATGGAGTAATTAGTGCCAATTATAAGGATGAGGCGTAAGTAAATATGGTGGGTATGGTCTGTCTAATTATGGGTATTAACATCTAGTGGTCAAGCAAGATAATATTCAACTTCGGCAAAGCCCACACCCCAGCCCTGAGTTATAGCCGGTTAAAAGCGACCACTACGAAGCTCTGAATATTTTATTAAGATTTAACTCAGTAACGATTGGCATTCTATATGGAATCAAGTTCACTCGAACCCCACTTATGCCAACTCAAGTCGTTACAGAGTATGTACTGATTTCTATGCATACAAAAAAATTTCAGACAAAATACTCATGAGCGATCTTTTAAGAATTTCATAAAGAGTATTTTAAAAAAAATACTCAATTTGGTGCATTTTTCTAGGCTCTAGACATTTTTGGGACTGAACACTACTTAAAACTCTTATGTGCGTCATCGACATAAATCGCAAATATCATTATTCCAAATTTTTCTCGTTATACATACAAAAGCACTTGAATCCGATTAAATGGCCACGAAATCGAATTTCGTAATGGATGACGTAACCTTTTTGTTTCAACAGCGCGACCCTGGTTCCAATCCGCACAAGCTCTTGGATTGCTTGCATATACTTGTCCGCATCCATCGTCATATCCAATCGGTTGACCCATATAAACGTTCTTCTCCGAATCAAGAGAGCTGTCTTTATTTCGAACTGCTGCATTCTCATCCGCTTTGATGCCGCCTTCACCAGAAAATAAAAATCAAAACGCCGGCGTTGTCACAGTTCGCACAGTTATCTCAACATTGTTCTTTTCCGGATTCCACAGTCGATATGATTTCGAATGATTACCATATCCGACGAACACATACTTGACTCTGACTTTTGCTTCATAAAATACCTTCACGTTTACGACGTTCTAATGTCCGCGTCGTTCATATCAAGCGAGAAGTGAAGTTTTTTTCTTTTCCGATGATTCCTCACGTTTAAACAGCATTTAAAACAGAAAATAAATAAAATCATATGAATTTTCGATACGTACAACAGATTCACCATGCGTTGAGCCATGATATTTCACTATTTTCCACAAAGTACTCGAACCTTTAACGCCGATGGCACATATGGTCACTAGCTCCCGAGTCCAACACCCAAGTATTTACGTCTCCACTTAATGCCAACCCGTGATACCATTTTTCTTGTTATCTGAATTGTTCTTTTTATTATTTTGTGTACAATCGCGTTTCCAAGACCACTCGCCACAAAAAAAACAATTGCCTTTTGGAGTAGCTAGCCGCCTGTAGTTTTTCCTTTGTTGTTTTGTACCGATGAATGAAACTGTTTTGATTTGGTGGAATTCTTAGATAAATTCAGTTTGGTCATTGACGCTTTTGTTCTTTCAATCTGATCCTGCGACTTCAATCGAAGCTCATTGGTTGTTTGCACTCGTCCCACGCACTATGAAAATAGTTATATTAAGCTGGCAAAGACATTAAAATCGTCGTTATAACTGTCGAATCGGAAACCTCTTCACTTTGATTTTTTAATTATTGTGCGACTTCCTTGAGTTTTGACATATACACGTTGCAATCTCATCACCTGGCTCTCTTGTGGAACTGTAGTACTGCTATTGCAAGTACATAACGTTTACCTTCGATATTTGCTCATACACTCTTTTGAGCGTCGACCACCCAAGCTGCCGGATCACAATTTAATATTTACAACAACGGCTGCTTTTAGCACGTCGTCGAAACTACGCGTCTTACCTTGTAATCATTATGTTTCCATGTCTTAATATTCGCGTATAGCAACCGTTGGTTTTTGATCAGCGCCATCTCAGAAATCAGAATGAATAAAAATCACAAAAAAATGCACGCTTATTATCGTCGTCCGAATTCTTCTTTTCACACGATGATGAAATTGTAATAAATACTATACTCGTATTCCTTTTTCAGCGCTTCTCAACAATTTCAAAGCTTCGCGGGGTAACCTCAAATTTAACACGTACAGATTTATTCGTTGTCATGGTCTCGACCCACCCATAACCTTTTGAATTGTTGAAGTAACCTTAACCCTGTTAATTTTCTAAACTTGATATACGGACAACATTTTAGATCCTTTCAACATAGAAAGTACCTTTCGAACACGAAGATGTAGAGTGCTTGACGTGTGTGCAATCTAAGTACGCCGATGTTTCTAAAATGCGATTCGAATTTGCGAACTTTTCATTCTTCAAAACAACGAACAAAACAAATGAATAAACAATCAAATACATATACATATATGTAATTTTGTTTGTCTTGTTCTTGAACCTTCGAACTCAAAGTTTGTTCAAAGTGAGTTGTGCTTTTTGACTTACTGAAGGCATTTGCGTAGAATTAGAGAACTAATCGTATATGAGAATGGGGCCCCACGTTAATTTCCAAAGAAAATCCGTAAATGGCAATTTGTAATAATTCGTGTTTTGGGGTTCAACCGTATGATGTTTCTAAAAATCTAATGATTTGTCTTGTAGTGCTTTTACGTAAATATTATAATACTTTACTATTCAAGGTCAAGACAGAAGTCTAGTAACCTTTAAGATTTTAGTTTATAAGTTTTCTAAAATCTTGACTTAAATGTATTTATTATATTCATTTTAATTTATTTATTGTTTTATGCTACAGTCGTGACCTGAAACTATACTTAATCTTAGACCCGTGTGTATGCTTAGCAACTTAATACCGTGTTATGGGGAATGGAATTCCCCAATAATATTTTATTACATGTACGTCAAATTCATTAGTGAATAAATACTTTCTAAAAGAAAACAACTAATTTAATTCATTGTACGTTGTAGATTTATTTAAGAAATTATATAATGTTAAGTTAATTCAATTAATATTATTCATAAATATAATAATCATGATATTTCTCCGAAATGTAATGGCGATATTGAACCAGGCGTAGTACGGCGGTGCTTAGGAAGTGGTTCAGTGAAACTAGAAGAAGTTCGTGATTTATGTTCTGCTGTAGATGTCCCATAGATTCCGGAGCTGGGTGTGGATGCCCTCGAATTATCAGTTATTGAAAATGCAACATCATCTTCATTTTCTTGTAAATTGGAAATTGTACATTTTGTTATATAACAATTTTCACAGACCCGAATATAGTGTTTCGAGCATGTGGCTTTAGAGCACAAATCGCACACAGCGGTGGTTTTTATGTCTTTCGACTTTGTTCGTGAAGCTTTACATGGCACGCATCGTTCAGGCTTGGTGTTATTTCTCGGTTCAGGAAAAGAAGACGGCTGTGTACTTACTTTATATCCAATACAGTTCGTAGCATACATTACCGAACTGCTTTTTGTAGTGTGGCTTCTAATTTCGAGGTGATTTCGAACCAAACTCATGGCCAACTCTTTGAGAAATATCTTTCTTTTCTCGCTTTTTCGTGTATTCCACGATATTGGATGACTTAACTCATATAGACGATAGCTAGCGAGGGCGGCTACGTCTACCAAATTGAAGAATAGAGTCATCGGCCAACGATTAGTTTTTCTTCTGCATGTATACGAACGACACATTTTGTCGAATGTATCAACGCCACCTTTATTCTCGTTATAACTATGAATTATTTCTGGTTTTTTAGTTAATTCATTTATGGTATCCGTAGCGTGTGCAGTTGATAGAAGTAAATCGTTTTTCTTAGTGTTGGTAGTATAACTAACTAAAGTGACTTCGTCCGAAAAACAAAACGCGGAACTAAATACACCTCTAGCAGCTGCAATTTCTTTTTTCGCAAAAACGACCGGTATTTCTGTTTTATTTGGCCGTATTGTTCCAACTAAAGTGGTATTGCGCCTACATAACTCTTTGGCTAGTGGATAACTTGTGAAAAAATTATCCATCGTTATATTATACCCTTTATCCAAAAACTGTTTCGAAAGACGTAGCACTAGCTGATGGGCTATACCTGTGGATCTGTCTTCATTTGGTTGGGTTCCCAAGTAAATCTCACCACTTAGCGGATAGTTAGTTCTAGCATCTACGAGCCAGAATATTTGTATGCTATACTTTCCAGGCTTTGACGGTATATATTGTCGAAAAGAACATCTTCCTCTTGTTGACACCAATTGTTCATCGACTGTTAGCTCTTGTGATGGAGAGAAAGGCCCATTTAAATTATTTTCAAATACCGTCCAAACATGACGGAATGGAGCTAATTTGTCTTCACTTAACCTGGCTTGACGTGTTCTAGTATCGTCAAAACGTAGAAATCTGGAGAGCTGTTCAAACCTTTCCAATGACATTACTGCTCTATAAAATGCCATATGTGACTTGTCGAAAAGATCCTTCGCTGCTACTAAATTTGATTTCTCGGTTCCAGCAAAAATAATTATAGCAATATATGCGTATACTTCGTTTGCATTTGTGTCGTACCATGGGCGAAGTTTTTTTGGATTTACCGATCGATAGTTCTCTTCATACTTTTTCTTTGCTTTCCGATTCGTTTCCAATACAATATACTCAATTAGAGATTCAGGCATAAGGCGTTTGAACGCGCTGTCTTTTTCTACATATGTCGCCAAAGAACAAGGTTGTGACACTTTTCTGATTGAAGCTAAATTTTGCGCTCTTACAATTTCTGTTGGACTGGGTAATGACCACCAGATAGTGTTGTCTCGTCTACCTTGTCCTTTGTATTTTTGCCCAACGATTTGGAGAGACAGCCTGTTCTGGTTCTTCATTATTTATTATCTCTGCAATAACAGGAACATCAATTTCGGCCGAATCAAATGTTTGCAAACGTAATTCTGGAAGGGGGGGAGGGGTTCGTTTACGAAAGAACCATCTAGGTCGGATAGATCACTATCTCGATTGTTATCTATATTATTATCTGCATCGTCCTCCTCGCTTCCGCTCTCCTCATTTTCGTTAGCCAAAGCTATGTTTTCGTTTCCTCTGTCCATATACTCATCCCAAAGACCTTGAAATTCAGTTTCCTCTGTATAATTTCTTCTGTCACCTCGATTTACCAAATACAACAATCTATCCGTTATATCCATTTTCCCCAGGAGCTGAAACATCAATCATATATAACAGAACTAACTAACACGGAAATATATTCACATAAATATATAACTTACCTCGAAAAAAGCAATCACTCACAGATATATTCACAATAACCACAGCTCTACAAAAACTCGTGCTCATAAATTCTGTCTAACATCGATGAAAATTCGTTGACAATTTTTTGAAAATGCTTACCAATAAACACTGAATATAATATTGCACTCTCACTGCACAAGACAAATATATCATTCGATACTAAGATATTTTTCTCACAATGCGCCGAAAAGTAAAAAAAAACTAGTAAAATGAATAATTCTGGTGATTTACTCTTTTTTATAAGGATAGAACCAAAATAACATGAAACGGTAGTTTAGCAGAAAAAGCGATAATTATCACATAATAATACTTATTTTGTATTTAGGTACTAGGAATGAACATTTAGAAAATAGAAATAAACCCAATATATTCTAAAATATTACAATAAAATGATATTTTCGTACTAATTGCATCAAATATAGTTTGGGGAATACAATTCCCCATAACACGAAATAGATAATACTTTTTTTTTCTCTCAAGGTTGTGTTACACTGCAAAATTTGGCTGAGAAAATGTTTGTTTATGAAAAGTAATGTAATAAACCATCAAATATTACCAGGGCGGGTTTTCGGTGTGTGAAGAGGAAGGTTTTATTATCTATCAAAAATCACTTGGGGAACTCTATACCCCAAACACGGTTCTAAGGTTAATACGCTGAGCGAGCATTGCGGTTGTAATGGTACAACTATTGATTGTCGTTTGTCGTTTCAACTGATTATAGATATTTATGATTTGTATGAAAAGTGAAAATCGAGTGATATTTTAAGGTGACTAGAAACGGCATAACGTACACCGTTTATTGTTGGAAGTGACTATGATATATTCGATATGTTGGCAAGGCAGCCGACTTTGGTTTCATATAGTAAATGAGATACTGGAAACGACAACAAGTCGACTAGCGGAATAAGATTATAATGGTTATAGCAATAATCTGAATGCTCCAAACAGCGTATAAATTCAGCTGTTAACTGTTAGCTGGTTCCGGTAAGACTACTGACGAATAGTTGATTACAATTATTCAATTATTTTCTCACAGTTTCTTTTCATTTTAATCATGGTAAATGATTCACTCGAGTATTCACCGATAAGCATAAGAAACAAAAATTCTCTATCTGAACTTCCCTTTATTAACAATCGATTAACTAAAAATTTAGTGGTTAATTCTTTAGTTTAGCACAACCACTATTTATAGCTATAAATATTAATGATGTGTAAATCTCTTATAGTCAAGGCCACTCGATCGTTTACGCACGATATTAAGTAATATGGTACTACAAATTGTTATTTCGACGTGCTGTTTACATATGGAGCGTAGTAGAATAACGTTTCTTGAACTAGAGCCACACGGATTCCTTCGCAGTTAGGGTAGTACCGAAATATCTGAGGTCAACGTCAAACTTGTTAATGACCCCAATTATAATTTTCGTTGTCGTCTCGATATCGTTTCGACGACAAAAATTGGTATTATGCACTGATCTATATTACATGGATACGACATGAATGTCAGAAACCATATAAAACAACTGCAAAAAATGGGAGCACTTTTTTATAGTCATATCGCTCGTTTATATACACCTCTTGCTTTAAAAAAATATTTCCGAAAGATAGGATCGTATCGGATAGATTTAGTTTCGAAAATTTCTGAAATTGGTTTTTTATTATTATAATCAACGAACAAATAATAATATTCAAATGATTTAAATTATAAATCACATTTTATTCATTAAATTCATGTGGTATCGTTTTTGTATGCAAATTTCTTTTTGCGATTTCCCTTGATATTTCAAATGCACACCTGCAAATATTTCGAATAAAAAAAAGAGTTCGTGTCGTCAAAACGTCAAACGTCAAAAACTCATAGGAACCAGTTTTCTGTTTACATTATTTGATTTTCGAAAATTCGGAATTTAAGAAAAAAAAAGAAAATTTTTCTGTCTCTGTCACAAACGTAGAACTATTTTTTCACTACCATATAGTTTTTGTCAAGTCGTATCCATGTATATAGATCAGTGGTATTATGAGTGTCGATTGTGAATCGCACTTTGTCGTAATAAAATCGCCATTTTCTATCGATGACATTTTAGTTGACGACTAGAGCTGATGTTGTTCATATCTATTAAAAATTATGTTGTAAAATGTAAGTTAATAAATAAATTTGATATAAACAATTAGTTGATTTTATTAAAATTTATTTATACTATGATTATTATAAAGAAATATGTATTTATTTGTAATAAATATAAATATGTCTTATTTTTTTTTTAAATTACCAACAAACAACAGTTTGAATGTTTATCAGTTTAATGAGCCAAAACCCTGACATTGCTCGTAGCTATATTAAATCGGGAAAAGATTTTAAGACAGCAGAGTAGTTTGTGGGATCGGTTCGCAGAAGAACTTAACAGTTTGAGGCCTCTTACAAGAAACACGAATAACTGGATTAAGGTTTGTTACACCGTAATTCTGTATTTAAATAATAAGATGAATTTCATTATATATCTTTATTCGTTATATGTATGGAGTGACATGAAATTTAAAATTCGGCAGAAAATGGCTCATAATAAATCGGAGGTAAAGGCAACGGGAGGTGGCCCTAATAAGTTTTTCACATTTACTGCTTTGGAGGAAACCGTAATAGATTTGCTCCAGATTGATAAAGCATTTAATCCACCAGGTCGTGCATTTGGAAACACAATAAATCTGACAACTGCAACATATAAAAAACATAAAAAACGCAAAACAAATGAAACTGACAATTATTTTAAACAATAAACACAATTACGTATTTTATTTTAAGGTTCCTGTGGTAATACTAATATGTCGTTTCGTTATTGTTACATAATACCAAATGAGAAACCAGACGACAACACCGAGTCGTGTCGATTGTAAAACGACACGACAATTATAATTGGGGTCATTATTTCTTAAGAATTTCTTACACAGAGTCTAAGAGCGTGTTTCAATTGGTTTAAATGCCGCATAAAAAGTTAAAAAGTTAAAAATTGTGGTGAATAAAAATGTCAAACTTTTTATCCGTTTCAAGAGCTGATAAAATTTTTATATAGAAAAAACATTTGGCTGACAAAAATATTAATTTTCCATGTAAAATTTTGAGAAAAATTGCAATGATAAATATGTAAACTGACCATAATTGACTAATATACTCGTATATTTAAAAACTATTTATTTTACATATTTTCATATTTAAATTTGCTATATATGTTCACAATTACACATAAAATAAGCAACCATGTTATTGTCAAAATTTTTAACCAGTTGAAACAGATAAAAAGTTAAAAAGTTAAAAAAAATTTACCACAAATAAATTTTTAACTTTTTAACTTTTTATGCGGTATTTAAACCAATTAAAACACGACCTAATAAAACCGACTTAAATGATCGATATACTGTTTATTGATATACTAAAGCATTGTTTATAACTAAATATGTATATTGATAAGTTGAAAATATTAAAATATTAATAATGACCTGTTATTGCAATAAATTGCAACTTCATGGCTTAAAGATCAAGTTGATTGTAAGTTGCAAATTCCAATGTGGACAGTTATTCAAATTTGCGATTAATTTACCTGTTTATTATTTTAGCAAGAATACAATTTGTGCGAGTTTGAACTTACCGTAGAATTGAATGGGAATCAAGGACATTGAGAAATTATAAGCAATATTGATGATTATTGAGGAACGGCCTCATATTTTTTATTTTTTTGTTAACGACCCGATATTACACCCCAATGGGGATTATTACTAAAAATAGTTTTGATTTGGTTATCCCTCTCGTCAAGATACGAGTAGTGTGGACATCAAAATACATCAAAAGGTTTCCAAATATTTCTTATTTAGAAAACGCAGCTCTCCTCTGTACATCGTATATAGATTCCTAATTACGCATTCAACTTTAGTCATTAAATTATTCAAACCACGAAATCGTTGCCCGGGGGCAAGTTAAAATTTGCGTATTTTATGTCATAATTGAACATGTGCCATTGAAAATTGTTGCGTATAGTGCACTGACCTGGCACTGAACACGTTTTTCTTCGATAGTATCCAACTTGCAACGGTGTAACGACTGGATTTGCAGCATGTCAACTAAAACTATATGCAACTTTATTTATGTAGCTTAACTGACATTTTAACCCAAATATGTGAAAATCTTTCTTACCTTATTTAACTTTTATTCCTTTATGCTTCACCCCAAAATGCTTTTGGTAATTTTAAATACAGAACGTTGTTTTTTCTTTTGGCAAGAATTCTTTAACGTCTTTCCCAATATATTCACCGCCAAGATTATTAAAATGGTTAAAGAATTAAGTAAAAACACGTTTTTATAGAATCAAAATACTCGTTTATGTTCTCGGCTTGAAAGATCGTTTACAACTAGTATGGTACAAAAGAAAACTTATAATAATAGTCGCATTCATATTGCTTATTGGGTAACTGTCAAATTACATATTCTGTCACCGCCTCTTAATTTGATCCGTTAACATAATTTGAATTTAAATACAAAAAAATAAAAACCAGTAAAAATTTAGTTTTAATTATGAACTCTACGTTAAACATGTACTCTAATAAATGAAAACAATTAATGATAGCATAAATTTAAACGATTACGATGTTTTTGAAATAAAATTCTTCCAAGTCCTTTTGTCATAATATCCGCAACTTGATCGTTGGTTGAAATGTATTGCAACTTGATTTCCTTGTTGGCGACAGCTTCTCGAATGAAATTATATTTCACATCAATATGCTTCATACGTTTATGTTCTCGTGGCTCTTCTGCCACTTTAATGCACGACTGATTATCTTCGAATATCGTTGTTGATGACATGCAACGATGACCAAGTTCGTTTAATAAACAGCGTAACCATTTTGCTTCACAAATGCATTTTGCCAATGCCAAATATTCAGCTTCAGTTGACGAAAGACTAACGGTCGGTTGTTTTTGTGATAGCCAACTTACTGTATTGCCAAATACCATGAATACATATCCTGATGTTGATTTACGGTCGTTCTTATCACCAGCCCAATCAGAGTCCGCGTATCCAGTCAAAATATCAGCTGTAGCATTTCGATGATAAACCATTCTCAATTCAGACGTTCCATGAATGTATCGCAAAATACGTTTTGCATACATAAAGTGTTCATCAGTACAGCAGCTTTGAAATCGACTAAAAAAATTCGTTGATGCACACAAATCTGGTCGAGTTGTTTGAGTGGCATACGTCAAACATCCAATTAATTCTCTATACGGCTTATCAGTCAAGTTATTTTTATCACCATTTGGTAAACTCAAACCATTTTCAATCGGTGTTGTCGCCGATTTACAGTTGTTCATTTCAAATTTCATTAAAACATTTTTCAAATAACGTGACTGACTCAAGGCAATCGAATTATCACTTGAATTCCGATCAACATGAATTCCCAAAAATGAATTAATTTTTCCAACATCCGTCATTTCAAACTCTCTTGCTAACTTTGCTTTAATATCGTTGACCATTTGCACATTGTTGGAAATAATTGCCAAGTCGTCGACATACAGGAGAATATAACAAACGATGTCTTTTCCAAATTTGATGTACAAGCATTGATCCGATTCGCAACGATTGAAACCAATTTCAATAATGAATTGATTAAATCGCTCATTCCACACCCGTGAAGCTTGTTTTAATCCGTATAATGATTTATTCAACTTGCAAACCATCGTCTTGTCTTTCACAAACCCTTCTGGTTGTGTCATGTAAATATCTTCCTTCAATTGTCCATTCAGAAAGGCACATTTCACATCCATCTGATACATTTCATATCCAAAATGATTGGCGATTGACAATAAAACACGAAAAGTTGTTAGCTTGGCCGTTGGTGAATACGTTTCATTGTAGTCGAAACCTTTTTCTTGCGAAAAACCACGAGCCACAAGTCTTGCTTTGTACTTGTCAACATCGCCATTTGGTTTATGTTTCATCTTAAACACCCATTTGCATGTAATAGCTTTACGACCAATTGGTAACTTACACAAAGACCAAGTGTCATTTTTTAACAATGATGAAAATTCATCATTAATTGCCATCTCCCATTTTGGCCAATCAGCACGTTTCCTTGCATCGTTCATAGTAACCGGATCATTTTGCACAAATTCCTCAGCTGAAAATGCATAACCAGCGAACCAAGTTCCCGATTCATATCCGTACCGATCTGGTTTTCTTTTTAAACGATCACCGCGGCATAATTCATTGTTGTCATCCATGCTACTCGAAGTACTGTGAACATTACCATTTATGTTACTGATGCGATCTAAAGTTGCATCGTCTTGATTTTCACGTTCGTCATCAACGTTATCGCCTGCCGCCTCTGAATTAAATATATTGACATAATTCAAATTATCGAAAATTGATTTCTCGTTGAATGTCACATTACGGCCCATGATAAGTTTGTCATTTTCAATGTCCCATAATCGATACGTATGTGATGACAAACCATATCCAAGCATGTAGCACTTTGATGATTTAGCATCCAACTTTGTACGGTTTTCTTTCGGCACATAATTATAACAAATCGAACCAAACACGCGAAGATGCGACAAATCCGGCTTTCTACCATACCAAATTTCAGTAGGCGTCTTGCTTACAAACTGTTTACCAACGGCACTTGTTGGTGAACGATTCTTTATATAATTTGCACACAAAACAGCTTCGTTCCAGAATCGACGACTTAGACCACTCGACAAAAGCATTGTCCTTGCTTTTTCAACCACAGTACGATTAAAACGTTCCGATACTGCATTCATTTCCGGATTGTAAGGTACCGTGAAATTCAACCGAATACCTTTATTGACACAAAAAGATTTAAATTCTTTTGAGCAATACTCACCGCCATTGTCCAATTGTAATTTCGCAACTCTTTCCCCATGTTGCGTTTCAGCCATAGCAACATATTGCTGGAATTTATCGAAAACCTCACTTTTCTGCTTCATGCAATATACCATGGATGTACGTGAAAAATCATCAGTAAAGGCAACAAAAAATCTCGAACCGTCATGCGCCATTTCACTCATTGGACCACTGACGTCGGTGTGAATCAATTCTAAAACTCGTTTAGAACGGATTTCCTTTCTGGGTGGATATGGTAAACGCGTTTGCTTACCAATTACACACGATTCACAAAACTTTTCGTCGATGTTCACCTTAAGTTTGTCCAATCCAATCGCCATGTTTTGATTCACCATCTTTTTCATGTCGCTGACATTCAAATGAGCCAGACGAAAATGCCATAAATTTTGTGATGCCTTATTTAATTGCTCCTCTCCAGCAATCCCCGCAAACACACTTCGTTCAACATAAAAAATCGTCTGGTATAGCTGACCATTACGGCGGGCAGTGAACATATTTTTACCGTTCTTTGAAATAAATGCATCATCACCATTAAAAGTGATTTTGTAACCTTTGTCAGTCAATTGACGAATTGACAGCAAATTGCATTTAAGATTCTCAACAAATAAAACGTTTCGAATCGTTTTCGTTGAATTATCCCCATTGAAAAATGTCTTTATGGAAATGTCACCTTTTTTCTTTGCTACTAATGATGCGCCAGCTTTTGCCGTTGAAATACTTATCGGTTCAATTCCATGCATACTATTGAAAAATATCTTATCGTTAACGATATGATGTGTTGCACCCGAATCAAGGACAAAGTTTATCTTCTTAAAACCATCACTGCCTTTCTTTGATGTTTTGGCACCCATGCAACATGACGCAATATCATCGTTATTCCCTACTGACTCACTAATGACATCCTGTTGTTCACAAAGCAAAAACTCTGGATTGTCATCTTTATCAGCACAATTTGCACCAACACTTTTCTTATCGTTAACAACATTTTTCTTTGCCAATTTTACTCTGCAATTCACTTTTATATGCCCTGGCTTTTTACATCTGTGACAAATAACCTTTGAACGATCTGCTTGCATTGCTATCGAATCATTTGATCTACCGCTACGTCCATTTCCACATGCAGCACGCTTTCCACACTCGTCCAATAGACGACTTTTAACAAATTCGATTGTTATCTTTGTTGTATCCATTGTTTCCAGCGCTGTTACCAAGCCATCGAAACTTTTTGGCAATGTTAAAATCAGGTGACAGACAACGTCGAGTTCTTCCAATGTGGCGCCAATCGATTTTAGTTCACGCACGGTATGATCGAATTGCAAAAAATATTCGTTGATATCATCACCATCTTTGTATCGCATTGTCAATAGCTGTTTTCGCAACAACAACTGACCGGCAACACTTTTGCGCTCAAACACACCAATTAATGCATCATATATATCCTTCGCGAACTGTTTGTCTTTAATATACTCCAGCTGAGAATCACCAATACATTGCACCAGAATTGATTTACACTTTTTCTCATCACATTTCAACGTGTCTCTGATCTTTTCATTTTTAACTTCATCATTCACACCAACTGGAACATCTTTCAATAGCGTGTCCAATGAACTCGTTAAAAACTTTTCTAAATTCTTTTCTTCCAGTAATGTTTTAACTCGAAATTTCCAATTCGAGAAATTCGAACCATCGAATGGTTTTACTTTTTGCATGTTTGATTCCATATTTCTTTAATTTGCCCAATATTGTGAAATCAATTAACCAAAAAAAATGTTCTATGCACGAGGCAACCGATGAACAACAACAAAAACTATTTCACAATACACAAAACGCCACGCGCTTAACCTTCAAAATTTTACTTTGAGTACGATTTTTAGAAAAAAAAAAAAACTATTTTAAAAATATCATTAAACCGACTCTGGGCCCATAACCTATTAAAATGGTTAAAGAATTAAGTAAAAACACGTTTTTATAGAATCAAAATACTCGTTTATGTTCTCGGCTTGAAAGATCGTTTACAACTAGTATGGTACAAAAGAAAACTTATAATAATAGTCGCATTCATATTGCTTATTGGGTAACTGTCAAATTACATATTCTGTCAAAGATCAGATCAAATAATCTTTGGTTTACGTTCAAATTTGGTTTTTACGAATTGAACAAATTTCTGTAACGTGATTTCAACTTCTGATTTATTCCGAACTAAACAAATATCGAAATATCGATGAACGTAACCAAATAGCCCTTTCCATACGGTGTAGTTGTTGGTAAACTGCAAACGTCACTATGAATTAAGACCAATGGAGCAGATGATTGAGTCTTAACTTTGTTTTTCTTTCATACTTGCTTGTGTCACCACTGCGTAGGAGCATATAAAGAGTACCTGACTTGCTGTTATTATTCTTAGTACCAGGGGCCGAGTTTTAATCCCTATCGCAAAACAACTTTAATTTCATTTTATTTTATTCGGCTAAGACATAAAAATCGATGTTGCCGATGTAACCGTCGTCGCTGTCACTAT